>JACDJE010000060.1:3572473-3663519 GCA_016647715.1 Pavo muticus
TTTTTTTTTTTTTTTTTTTTTTTTTTTTGTGGTGTGAGAGCCACAGTACCATTGGTAATGTGTGCAGAATACAAGCAGCAAACCTCTTCAGTCTCATTCTTTCTGAGAAGAAAGGAGAAGTTCTGCCTCTTCCGTCTCTCGTTGAAGAAGGAGAGAAGTAAGGTAGGATAACAGAGAAACAGAGAGAAATATTTCCTTTGAAATATTTCATATAAAGGAAAGGAAGTGGAAATTTTGCATTGGCTATGGACAAGTGTAGGCCTTCCATATTAGAAAATTTTCAGTCAAGGAAAAAATTATGGTACATCTGTGCATTAAGTATTACCATAATTCCATTACATTATATTACAGTATTATTTATAATACAAGAAATTGATTTGAGGAAAAGTATGAATCAAATTCACTGTACCGCTGGCAAAATGAATTTCAGGGGTATATTTAAAAGATCTTTATGATAAGCACCTGAAGATTATATCAGCATTTGCTACTGAGAAGACTATTTGCCATTTTTAATTCAGATTTACAAATAAAGGATTGTGTTAGACCCGTCATCAATCCTTACTATTGAGTTATAGAAATGGATAGGAGCCTTGTGCCATCTTTGCTTGTTAAAGAAGATGCAAATATTTCATCTGGGTATAGAACCTGAAAATCTTTCTTTATATTTATTTATTTACTATTATTTTGTGGGTTTGACAGTTGTACTGCTTACATGAAAACATAGGCCTTGAGATCACAGGGAATGGAATGAATTTCATTCCTTCTGAGCTCTCACATAGTACTCAGTTGTCATTGTCACTTCTCAGGTTTACATGAAAACCTATAAGAACTTCTTGTACTGTATGTGTAAAACAAAATTTTAAGTAACATAACCCTTCTGTGATAGTGTGCAGATAAGTTTTATTCTCTAAATTGTTTAGAATACATTTTGGCAAGATTTATGTCAATCAGAAACAGTGCAAATACTGAAGCTAGAATATGCTGTAGCTCACAGAAAAGCAGTCAAATCAACTGTCTTAGCAATTAATTTTCCTTCCGCAGTACACTGGGATGTATTTGCTAATCATGTGGGCACATAGAAATGTCCCTTTCTGGTTTTATAGGTGGTTTGGGAAATGGATAATAGACACATGGGTTAGCTGAAAAATCTAATCTTTATGCTTTTTGATGAGTGTTAGATGATTTCTATTTATTTATTTTTTACATGTGTTGAGTGTGAAAAATTTTGATTTATTCTAAAGATGTCCAGAGCCATAGATAGATGTTTGCTGTTGCTATAAATCAAAGATATAAAATATATAATTATGTTTATGAGTTGTAAGAGAAGCTACAATAAAAAGGGAATTTGTTCAGATAAATTGGATCTTGAGGACAATGCCTGTCACGAGATCAATAAACAGCATTTGTTAAGCAACAGCATTGCAGAAGAGACTGTCACAGAATTTCAGCTTCATCAAGCTCTTAGTAGAAGAGTAGGTAATTGGGTGAGGTAGAAAAAAGGTAAATGTTAAATCATTAATATAGCTACTAGAAAAAATAACACTACTAACGTGTGTCTACTTGACTTATATTTTAATCAAGATGTTATTTGTACTCAATTTTATGAAGATACCTATAAAAATACTTACACTATGTGCAGTGCAAGTTTATTACTTTTTAGCCTGAGCGCAACTGGCAGTCACATCCAGTTAGAGGATAAAAAAAAAATGCAAGATGGAAAGTCTTATTGAGAATATTAAGGTGAGTAGATCTGCACTTTTACATTTTTTACCATCCAAATCGCAGTGGAATGCAAGTCTTTGATGCCTCTTAGATCCACTTTTTATGAGACAGAATTTTTAATATTAGAAGTTGGATAGTTCTACAGCAACTTCTGAATCTCAGTTGATTGAAAAAAAAAAAAGAGGAATTTAGTAAGGGAAATAATTGGTGTATAGATCAAGTTCTCATGATGGGCAGAGCTATGTGGACCCATTTTGAAATGTTTATATGCCTTTGAAAAATTTACTGTCTATATGAATATGCTATCTAATTAATTTAATTTCTATAAGAAACAATTAGCTGTAATTGATTGGTGCTTATTTCTGTGCCATTGTGGCATTTCTTAAAAATCAAATTATGAGTGTCAAATCTTTTTGTGCACATTAGCTCTAGGTTGTAATAGGTTCTGTACTGAGACCTTGACATACTTTATTCAACACTGTATCCAAATTGTGAGGAAACTAGAACAGTTTCGTTACCTAAACACCATCAAAGATTAGAGATACCAGTGGAGACTCCCTATGGCATAGAGACCATTTATACTTGGCAAGTGCATGCATGATCAATGAGAGAACTCTGGGACATCTCAGGACTGGGGTAGTGATTATCCCCTTCTATGTGGCACTGGTGAGACTGCACCTCAAATAAAATGCGTTCATTTTTGGGCCCCTCAATGTGTGGACACAGAGTTTCTTGAGAGTGTACAGAGAGGAAAAATGAAGCTGATGAAGGGACTAGAAAACGAGACTTATAGAGAGTGAATGAGGAAACTGAGGCTATTTAGTCTGGAGAGGAGGAGGCTGAGGGGAGACCTCATTGCTCTCTTCAACTGCCTGAAAGGAGGTTTCAGCAAGGAGGGTATGGGTCTCTTTTCTCTGGTGACAAGAGATGAGACACAAGGAAGTGGTCTCAAGTAGAACTAGAAGAAGTTCAGGCTGGATATCAGGGAGAATTTATTGACAGAGAGGGTGGTTAAGTATTGGAATGGGCTACCCAGGGAAGTGGTGGAGTCTCTATCCCTGGAAGTATATAAAAGATATGTGGGTGTGGTACTTAAGGAGGTAGTATGTGAGGATGATGATTGGAGTTGGTTATCCTGAAGATGTTTTCCAACCTAGATAGTTTTATGATAACTATGTTTCTACGATTTTATGATTTCCATGTTTAATTTGGAACTGGATTCCATTGCAAATTTGCCAAAAACAAAAAACAAAAATAAAACATTCATAGAACTATGGTGCCCATGGAATACTACAAAATGATAATGATTGCAATCCTATTTTGAGGAAGCAGACTTAGCTGCTGATTCAAAAATATGTTTTGTTTTTTTTTCTGTGTGTGTGTGTGTACAGTACAATAATCCAAGTTGTTTACTTGTGAGCGAAATCCAAAATAGCCACAAAATGGCTAGTTTAACATGCCCATTTTCTCTAACTAACAAGATTTGAGAGTTCAACTGATCGGGCTTTTTGCCTGTAACACAGCACATTAACTGCAGCTATTTAGTTTCTATCTGGAATTAATTTGCATCCTTGGAGCCTGGAGTCTAGGTAGAGAAATCTTGCGTTTGCCAGTAAAAGGTATGTGTATGCATGGAAGTGCTGTGTCTGCAGCTCTCCCCTTTGTAATTATATAATTAGAGGTGAATAGAACAACTAAAGAACCTTCTGATAAAATATTGTTTACTTAGCATGATAGCAATGAAACTTTGCAAAAGAGAGGGAACTGGAAAATAATATGTATTCTACTTCTTTATCTCAAGCTTTGTTATCTCCTCAAGAAAGGAAAAAAGGTTTCCATAGGTCAAACATCTGTATTTACCTGCCCAAGGAGTTTCTGAATAAATTTTGATTATTAATGAAAATTATTAGTAATAGCACTATTAAAATTGCTGCTGCTGCTAGTTAAAACTGCTATTGACTGTTTGAGTTCCATTTTTCTATGCCAAATCAACTAAAAAGATTAATTACAAAACAAACAAACAAACAAACGTGGAATTGCCAGATGTCATAGATAAAACTTTTTTTTTTTTTTTAATTGAACATAGTTTTTGAAATGTGCTGTCTTTCTAAGAAAGTTTTATCTTTAAAAACATTTGAACTGAAATTTATCATCTAGAGTAATGTATATTTTCAATAAAAAGGGAACTCAGGAAGGATGGCTACTGTAGAAAAAAGGGATTTCTGTTCTAATTTTTTTTACTCACTAAGTAAGGTTCTGCACTATATTGGTGAAGATGTGTACTTCCACAGGTGATGATGAACAATATACCTCAGCACTCTGAAACTCATTGTAGCTGTGTGCTGACTTGTAATTACTGAGGTGAATGCTGAAATATCTAAATGAACTCACACTGAACAAAATGACTATAAGAGGCAGACTTGCATATCAATGTTTATCTTCATTAATGCTGAGGTGAGATCAGGCAATGTGCCAGCTTAGTACACGGATATTAAGGTCAGATCATAACGCTTTCCAATAGTAGTTACAGGTACTGTAATTAATTATAAAATTACAGTAGAATTCCTATGATGGTGCATATCACATTTTCATGAATACCATATTCATTCTTGTTGGTTTATCAAAATAATAGCTGCATTAATAAGGACCGGTTATTTGTTTCAAAGTGATCCTGTCAGCTAACACATGGAAAATCCTCATTCATTCCTCTCCTCTTCATTGTATTAACATTATTCATGCCAAACCCTGCTGGCATGCGTGTGACAGAATATGGAATTTGAGAATATTTTGGCATTGAGCAGCACCCAATTATTGGAAATTATTAACATTAACAGAAATGGCTCTAATCCTGGCTTTTTCAGCAAAGAATATGTTTCTTCTGCTCTAGCCACATGATAGCTCTTTTAGCCTCCCCATTCTCTTTGTTGATTAAAACCAAAGCGTAAGTAGGGGAAATTTTCTCTCCCCCCAGTATCCTGATAGCTGACTAAATTAACACTGCCCTCTGATCACCAAACGAATGGTCTTTGTGGGACCAAAATGTGGGTGATCAAACGGAGCGTCCGCCTGGTTTGACAGGTGTGGAGCTGAGTTGCACATGTGCCTCTCCTGTGCCTGACATCAGCAGCAGGAGGGGTGGAGCAGTCCGGGGAGTTAGTGCATTTACAGTTGTTACCAGGGAAACAAGAAAAATTGCAGACATTCTGTGTTATATATAATATGATCAGAACTCAGCAGTATCACAGCAACATTTGGCTAATATAGCAATGTACTGCCTAATAGAGCAAGTAGCAAAAAATTCCAATATTTTTATGGCTGTAGCAGGAACCCCTCTTATGTAAAACATTAGTCATTAGAATTTAGATTAGGCTTAAAAGAGAAGAGAAATGGAAAAATCATGTTCAGCTACCTCCCTAGAAGAAAATGGCCCCATACTCAGTTTCCATTGCAACTTCATTTATCTTCCTAGCTTTGGATGACCAGCAGCAATACAGATGGTGTTTTGTCCTGTGAGAGCTCCCCATCAGTGAGTGTCCCACCTTCCCCTCATTCCATGAGTGCAGCCTAAATTTCTACTTGGTATTACACCTTCTCACCAATTTCTTAACAACTTTATCTTTCTTTTTCCTTTGACAAAGCATAGAAGTGCAAACAACTTACAAGAAAGTAGGCTTAAAGTATATACTTATTCTGAAGATAAGTTTGGAATTAAGATGTGACAAGTCTTGCCTTGTGTGGGATCACAGTGCTACATGTAATCACTCAGGCAGCAGATAATAAAGATGAAAAGCAGCAGATTCATGAAGAGAAGACATTGGTGCTAAAGGACTGAGGTCAACGTTGCACAAAGTTTGGAGATTTAACTCGAACAAAGTCTTATAATTGAGTAAAATAGTGATATAAATTGAATTTCTCTTAATGGTCAGATCACATTAGAGATCTTCCCGGACTACATCCTTAGTTTAGCTTCATATGATGCTGTTTGTGCACTCTGAGGCACTCCTTGATGCAAACCAAAGCATAGGAAGTAGGACAACCTGGGAGATTTTTGTTGAAAGGCAGATTTCTGATCTGAGCTGATATAACGTAACCCTCAATCTTACAAAGTCAGTGGTAAAGCCCAAGAAGACATGCTCCTACTTCTTGCATTCATCCATCCTTTTTGCTGTCCCTTTTTCTCAGTAACAGTGACATGGATGATGGTATATTTGAATAGTGTATCTTGTGCTCACAAAAACTAAAGCAATGTATTTCTTCTCTCTCCTAACTCCAGAGTGTCTCTTCACTTTTAAGGTTTGTTTCATCTTCACTGTTTCTTTAATGTTTTCTTATTTGTTTTTTTCCATCAAAACTGTTTTAGGTTGAAGGACAAAATAGTTTCCCAACTGTCTGATTCAGAGATCTTTTTAGATCCATCACACATACCTCTATAATTTAAGCTAAAGCAATAACTGGTGAAAACAGAAAGCTGCTTCTATCTCTGAGTTATAACTTCTTTCTCAGTGCCTTACACTAAGCCTTTGTTACTTGTCAAAGGAACATTAAAAACCATGAATCTCAGCTTTATTTGTGTGGCCTCTTTGCTGTAGAGAACAGTCAAGTATGTACACTTATTTGATACATTCATCCTGAGCAGAAGATACAGGCTCCAGTACACCCACCAGAAAAGAGACCCTTGGCAACAACACAGCTGTCTTATTTTATACAGTAAGTGCAGGATGCTAATGGGCTATGTGCCTTAGAGGTGTGAAATGATGAAGAGCATACAATTATCCCTGATCAGTAAGAAAGTAAGGACCAAAGCAACTCCTTGCTCCCATTGCGCTGTTTGTGAAGCAGTGAAATCGCCACTCCCGACACAACTTATGAATCTTTTTTCTTAGGTGGCTGCCATGTCAAGTGAAGGCTCAGACACAAGGATTTGGGGTTGGAGCCTTTTCGGTGCAGTTTTAGAGGTTTAGAGGTATGGTTTACAGATAAGAAATCTCCAGCAAGCCCTATCGAAAGTAAACAGCTGCAATACATAAAACTGATATATCTCAGCTTCAAAAGTCTATAATCTAATCAAATCCCTCTAATTTTCAAGGTGACAACAGAAGAAAATATTTTCTGCAATATTTATGATAACTTTCATCTTCCATCTAGTGGTCCCTAGAAAAAAAAAGGGAAAATGAATTGAACATGGGAAAAACTATTGGTAATTGTCTACCTTTGTTCTTATAAATGGTTTGTGATTGTTTCTCATGTTCCAGGGTAATTAAACCTTCAGAACATGAAATCATGAAAAACTGTAAAACGTGTAGAATTATTAGCAAGAGAAGGCAGTTTAGAACCAAGAACTGTAGAATCAAAAAGCAATAGACCTGCTCTGTGCCCCGGCACTAACTGGCATTATGTACATTTCTGTCCTGCGGTATAAGGGTGGCTTACAAATGCTGAGGTGTTAAACTTCAGCAGTGTCACACCAGAGATGGTGACAAGAACAGCGTAGTGTCTGGCAAGCGGCGGGGCATGAGCACGGACCACCGGTGCTGGAGTTTATCAGGAGAGCTCAGACGGAGCTCACTGCTCCATGCTGCCATTTCCTCTCTGCCAGCCTCCTGTCTGCCTCAATTGCAGGCTCGCCCCTGCTCACAAAGTGCATTAAAGATAAACACCATTCAAATCATTCCCAGTCCCTCTGACTGACAGCAGTACTTTGTCAGCCTCAGCAGCTCCCTGCGCTCACTTCACAGGGGGTGTGATAAAGAGGATGTATGGAAGCGGATTTTAATTACAGGCATTTTTACTCAAGGAGGGGAGTAAACAGATGAAAAATGTAGAAGTGTGACAGATCTACATAATTAATTGGGGCCTGAACTAGGAAGCCACTGGATTGCTGACAGCCCCTGTGCTTGGTAGCAATCTGAGGATGAGGAAAGGGAAAAGGAATAGGCATTTGGAGCCTCAGATTATATGTTTTAATTGAGAGCATATTAAAAGCATCTCCATCACACTTGGTCATCTCACCAAGCTGCTCATTCATTTAAAAATATAAATAAAAAATTAAAACTGTTTAATTATTTTCTTTTGGAATGAAAGTAATAAAGAACCCCTCTGAAAGATTTTTTAATCAGCTTCCAAAAAGCCTTAGAAAAGCTAGCCCCCCCCCCCATTCCTCTTTTTAAATGGAATTTGTAATCTAATGAGGAAATTATTTATGAAGTATTTGCTCTGCACCTGAAAATACCTCCAGTGAAATTATGTTTGGCAACCTGAAGCACTTTGAAGTCGATGGAGTGGCAATAAAAATTAGGCCTTCATTAAAGAGCAATGCCTTTTCTCCACCTAACTGGCACAGCCTCAAGAGGTCAAACTCTGGGAAGGCCCCAGATCTCTGCCCAAGACTTGCCTGCACACCACACATGGAAGCAATTTTGCCCATATTCTCCACTGCTTTTTATGAATTTCTCCTTCTCCTTCCCCCTCCCCACCCATTTTTTCAGGCTTCCTTCTACAGCTTTCATGTTGCATTTAGGAAATTAAGAGTAACTGTCAAATTACTCTGCAAATAGGAGAATATAAGTTTGGAAGGAGTAGAACTTGCCTTTTGCCCTAGGGCCAAGTCAGTGGAAGAGCAACAAAGGGATCCTTGAGAAGTGTTTGGACAGACTGTTTTAGCAAACCAGGCTCTTATTTTATCAAGTACGCACAATTTTTCCATCAGCGATTTCCACCCACTCCTCCTTCCTGTAAGTTATTCTTTCCCCTTGTGCACCCCACTTGCTGCCTGGACTGGGAGAGGTACTGGGAATGATTACAGCCCCTGAGTACTGGCAGGGTGGGTATTGACCCCTGGAGAGAGATGGAAGGGGCTGGGAACTGTGGATTCCTTGTGGGACTGCATACAAAAGGTGGAGTTCAATTTGAAAAAAAACCACCACTTCTCACACATTTACAAAGAGTATGTAAAGGAGGGAGTAGTTACTTTAATTAAATACTGAAATCTTTCGGAAAAAAAAGTGAGAGAGGAAAGCTCAGAGGAATTGTAATCTATGGAGATGTAAGCTAATTACTTAATCACTTGCATTTGTAAATCTTATTATTGGAAAAGAAATTACTGTAGTGATTAAATTACAGATATTTATCTGCTAATAGCCCTGATTAACTGGTGATGCTAATCTGTCATTCTGAAAGCCAATATTAACGGCATCAATCTCTCAGAACAATAAACAGTTTATATGAAAGAAAACTTTGTCCCCGTAAAGTCCAGATGTGCAAAGGGAATGCGGGATATGTGAGATCCTGGAACCAGTTTGCTGGACCAAAACAGCTGACACTCTCAAAATGAGTTGTTTTGGCCTATTAACCCGTTGTCAGGCACAAAGTGCTACTTAGTTATGAACAAGCGATGTCTTATACTGCAAAAGCAATTTAGTTAGCAGCACTTCTAGAGTAAATAAATAATTCCTAGGCTTAATTTATTACCAGAAAGTTATTAGGGCTGGAGAGAGCAGGTAGGCCAGAGAGAGTTGTTACTAAGTCTTGTCTGGAAAGAAAAGATAGCTGATAGAAGCCAAAGAGAGGTATAATTTATTTATTTTTAACAGATACTTGACTGATGCTATTGATTTTCACTTTGGCTAAATAAACTTTTTCTTTTTAATCAGTGTTTCTTACCACAAGGGAAAGTGATGAAGAGGAAAAGTGGAAGGACCAGTACCTTAATTTCCTCTCCATGTTGCAGGGCAGGTTTTACAGGGAAATGAAACTCCAGCAAATAAACCCAAGTTAGAGCTTCAGAGGAAATTTGCTGTGAAGCAGACAATGGCAAAGTACCCAGAGAAGATCAAGTTTCCTATTTAAGCTGTTCAAGAAGTACTGCAGGANCAGGCAGATCGACACTTCCAGCCAACTTGGTGTCATCTGCAAACTTACTGAGGGTGCACTCAATGCCCTCATCCAGGTCATCAATAAAGATATTGAAGAGGACAGGCCCCAGCACCGACCCCTGGGGAACACCACTCGTGACCGGCCGCCAGCTGGATTTAGCTCCATTGACCACCACTCTCTGGGCCCGGCCCTCCAGCCAGTTCCGAAGTCAAGACTTCGGTAGCAAGAACATAGTAATCCACCGCTCAGCTTCACCAAATGTCCTATAATAATGTAGCTCAAACTAGGAAAGCAACTTTCATCCTATAGAGGAAGAAGGATTTTCTGAGGAAATTCCCACAATGTTGCAAGGAGTTCATGGTAATAGGGCAGCAACTATTTGCTAGGAGTACATCTGAATAAATCCAGCTGATGATTGCAGTCTGTAGAAACTTTCCCCATTTAGATGTCTCTATCAGCACAGTACCTCCTGGGCTCTGAAATATTTTTAAAGTGAATTGTTGTTTTTTAATTTTCAGTTTTCTTCCATCCAAACTTTGCATGTCCCTGTGCTCCCATTAAGCACAATACATCTGACCAGTAACGCAATATATGTGGTGAAAAAAAAATAAAGAAGAGGTCAGGGAAAGGTTGGTTGAATAGGCAATTAGTGGGAAGTTTCATAAACAATAAGGGAAATGTGCTAGAGAGCAGCCTATTTTTTTCCTACATAAGTTTCTGTTTCATCTCCAGGAATATTCTTTTCATGCATATTTAGTTTAAGAAAAAAAACCCACCATACATCTTTCAGGGTATATTTTTTTATTCTTCATTTATGGTACTGTAAATGTTTAGGTAATAATGCTTGTATTGGAGACCAGCCAAATGAGCACAATTCAAATGAGTGGGCAAGCTAGAGCATAGTCTTTCATTTACAGTCTGCTTGATCATACCACATTAAAATCAGCAAGACTTAAGCCTACTCTGTTTACAGCCCACAGGTTGTTATCTAGTTTCAAACCTTTCTGTTCAGAATCGTTAAGACACTGCTGTACTGCATCCAGCTCACCATTAATTGGGAGCTTGGATTCTAATGGCTGGTTTTTGGGGCGGGACCTGCAAATCCTGAAACCCACAATATTCACCAAAATGTATTCATTTAATTTAAAACCTTTGCATAAAATTACCAGTTACTTGAAAGTTAAACACTTAGTCACAGTGTTCTATATCAGATGCTACAAATGTATTCACATCCAGATTTTAAATTACCTCCTTTTGGTTTAAGATGCCAATTTCACTAGGTTACCTGAAGCATGATTTACATAGAGTTATTACATCAGGAAAAAAATAAAATCCTCTCTTGTGTTCAATGCCTTGTTTCTCTAATCCCTGCAGACAGTGAGGAAGAAAGGCTTGCTTTATACTGTCAATTTATTTCACTGCACCCATTGGCACTTGTCAATATTCCTTACCACACAAAATGTGCAAATATTCTAGGACATGTAACAGCTTCAGAAGTTTGTCGCTGCTTGTATGTGGATGTACTGTAAATGTCTACAGATTAATTAATGGAAAAACAGGAAAGTTTTGATGTTGCTATATCCAAAAATTGAGCTCTACCAGCTGAGCTAATGAATCACTTTCATGAAATATTCTTACTACTAAATCACTATCACGTTAAAAAAATAAAAGTACAGATATATATAGGCTGCAGAGTACCTTCTTGTACTATTTAAGGGGGAAATGTCACTGTATAACTAATGGAATTTTGTAAACATGCACAGTTCCTTAGGGCTTTTCTGGGAGATGGAATAAAATATGTTTCCAGTGTATGGTCTCCAGTTATTTTTAAACACAGGTTCAAAATGAAACATGCACAAGATCTGGGGCCATTTGACACTGGGCCTGTAATTTTTCCCATAGGTCAATGTCCTGATTACTTTTATACATGTTCTGCAGGCTTTTGGTAATGGTATTCATTCTTATGCAGTTGTGCAAACATATTCCCTTTCAGTCAGACAGGATTCAGTCACACCTACTTGCAGTCATTCTCTTGTCACACTGAGTTAGAGTGACCACTAACAAATAAGAAACAATTGAGAATCATGCCAGTATTTTCTTTCTTACCTGACAATTTTTCCTGAGGAGCCCTAGGTGTTAGCCTTGGCCAGCAGTAATTTGAGTAACTGAGCTCTGCCTAGCCAGGTGTCTCTGCAGTGATGATTCAGTGATGCATACTTCTCCACTCCCTGCTCTAGACTCTGAGCTGGACTTGTTTTGTGTATCATTTCTCAGAATGAGCGAGACAGTTGAATTCTATTCTGGGAGGTCATTGAAATGACTCTTCCCACCACAGCCTGTTCAAGCTTTTAATCATGGCATCAGCCTTTCCTGAAACAAGGTTCAGAAGACCTATGTTGTGAGGCATCTTGAAAACTTAGTCAATCAGATGTCTCAGCTGTGTACTGAGCTTGAGCACATTAGGCCTCTCACCTAACTTATGCATGTGATCATCCACCTTTCAAGAAAAGAAAAAAAAACAAACCAGGACAAAATGAAAAAAAAAAATCCTCCCAACCCAAACAAACCCTAAAGCAGGAGTAATCAAGGCTGAAAAGAAAAAGATAACCTCTCTCTCTAGTCCCAGGATTAAACTGAGACATATCAGGTGTGTGCACTATGTATGTGTTAGATTAGGAATATTTTCCCCACTAAATCACATCCCTTAGTACACCATCTAAAAGCTTCTAGAAGACCTCCAGGGACAGTGAAATATATTTGAATTGAAGAAATGCTAAGTTATTTCTCATTTATTTAAGCAGACAAGCTACTGAGGTTTTCAACTTTCACTGACTCAACATTTTGAGAAAAGTAAAAAAAAATATATGACAGGAAAAAAATGTTTTGATTTATTTTTCCTAGCATTTTTTTTTTATTTAATGCAAGTTTGTTGTGTTAAATATGCAATATTTTTACCCCTGAAATGTAATTCAATGAAATAAGAGAAGTTAGTGTCTCAAAGATTATCTACTTTCTCTTAGGCTGGAGCACTCACTGACAGGGAATGATTAAGTACAAAAGATGCAAGAAATGGCATTAATCCCCCCCCATCTTTAGACATCTACATCTGATTGTAGATTTCTACATGTGACCTAACAATCCTCAACTCCCTCTAGTATGATTATGACAGTAATGAGAGAAACATACTTCCAAGGGGTGACAGATTTCACTATACATAGATGTTTACTTTGAGAAGAAATGAATCATATTCTAGAAATGTCTGTTTCTTTACATTAACTATAAATAGATCCACAATGATTAACAGAGATGTAGAAATTTATGCTATAGATTTTGACACATAGTCAGTGAAATCCCATCCTAGCACTCACAGAATGGTTACAAATAAAATAAATGTATTACACAGGTAATTGGCATAAATATTATTACTCCTTGTCCCATTGATCCCAAATGTTTTTGCTGAAATATAAAGGAACACTGTCTTTCAGGTCTGATATGTTTTATGTGATGGATAAATTTATGCATGTTTAGATATACTCTTCCTCCACGGTCTTGTAAACAGAGAGAAGAAAGAATCAACACAGATGAAAAAAACTTAAAGAATTTTAAAAACTAATGGCCAGTACATTTTATACACATATAATAATGCAGTCTAGTTAATTTTTCCTAGTAAATATGCAGACTTTAAGTAATTACCTCTCTGTAATTACAGAAGTAATGATATATTTGCCATAATTATCATACAGTGCACATAAGATTTTGCTCTCTACAAACAGAATTTTGTTCCCCACATTTACATCTATGACACATGGAAGTCTACATGGCCTTACAAAATAAAAAGGGTGCTGTATGCATTAAGTGTGAGTGAGAATGCTGAGAGAAACCATGTATGGTATGTTTGCTAACATTTTATAATGATCGTTACAAAAAATCCAGCCAAACTAAGGATCACACTTTTGCTTTTTGCAGTATAAAGCTGTCACAAAATATACGTATGCTGTATGGATTTTAACTGCAATTTCTGTGTCATTTGAAAGTACCTTGAGTACCTGGAATTTATTTCCATAAGCATTTACGCTCACTCTGCTGAACTACTGCTTTATCTATGGAAGTTTCAGTCTGATGTCCTGAGTTGTTACCAAACTGTAATAAAAGAAATTGCATAAAAATTTTCTAGATTCTGATAGATATGCAAAAACTGATATCATGGAATTTGAACTCTCTTCCTTTCATTTTCTCTGCCAAAATCCAGATTTTTAGCCAGTGATGGAATAATCTACTCTATAATAATGTTCTGGAAAGCTTTCTTGTAATTTCATCTGTCATGAATAGAGGATATTTCCTTTCAAAAATGTGTTTAAGTCCTGTGTGTGATAGAATCATAAAATCATAGAATGGTCTGGGTTGAAAAGGACCACAATGATCATCTAGTTTCAACCCCCCTTCTATGTGCAGGGTCGCCAACCACTAGACCAGGCTGCCCAGAGGCACATCCAGCCTGGCCTTGAATGGCTCCAGGGATGGGGCATCCACAACCTCCTTGGGCAACCTGTTCCAATGTGTCACCACCCTCTGAGTGAAAAACTTCCTCCTAATATCTAACCTAAACCTCCCCTGTCTTAATTTAAAACCATTCCCCCTTGTCCTATCACTATCAACCCATGCAAACAGTCGTTCCCCCTCCTGTTTATACGCTCCTTTCAAGTACTGGAAGGCCACAATGAGGTCTCCCTGGAGCCTTCTCTTCTCCAAGCTAAACAAGCCCAGTTCCCTCAAACTCTCTTTTCCACAGTCTGCTATCATAACCTTGCCCATTCTGTTTCACTTTGCACATTCATACTAATGTAAGACTTTCCATTTTGCCTACTTTCTTTGGAAACTTGTTTTTCTTCATAGTGTTGCTGTCTGATGGTAGAAGGCATTAGAGTGATATACGAGTTTTTCTATAGTGAATTAGAAATGGATCTGTATGCTATTGCACACAGCACAGGGGAAAGAGGAATTAAATATCTATGCACAGTTGTAGTGCTGTTATCTTGCTGGGATCGTGGAGAAGTGGTGAGATATGGAGAGGTACAGGGCCTTTAGGAAGAACAGGCCAGGATGATGAAAAGTGGAGTTGTCCTTTCGGTGTGAACAACTGTAATGCATGGAGCTCTGCCTGAGGATGGATGAGGAACCAAATTTTATTTTGTGGGCCAGGATTAAATAGAAGATGGGTAGGGATGAGTGTGCGTGTCTACTATAGGTTTTTGAATGATAGTGGCAATTGGAGGAGGTGTCTGAAGACTGTAGAAAAACAAATGTCACTCCAATCTTCTAAAAGGGCAAGAAGGAGAACAAAGAACTACAGGCTGGTCAGTGTCACTTCAACATCTGAAAAGGTGATGAAAAAGCTAGACCTGGAAAATATTTCAAGCCACAAGGATGACATGAGGTTTATTAGGAGTAAGCGACATAGATTCACAGATGGGAATTCATGCTTAACTAACCTGATAACCTTCTCAGAAGAAATAGATGGCTTGATATAAGAGGAGAAAACGGTCAATATTGTCTGCCTTTATTTCAGTAAGGCTTTCCACACTGCCTTCCATAATGTCTTCAAAGAGATGAATTATGGACAGATAATAATGTGGATGTGCAGTCTTCTCCAAAATGGAAATTGCTTGATTTGCTTGTTTTCACAGTCATTTAATACAAAGGATGAAAAAAAAAACCCTCTATCATCTTTGAAAGGTCATGGAGAATGTGAGAGATGCCTGAGGACTGGAGGAAAGACAGCATCTCTCCAGTCTTCTAAAAGGGCAAGAAGGAGGAGCTGGGAAACTACAGGCCAATCAGCATCACCTCTGTCCCTGGAGAAGTGATGGAGCAGCTTATTCTGGATGTCATATCCAAGCAAGTAGAAAAAAAAGGAGGTTATCAGGAGAATTCAACATGGATTTGCCAAGAGGAAATCACGCTTGACCAACATGGTAGCTTTCTATGTTGTCATCACTGTCTGGGTAGGTGAGAGGAGAGCACTGGATGTTGTGTACCTTACCTTCAGCAAGGCTTTTGGCACTGTTTCCCATAACATCCTTGTGATCCTTGTGGGTATGCTTAGGAGGTGCGCGATTAATGAGTGGATGGTAAGGTGGATTGAGAACTGGTTGACAGGCAGAGCTCAGAGGATTTTGATCAGCAGTGCAGAGTCTAGTTGGAAGTCTATAGCCAGTGGTGTTCTCTAAGAGTTGATACTGGGTCTGGTCTTGTATAACATTTCATAGAGAGCACCATCAACAAGTCTGCTTGTGATACAAAGCTCAGAGAAGTGATTGACACACCAGAAGGGTGTGCTGTGATCCAGTGAGACCTAGACAGGTTGGAGAACTGGGTGGAGAGGAATATTATGAGGTTCAACGAGGGCAAATGTAGTCTTACACCTGGTGAGGAATAACAGCATGCATCAGTACAGGTTAGGGACTGACCTGCTGGAAAGAAGCTCTGAAGAGAAGGAACTGGGTGCTTTGGTGGACAACAGGTTGGCCATGAGCCAACAGTGTGCACTTGTGGGCAAGAAGCTCAATGGTATCCTGGGGTGCATTAAAAGGAGTGTGGCCAGCAGATCAAGAGAGGTGATCCTCCCCCTCTAGTCTGCCCTGGTGAGACCACATCTGGAGTACTGTGTCCAGTTCTGGCCTCTTCAGTTCAAGAAAAATTGGGAACTACTAGAGTCCAATGGAGCGCCACAAAGATGTTAGGGGCCTGAATCATCTCCTTTGTGAGAAAAGACTGAGGGACTTGGGACTGTTCAGTCTGGAGAAGAGAAGACTGAGAAGTGATCTTATCAATGATTATGCATATCTGAAGTGCAGGTTTCAAGTGGATGGGCCAGGCTCTTTTCAGTGGTGCCCAGCAACAGTGCAAGGGGAATGGGCACAGGCTGGAACACAAGAAACTCTGTGCAAACATGAGAAAGAGCCTCCTTCCTTTAAGGGTGACAGAGCACTGAACAGTTTGCCCAGAGAGATTGTGAAGGCTCCTTCTTTGGAGGTATTCAGAACCCCTCTGGATGCTTTTCTGTGTAATCCTCTGCAGGGAACAGAAGCACAAAGTTGGACTAGGTGATTTCCAGAAGTCCCTTCCAATCTCTAAGATTCTGTGATTCTGTAAAAAAAAAAATAAATCTCAAATATTTGTTTTATCAAGACTATTTAAGATCTCAATTGCCATTTTGAGTTTTTCTGCAGGCTTGTTTGTTTTGAGTCAATACAATGGAATTCTTAAGTTATTGTCATTATTACTATTATTATTTAGCATGCCTTATTAAGGACTAATTTTGTCATATTCATTTTATCTAAGAGTAGATGCTATGAGTGTCTAATCATCTTATGTAGCCAAAACGCAAAATGTGAACTTCCAGAGTGTTTTCATTTTACTTGCTTTAAACATCTATGTTATAATGAGAAGAATGATTATAATTTCTAAGAAGTGAAGAAATATTCCAAAATAGCAGAAGCTGCCATCCACAAAGCCCAGGCAAATCCAAGAAATAAATATTGTTTCTATAAACTTGGTCAGAGTGAGCCAGTACAGAATGAACTTGACCAAACATAGAACTTAAAACAAATGAAATAGTACTAACAGAAGAAATCAGAAAAACTACAGTAAAACAGCCTTTCTCTTTTACTGAAGCCAAAATGAAACAATTGCTCCCATTCTTCTTTTGCAATGTAATGGTTTAAGAGTCTCTGCTAATTTGCTTTCCCGTCCTCTTCTCTACTTCTGATCGTGCACTCAAAACATGCATTATTTTTCTAACCTGAACTTTATTCTTAAGGATCAGGCTTTCTTGACCTCTTAGAAATAATTAGAATTTTCTCACAAGAGAATACAATGAATATTACATTTATCTTTCCCATCTCTAATTTTCTATTTTAGCTCTAAAATATCAGTCAAATTTAATGCCATGTTGGTCTTACTGAAACACTAGCTTTTGCTTAACAGGACCATGAATGTGCTTGTTCAATTTTAGAATCTATTAGCAGTTGCACAGAATGTTATCTGAGGAAATCATGAATTGACTCACCAAATTAATACCAATATATTTTTTCTCCTGTGAGTTGATTTTTGTTTTCAAATCAGTTTCCATTTACTAACAAAATATTGGTCTTCTACCTTAAAACAAGAAACCAAAGCAAACCTATTGTGTTGTATCCAGCTTACTCACCTAGTGTTTCAACGAACAATAGAAAATATCACATTAGGGAAATTGTCTCATCTGTGAAATCCATCCTGAAATTAAAAAATGATTTGGTGCTGCCTGAATTAAATAGCAAAACCTAAACTTGTGATACAGAAGAAATGGATTGAAGGAACTCATCTATAAAGCTGAGGAAAGAACTTTAAGTTATCTTCTAAGTGAATTTGGTCTTTTTAATTTTGTAAGGGCAGCCTAGTGTCTTCATAATTCCCCTAGATTTACTCTTCACAATAGATTATGAGTTTTGATATGCATATTATTAAATTGTCTGGGAATAAGAAAAAAGCAAATAGATTTCTGAGATGATATAAAACCTGTTTAGATTGCTTGAGAGGCTTGAGAGCTGCTGAATTTTGCCTGCACAGACTAAAATGGGATTTGCAGGGATTTTTTTTTTTTTTTAATCTTGTCTTTCTTTTAGCACAGTCCGAAGTGTGACATTGCTATCTCTCCTTGCAACATGACCAAGATCCAGAAGAACAGCACAATTCATCTTGAAGATCAACTATGGAAAGGAAATGTGGTGAAAGCAGAATGCTCTTGAAGAGAAATTAGCTTGCAAAATTAATCACAAATAAGATAATGATGACAAAGGAATGGAGGAAGTTAAGATTTTCCTTCAGACAGGTTACCTGTTGCTTTTAAATCAGAGGCATTTGTGATTATAGACTGATGCTCCTCTCCCCTCCCCTCGCCTCTCTCCCTCCCCTCCCCTCCTCTCCACCTCTTCTGTATGGAGGATATTAACTATTCAATATTTGCCCACTACTAGTTAATAGAAACACAGTCAAAAATAACTACTCTTGGTGCAGTGAAGAACCAAGTCTCATTCAGTTAATGAATAATTTCTTGCTGCTATGTACCAGATGAATTGCAAATGAGACTTGTGTACTTCTATCTTATGTTTACCTCATGTACCTAAATATCTAATCACTCTAATCAGGTGTCTAATGTTAATGTCTGGCTTAAGTTCAAAATTCTAAAATTCTGTCTCAATTACTAAAAACATTTGCTACAAATATTTCTCCTGGCTGGGGAAATAACTGAGATGAAACTGTCACGGAAAATGTATCAGTGAATTTTCAAGACTAAAAAAAGTTCCAGATGATCCCACATTCTTTCAAAATGTTAATACTCTCATTGATTTTTCTTTGAATAACAGGAAAAAGAAAAGGAGATGTTAAATGTCTTTTTTTTAATTATTATTATTTTTTAAATAACAAGGAAAAAAAAACAACAAAGAAACATTTCCCTCATATTATTTTTTGAAGTTATTTTACCTTGTTACAACACATATATCATCAGTTAAATGTTGCTAAGGTGACTAGACAAGCCATAAAACATCATTTCCTTTTATTGTGTTGCACTAGAATCATCATAACACTAATAGTACTTGTACTGCATTTACTTTAAGAAAAATATTATCAGACAATATTATTGATGTAATAATAGAGAAAAGACATTACAAGCGCTGGGTCAGATTTCTCTTGAGAATAATAATTTCCTAACATATAAAATAATTCTTTTTTTCTTCTTCAGTGCTTTCTACTTTAAAAACAGAGCTGATAGAGCTCATTGATCCATCCAGGCTTCAGTTACTGTCTGTGCATGTCATCTGGCTTTGTAATAATCACACAATTCTTACACTTGCTTTGGGGTAAAATTCCTGTTTAACTACGCCATGATGTACAACTTCATGACTGAAATCTTATAGTAATCTATTACCATACTGGAAAAAAGTGGCTTTCTATGCTGCTTATATATTAAGGTCTATACGTGCTTTTTCATAAATGATGGTGTTATACAGTACCATATGACTTGAAAATGTATTGTGTAGATCAAAGCAGACTTTGCAGCAACATATGAAAGAAATAGAGAAAATAAGATGTACAGGGAATTTTATTTAATTTTATTTTAATAGATGCTCATACGCTACACCCTTTCATATACTTTATGTTGAAGCATCTTTCATGTAACTACCATTCTAAAGTAGCTGTGATTTCAAGGAGGAGATTTTGGGACCATATTTCAGCAAAACATTTAACTAACTTAGAATCACTTGTGAACAGCCTCCAAAGTGGCCTAAATGTCAAAGTCCTGTAGACATTAAATCAACAATGATAGCCAGGGAGCCACCCAAGGTTAGAGGAGATCTTGAAGTAGCAATACAGAATGGAAAGAGTATGATAATATACAGGTAAAACATTTTTTTAAAACAACAACTTTTCAGATTTTTATTCACTCAATAAAAAATAGGTAAAGGATTGTCTGGTTAGCTATGTCCTGTGAACAAGAAGACAGGAATAAGACATCTAGAAACACAGTAGCTAACAAATCCATAGATGAGGAATAAATCTATCTGTGCACATAGACAAAGAAGTTTGAAGGAGTGACATAGAAGAGGTGGAAGTGGTCACAAGGTACTTTGTGTCTATGCTTGGAATGAAAGTATTTGGAACAAACCATCTGTCATCTGAGGCAACGCTCTGGGCAGCATACCATCTCTGTCAGGTTGCCACAATTCATGTTCATTGCATCTAACTTTCAATATAACCTCAAAGAAATAATTTCATCTATTCTGTTCTATTCTGACTGGATGAGGTCCTGAGCAACTTTATCTAAGTTGGTGGTGCTTTGAGCTGGAGGCTGGACTAGATGATCACCCCAGAGGCCCTTTCCAACCTGCAGGATTCTGTAATTCTGTCTACATCTGAACAGACTACTCTGGCCTGCTCAAGGAGCTAGAAAATGGGCATTTGTAGGTGAGTGGAGAACATATTCAAAATACAGGCATCAGCTCCAGGCTGAGGTGAATTGTAACTACACATGCCTACTCCTTGCCACTGATCTTACAGCAACAAATTCAGATACAAACACCTGAATTGAAGACCTCGACATGTGATCCAAACCCCTCTCACAACTGAGAGATCACTATCTTTTCCTCAGCTGTATTCACCTGTGTCAAGAATAAAAAATCTAATAATATACAATAATATTTTGATCATTTGAATAATTTACTAAAGTATTTAGAAAATAATTTTCTAAGTATCTTTTCATGCATTATTATTATGTCTGTACTATTTTACTTATATAATTTATAATTTCATTATTATGGTTAGCATTCAGGTAGGCAGTGTGGTCACTTAAATTCATATTCTCCAACTATCGAGCTTAATAATATAGTACAGTAGCAAAGCCTAGGAGAATAGTGACAGAAATCATATTTAATGGTTAGTGAGACAGACTTTTTTTTCCTATTTTTATCTCCACTTGCTGTATGACCAAAGACAAGGCATTGTGCCTTAGTTTATTCAAATGTAAAATGGTTTTAATTAATATTCAGCATAATTAATGATTAAGTGCCTTGAGAACATGTGATGAAACAATTTCTAGAAGAGCAGAGCATTTTTGCTTCAACCTCTTTAAAACTGTATCCCCTTGCCACATATTTTCAAAAAGTCTACAACCCCTTACTAGAGCTAAATGACTAATTCAAATGAATAATTTATCTAAAGAATTTTGCTTTGTTTTCTCATTGCAAATTGTTCTCAAATATACTTCAGAATTATTGGGCTTATTAGTTATTGCTAAATTATGCACATTTCAGTGACTAATTCTGTGTCTGAAGACCACTGATTTTTTTTTTTATTTTTTTTTTCCTGAAAATGTTAGTAATTTGCTGTTTGCACTGTGCTGGTAGTCCTTTCCTATTACTGAAAAGCATATGTAATCAATCAATGCAGTCAGATCTATATATAATGATATTTTAAAAATAAATACATATATATGAAAAATTCCTGATTCATGGATTTTGAAGGTCAGAAAGCATAAGAAGACCACCTACAGGGAACATCTGTAGAGTCCTTTTCCTCTGAGCTGAGTCTAATAATTTGTGCTTGGCTCAAAGTGGCAGACTCCTTTTAAGAGAATCTGCAAAAGATTATTAAGAAAAGGAAGCATACTTTCAATATACATTAAATTCACTATATGAGGATTGATTCTTCTCGCACTGGAAAACACAGAAGCTTATGAATCAAAGATGACTAAAAGCTACTGGATTAAATGATATCTCCTATTCACTCTTGATTGGATGACTTCAAGAGGCAGAGGACAAGGACTGCTATTACTATGTTGTTCCAATAATTACCCTCTGTGTTAGAAATATTTCTTACTTGTAATATGAATTTGTCAAGCTTTAATTTCCCATTATCTGCTTGCATTAACAACCTCCTATGCGAGTACTCTGTGTGAAAGCACTTATACATCACAATCAAGTCACCTCTTGATCTTTTTGATGAGCTAAACAGATTGAGTTTCTTGAGTTGTTTACTGTAAGCCTGTTTTTAAGCCCTCAAATCATAGTTTCTTCTGAGCACTGTCCTGAATTTGTTGACATGCTTTAATATTCTACTGCCAGTCTCAGAAGTGCCGTTTATACAGACACATATCATGGCATATTGGTTAAGAACATCAGTTTCCTGCTCAGAGATCTGGAGGAATATCATCATGACTGTTACCAGACAAATGATGAATCTTAGAAAAAGTTTTAGTTACACACATACAAAAACACAAAAATTCATTTTTGGCCAGTGAAAATGTTATAGTCGACTGAAAGTGTCATTTTTTATTCTATTTATATTTATGCCTACTTGATCTATCTAAAAATCCTTATTTTAAAATGTTATATTTAAAATCAAATATGCTAATTTGAAAGAAAAATGAATTTTTATCTGGCTCTCTAAGTGACTTTTGCAGTTAATTGCATAGATTGTTAGAATGGTATTGTTAGAATTCAGCATACAGTAAGATACATACATTCAGCATACAAAAATGTTTGGAATTAAAATTAATTTTTAATAATTTTTTTATTTTTGTCTACAGGAAATCAAGAGGGTGCCCCACATTAAACTGAATGAAAATTTGCTTAAAATAAAAAAATACAATTCAACCCTGAGATATATTTATTCATCATATAAACATCAGGAAAGCAAGTTACAGCAAAGCCCTGCTCTGTGGCCTTCTTGATAAGCTCATATTGAATTCAGTAGAGTTTGGATCAGACTCTGAGCACAAGAGATTTTGGCATCACACAGCAGGTTATATGAATGGACACTTTCCTTTACTTTGCGCCTTCACCATCTGTTCTGCCCTCTAATTACAAATGCAAAATGAACATAATTAAATATTGGCATCACACAAAAATAAGCTAGAAGTTATTTCAATGCATATGCATGTTCTTTATTAAATGCAACAAGCATCTGTTTTGTTTTTTTATGTTTTGAGACACAGATAGAGGGAAATTGCTTTTTCCTGCCAGAAAGGATATTTTTATTGGTAAAGTGGAATTTAATACAGGAGATAAGACTTTACAATCATTGATAAAATCTAGTTTCTATAAAGAGAAATTCAGGCCTGAATTCCTCTCTGAGGAAGTACAAGAGGAACAGCAGAAATAAGGAAGGGAAGTCATTACTGAACATTGTTCTGACTACTGGAGTCCAGTTTCAGTGAGTGAGTGGCTATGCAGTTTTTATATAACTGTTGGGGTTAAACCACAACTTTGTTGCATGTGCCACTGGAGCTGTACAGTTCATTAAAAGCAACAACACTTGAGTAGGCATCAAATGCTTTTGCTACCTCCCCCTTACTTTCACGCTAACATCAGCTAGTACTGACCCAAGCAAGTGTCTGCCTTCTATAATGGTATAGACTTTTTATACTTAGAATCATAGAATATCCTGAGTTAGAAGGGACCAATAAGGATCATCAAGTCCAACTCCTGGCTCATAAAACAATTACCCAAAAATCAAACCATATTTCTGAAAGCATTGTCTAAATGCTTTGTTAACTCCAGCAGGCTTGGTACCATGAGCATTTCCTTGGTGAGCCTGCTCCAGTGCCTGACTGAATACTTATAAAGCTACTTATTAAATAACTTGGTACTTTACAACATCTGTATGGGATCTAGTGAGGTATTGCCATTCCTATTTTTCAGATAAAGAGGGGCATCTCTCAGATTTTATGATCTGTGCAGACCGTACATTACAAAAAGAGCAAAAAGATTTATCCAGACCAGTAAAAAAAGAAGGGCCTGAGGCCATGTAGCTTACAATGACTTGTGTCCAGGCTTCTCAGGATCATTTTTCTATAGAGCTGCACTTTGTTCTGCTTCCTCAGAGTTTCAGTGTCCTGTAAGTCCCAATATATGATTACTATATTTTGTGTGATTATTCAGTTTACAGTGTCTGAATTAATGAGTGACAATGCCGTGGCCTGACAGAATTATGATTTTGCAGGTTGGGACTGGGTGCAAGTGTTTCATGTTCTAGGTGCAACCAAAAGGCAAGTGGTTGATGGGAGAACTCAGATTCCGCTGAAACAGTCAGTACTGGAGAAAGTTTTTGACTGGAAGAGGGAGAACAAGCTGCCAGCCTGTCTATCTTGCTGTTTTACTGAGTGAGCTGTCCTCCAAATATTGCCTGGTTTTTGTTGCAGAGAACTATGGGGATTGGCCCAAGCAGTCAAGGAGGAGGTGGTTTGCCCCTGGAGCTTAGTGGCTTTCACACAGCAAAATAATTGTATCCAGAGAGACTACACCCATAAAACACATCAGGTGCTACAGCACTTGCACTGCAGTGATGATCAGGCCTTTTGTTCCCTGAGCAATTCGGAGTCCTAGGTTAGGCATATGGAGTCTCTATGAAGACAGGCATCCCTGAATGGGATCTGTGTAATACAGCCTGCCAAGAGCTACCCAAGCTACTCAGTAGGATAGTTGGGAAGTATATTTTAAAAGAAACCTCTCTCTGGCAGTTAAAGGCCAAAGTCTAGGCTTAAATTTGAATTCACAGACATGAACTCTTTCCAAAAGATGCTAAGACTGTTCCTACTTCGCATATTACATTGTAAGCATTTAGTATTTTAGTATTTGATTGGCTAGAAGTAAAAGCAAAGTTCCAGTTTCTAGGCTGTGCTATACCACAAAGACAAAAATCTTTATTTTCTTTCCATCTGCCCACCTTCTGTGCAAACTGGATGAAAGAAACCATTTGGTTAATAGAAGAATCCATGAGAGTGAGATGCTCTTCTCTTGGGAGGCAAGGCTTTCATTCACCCTCAAGTAGACAAACATTCCTATAGTTTGGTTCAATGCTCCAAAAGCAAAGTAGTTGGGTAATGCTGCTTAGGCCTATGTTTGCTGCAGCACTTAACACTTCATTTTGGCAATACCTACTCTGGACTGGCATGAATAACCTAGGAAAAGAGCCTGCAGTTTATGTCCTCATGGGACTCAGACATAAGCTAAAAAAGGCTGTGAGTATCATAATTTCTCTTTTGAAGGTGGTGAGAGGTGGGAGTGGGAAGTATAACTATTTTGATTTGTTTTAATTCACTGTTTTACTATACACACTAACAATGTGTTGCTGCCACTGAAATGAATAGCTTCTCAGTGAATATGGGGATGGGATACACCGTGACTGATATACATTTCAGGACTAGTGTGCAAACTGCCACCAGCAAGTATGAGATGAGACCTGAAGTGTGAGTGAGCTCTCCACAGACTGTCCTCATCTGAGGATGGCAATAAGTAGCTCATCACTGTTAGGATTTCATCAATTTGAGGCTTGTCCATAAGCAGGTCAGTGAGTTGGATTCTTGCTGCCCTCACTTTACCTTTCTAAAAATTGGTTGTGTAGTCCACTTTTGTCATTTGGGCTCCCTCTAGAGCCAATAGAGGCAGACATTCTACCATATAATTTCTTCAGTCACAAGATATGTGTCCAAGACAAATAAGGTGACTCATCCACAAAGCATAGAGAGAATCCCGGTTATTAACTCAGTCTAGATACTTAAAACTAAAAGAAACAGAAACCACCCATATTGCTTTTCCTAGTGAAAACTGAGGAAGTTTTCAAGCTAGTTTGGATATTTAAGTGTGCAGCTGGAAAACAACACAGTATCTACACCTATTGAGATGTTTTATATGAGTTCAGACACTCCTAGATCTTTCTGTGAATTTTCTGCTGCTATAAATGCAGTGGTAGATTGAGTGTATAAACCAATGCACCTGGGCAATTGTATGCAATTCTTCCCTTCTTTGCTTGCCTGTTGATAATTGATAGAAATAATCATGCTACTGCAAATCTCTTCAAATCTCATGCAGGTTGATCATATAATATAAATGTCTAATTTATTAGTTCTACAAAACAAACAAATAAACAAACAGCAACAACAAGAAAACATCCCCCAAAATCAAGGTTGAATATTTGACTATAAATGAAAGATACAGCAGTGGACAGATATAAATTGCTCATATCTCCCAGACACATTTTACCAAGGAAATCCATTCCACATCTGCTGACCAGAACCAATAGAAGCCCTATAGCAAGACTAAGCAATATCTATTTCAGAAGGCTCATATGGTTGATGCATCTTTCTCATAGAAGGAGATAGAGATGTGACATATGTTTTAGAGGAAGGTGTGAAGCAAAATTCATATCTAAGACAAAACAGACTTTAGTGATTCTGAGAATCACTGTCATCATTTCAAGCACTCCAAACATTTTTCAATATTGTTTCAGTGTTTTTTTTCAAACATAGTGGTTGTCTTGGGGAGGATAACATCACATTGGCACTGTACCTCACACAGTGTGTGGAGGAAAGAGTTTGTTTTTCCTAGAGTCCTGTTGAAGTGTTAATTTAAAGAAGTAATAATGTAAATCTTATTTCAAGCATTCTTCCCCCCTGGCAGACTTCTATATTAAGAAATTTGGGTAATTGACTGATGTTGCTATAGCTCAGCAGGCATTGTTTTCTTTTGGTAAAAGAATACTACAGTAAATTTCAATGAGAAGGAGTGGGGAAAAAAAAAAAAAAAAAAAGAACAGACCTAAACAATACTTGAATATGAAAGGAAAATATAAACCAGATGGGAATGATGGTGACACGTTTTCATATCATTTTCTTTTAAGATTGTTTTAAAAGTTTCCCTTTGCTGCATTGGCTTTCTGCCTCTGAGTAACATGATGCAGCAGCAGTTGGGAACTATCCATTGGTATTGCTGGCCAGCTAAATCAGGGCTAGATCCAGCATCCAACAAAATTAATGTGAAAGTTTCCACTACCTTATGCGGGCAGGGGAGCAGGTGCTGAAGGGGAAGGCCTGGTCCCGCTGAAGTCAAGGGCAAAGCTCCCATTGCCTTCAGTGAGTGGGTTCTGGGTCCTGAAGACATGCCTGGGAACTCCTCTGCAAGACCTTTAGGGGAGGAGAAGAGAAGCAATCCTGATGCTTCTGTACTGTCATATGCATCTCTGACCATTAATAAGTTTGGAAGGTGCAAAATGCAGGGCTGGTTGTGCTGGTGCTGGACAATTAATTCCTCTTGCACCATAACAGCAGAAGGAATTTCTGTCTCCCTTTCTGCTCCTCCTAATTAAGCCGCAGTGGCCATTGCAGCTCTGGGGTTCTTTCTTCAAGTCATTGTTTCTCAGTATGGTTTTACTGACACATGAAAAAAAGCGCAGGGGCAGGAGTCACATGGTGCTTTCTAGTGAAGCTTCAGCTTTAAAGCTAGGACTCAGACTGCTTCACTCTACTGCTGACAATTTAGCAAATGGTCCATGTTATGCTGCTTTGATCTTGTGAAAGTTTTCAAAAATTTCATCCTTGAAGAAAGCTACAGGCCCAACAGATCCCCCAGTTCATTAGCAATCCTTTAGCAGTTCCCAACAATTAGAGCTGTCAGCCAGCCGAACTCCGTTCGGAGGCCGCACATTCAAAATCCCTGACTAATGACTTGGTAAAAAGACTTGACAGTGTGTTGCAATTTGTTATAATTGAATCTAAGCTGCATCAGCTGTTTGAGGGGCTGAAATGTTTTCAAACATTACACTGATTTAAATTAATGCCACAAAAATATTCAGAAATCTTGTCTGTCAGATTCAGTGCTAATAATCATGTACTCTTCAGATATGAAGAAGACATTTCATCACCATTTGAAAGCACTGTCAAGAAGGCAGCTTAAATTCCCCCTCCTCCTCCCCCCCTCAAGTGAAAAATAAGTTGATAATCATTATATTCACCAGAGGACAGTGCTTGGTAACTGGAATGGGATGGGGTGGGAGGGGGAGGCCTCCTGAACTGTGAAGCTCTAGGGAAGTAAAATTTGAAAAGCCCATTACAAATAATAATTTTTCACTGAGTGCTTTTTAATATAAGACTTCCAAAAAATTAAAGCAACTGTTGGAGGAAGTTCAAAAAGAAGAATCATCTTTTCTAACTCAATCTCTGCCTTCATTTTCACTGTGGACACATAAATGGAACAGTGGGACATTTGGCAAGCAGACTTTCAGTGCAAGCTCTCCAAGTGAAACTTGCATTTGCTTTCAGAATATCTTTTGCTCAAAGGGAGTGGGATAACATGAGATATAGAGGTAGCCTTACTTTCCAAATTAATTATTTGTTCTGTTTTTTTAATCTACTGTTAGTACTGGAAAGCTTTCCATTTAAATTGAGATGGGTTCATACTGTAAGCGCTGAACCTGAATTTTCCTACTTTGAATGCTCTAGGGTCTAAGAAAGGAATTTAGAGTTCTTCCATGTATATAAAAGCTACTTAATAGCAAGCTCCAGACAGAATTTTGGACTTTGCCCATTCTGAAATCAAGACTGGTTGGACTCAGTGTTTTTTCTCCCTCTTGAGATACAGAATATCATGAGCCAAAAAATATGATGAGTTACGTTTTAGTCAGTACAGAATTTTTAGTACCATGAAGGTCACTGAAGGAATGCATTTCTCACTAACGTATCAGTGCCACTTAGGCTGAGCCGGGATGCTATGGGTTTAGTTAATACCACACTACTTTGCTAAATAAATATAAAAGCAATTTAAAAACCCAAGCACAGAAAGAACTAATGAACTTCTCTGACTTAGGAACTCACTGTAATCTACTTTAAGACTATTTTTATTCCTCCAGGGTTCTGAAAATCATGAAAATCACCTGATCAAATGTGGATTTTTACTGTGTACATACCCAGATCTGAGCTGGTCAAGAAAGAGACCTGATGGGAGCAACTCATCCCTTCATGATCATGATGCAGTCTCACCACTGTAATATTGGCTCTTGAACCATAGAAAGCTGAGATAATCATTTCCTAATCAGGAACTGGATATTCTTAGAAAGTTAGCTGTTTGATGATTACAAAACCAGGCAAGAACACAGACAAACAGACCCCACTCTTAATCTCTGCACATTGATAAACTCTTCTGAACTCGTTTCTCTTTTTCCAGGTTCACATTTCTTTTGTTACTCTTTCTGTGATGACTAGTACTTAGTATTAGTATGTTTGTTATCCATATTAGCTAACTATAATATGTTTACTACTAACACTGTGGACTGAATTTTTAACAGATAGCAAGGAAGGAACAACTTAGGGAAAGAAATTCCCTGCTTCGGAAAGTAATAAATAAACAAAATTATTATTTTTTTTTAAGTACACCTGTAATTAAAAATAATTTTAAAAATAATATAACAGTATACTTTGCCTTCTTAAAGATATCTGCCATGACTATCAGGTAGAAGGACTGAGGTCTCAGAGGGTCTTTACTATAAATGCAAAGATGCTCTGATACAACTATGTGTGTCTGCTTTAAAGGTGATGTAACATAATTTTATATTTTTTGGAAACATAGACCTCTCTATTATCAGATAGCACATGGGGAACCAACAACATACTAGTTATTCTTCAAGTCTTGCAAAATTCACAAATAAGTGACTCATAAAACTCGTTCTCTAAAAAAAAGCTCCTATGCAATGTCTGATTAATAACAAAGGTCAACAGTCAGCTTTGAGGTCTTATAATTCAGCATTCCCAGGTTTTACAAAGATGTGTGTTACAGAGATCGTTGTTATCATTAAATAAATCTCAAAAGAGTATTCCACTATCACATCTTATATTTATTTCAAATATCCATTTTCTTGAAGAACTATGGATCTGATTCTATTAGGCAGGTGTAATTTCAGGAATGCTGATGTGTGGCCATTATCGAGCACTTAATGTGTGATTTATTTCAATAACCCGATAGAAGTGAGTCCTCTAGTCTCCCTTTGTAGTCACAGGAGCGTGAGAAGCACCTCCAGACAACAATTTGCTTCACTACCTATCTCAGCCAGCCATCTCCAGATGCTGCTGCTGCCACATGCTTGTTGTTCATTCAGATGTCTTGCAAGGTCAGAGAACACTGCAGCTTTTCAGATGCTGATACAGAGAAAATTCCACAGTGAAAATCCATGATTTTTTTTTCCATTAAATTGACTTTCTGTATTTCTGTACCATAAGCTTGCCAGGGGTTGCCCTCTAATTTTACCAAAAGCTCATGACAACATCTGTTTTTGTTCACATAACTATCTTCAGTTCATATGAAGTCACAGCACTGAGCGCTCCAAAGACAGTACTTCAATGTAAAGAAACCAAGTTTCTGAAAATTTAAGATCTGTGCAGGACTCTTCAGCCCACATTTCAGCATTTTAGTTCTAATCTGATTTTTATATACTTTGAGTGCCTAAAAATTTCTGCTGAAGTCAGAGGAAATTACTTCATACTCATATGTTTACAGGTACAATTTGAAATTAGGTACTAGTATGCAGATTTTGAGGCTTGATGTTGTTAGCTATTTAATAAGTATATAAAAGGTAGTATTTCTCCTTTTATATTAGATTTATATCTTATCTATTGCTTGTTGTACCAGTTTCTTGCTGCAGTCCCCACAGAATTCTTGAATCCAAGAGCAATGTGCATAGTTACATTCAAGCATTTGTAATGCACTTTCCTGTCTCTCATTTTGCTTTATTTGGTGAGAAGCTTATCTGCTCAAAAATCTAGAGTTTTGCTTCTTTTTCCACTGCAAGTCAAGACATGTAAACTATAGTAAAAACTGATTTAGAAAGGTGGGAAGAGGAAATGCTAATTATCCAAAGGTGTGATATCTACAAAAAGAGCCAAGTCACAAAAGATTTATCCATTTAACTAAAATAGCCAAGATAAACAAAACACAATTGGGGTTAATTTAGCTTTCCAGGTTTTCATAAACTCATACTTGGGAGGTCGAAGGAGGGAAGTCAATTAGCCCCAATTGTGTCTTGTTTAACTTGGCTGGGTGAATTGCTAACCCTTTTGTAAGTTGGCTCTTTTTCAAGCTATCACACCTTTTGTATGACTGAAGAGTTTTTTTTTGTTGGTTTTTTTTTTAATTGATGTCAAATATTTTTATCATCAAATACCCTGGTTTCTTTTGATTGTGGAATTGATAGCAACATAATTAAATAACAAGAATGCATTCACTTATTTCAGTGCTCAGAGGAAAAAAATAAACATGCAATAGAACTTTGAATGAAATCACTTACTCGACAGGCTTTATATTCACAAATTCTTGAAATAAAGCCAAGCATATAATCCACAGGACTGTACATAGCAGTCAGTAAAAACTGACTGGAATGTCCATGTGTTAAATTAGACACCAAAAGAAGCACCAACAGTGCCACAAATGCATCAGAACTATCACAGACAAAAAACTATGTAACATCATAAAAAAGCCACTTACTTGGAAAAACATGTTCCTTTAGGACTCTTGATGGAACATCTTCTTGGAGCAGTTAGCCAAATATTGGTAGTGCCAACTGTTAGATTACTTTTTGCATTTAAATGTCTGCTGAAATCAGTCTTAGTAACTGTTTTCACCAACATCAATAAAATATTTCTATTTATCAGGAAGTGAGTTATGGCCTTTGTATGCAAGATGCAAACAATGAGTAGAGAAAGAAACTAGTATCACTCCGTTATAAAAAAATAATCCTCTCCTTCTGATGAGACAATGGTGGGAACATGATAGAAACACACAAGCATTATGTCTGTAATGAGATCACATCAACAGACACCTCAACTAGGTTCTTCTGTGGTCAAATACTTGATTATATAGACCCAGTTTGTTAATACCTTTGGCAGCTTAATTTGACTTTTCTGTTGTTACAGACCATATGTATTCCAGGAACTGTTAACTGCACTGACATTCAATCATCATCTATCACACACATGACAACTTTCTGTTCTCTATATATGTCATACACACACAAGCTAACAACATCACTCCAACATGTAATTGTGCCCCAGTAGGTTGCTGTAGATATTTCACTGTTCACACCAGAGTACAGACAAATGATTTTTGAATAATCATTTAGAAATGTAGGGTTTGGATCTTGTATGAGTAATCAACAGATTTGTTAGATAAAAGTGTGATACCTGTTATAAGATGTCTTTTTATTAGTTTTGTGAAACTACCTGGATATGGAGTTTAGCAAGGGCATTTCCTAAATATTTTGGACCAAGTTTTATGATTTCCCTTCTTGCTGTATAACAGTGCTTGTCTCTCTGTGTGTGCATGTGTTATTCTAAGTATTTTGCATGGTAGGCCTGGAAATTACAGAGACGCTGGAATTATTCACTCTCTCCTATTATGCAGAAGCACTGTAATCTGAAAGATTTTTGGCAGTTTAAAGAGGTAATAGATGGATTGAGCTACTGCTTGGAATTAGTATGACTAAAGCAAAAACAGTTCCTGGATAGCATGGTTAACTCAGTGCCAGCTCTGACTGGTACTTAGCATGTTATATGATAGGTCTATCCAATGGAAACAGAAAGTATTTAATTAATTAAAAATATAAAGGACCTAGATAAATTCAAAAGGTTTTCCTGCTGACAAAATGTGTTTGAAAACAGTTGCTGACAGATGTGATTATTAGGTGTATACATAGTTACACACAACGCTCACACTCCATGTGATCTCATAACCTTACAATGTACAACACAGTACATAAGTTTTGCTTATGTTTTACAGGTCAAGTTGAAAGGTTTTAATTTCCTCACATTCAAAATAACTTCCCATCACTATGCAATCTCTCCTTTCTAAACCTTTAATGCAAAGTAATAGATTTCAATGATACTGATTGTAAATTTTATATGATCACTTAAATCAAGCATTTTGCTGATATCACAGGATGATGTAGCTGTTCTTGAACATGCTCATTTAAAGTATTGAGAACTTTTTCCTCAAGCTTGTTCTGTTGTGATACTCAACCTTTGTCGGTAGTGGGTCATCCACTCTTATTATTTCAGTAGATATTTTTGTCTCTTTGATCTTGTTCAGTATTTTGTACTGATCTGGAGGCCGGTAGCATAAGACCACTAGTATATTTATACAACTTAGCGAGACTCAGAGTACTTAATACTAGTGCCAAAATGGCATTTGATCTTGTCACTACCACCCTCAGCAAAGCAGCCACAACAGAGTTAGAGAGGCTTTTTCTCATTATTGCACTCCAGAGGATCTCTGTCTGCCAATAAGATGAAAGGTGACTATGAGTTCATGTGCCTACCTTGGCTGCAGTCTTAACTATTTAGCAAACTCCAAAAGCCTTAGCTAGTTTTAAGTCCCTTTCTTTCTTTACTGGCAGGTCTACATAATTGCTGTAGAACGTAATTTGACTGATAAATATGACATAGCTTTCCTCTAGAATAAATTCTCTTATTATAGTACATGAACAGAGAGGGGTACAATGCCCTGCAAGGATATGTGTGTGTTTGAGGGAAGGGAAGGGAAGGGAAGGGAAGGGAAGGGAAGGGAAGGGAAGGGAAGGGAAGGGAAGGGAAGGGAAGGGAAGGGAAGGGAAGGGAAGGGAATTAATAGAGGCTTACGTAAGAGTTGAATTTAAAAAATTGTCTCCAACTAGTGAGTAATTTACAGGCTGGTGCTTATGTTGAAAGAGAACAGACTCAACTGTTGCCATCATAGAATCATTGAGATAGCAAAAATCAGTCTGAAAATGAGATATTATCTTTTAGGTATCTTCATTTATTTTCCCAAATCATTTTCCATGACAAAAAATATAAAATGCATGACAAAAGGCAAGATCTCTCCATATTTCCAGAGGTTCTTTGACGTTTAGAACATGTCTCCTAACACTCTGAAAACCTCTTCCATCTGCCTGCACACTTTCTGAGTGTGCTCATATGACAACTTCTGAAGTCTCTTACTGCTTAGCAGACCTTTAGACTGTACTACAGAAAAAGCTTCTAATAAAAGAATGGCTGATCTGGGAAGGATTTCCATTTGCTGGAGAATCTTTGATGACTCTTCAAAATGAATAAAATCCAACCAGATCTCTCCAAAATCATGCTAATTTAGGAAGCCTGAGGGCACTGAAACAGTGTGGATGGGATGAACAAGGAGAAGGTGCAGGTCCCTGTGGACAGGGGAGACTCTGTAATAAACTAAACAAGGCACAAATAAAGAAGTACCAGAAGGCCAGTATATTGGGGAAAACTGCAAATTTTCCTGGGAAATTAGCACAGTTGAGTACCTCTCTGAAGTGCTGTACATGAATGCCTGCAGCATAGGGAACAAACAGGCAGAATTAGATGTCTACAAACTACTGCAAGGTTATTAACTAAGTGGGACCATGTAAATGTAGTGAAGTAGTTCACACAGCTGGGTGCTGCAGTGGATGTATACAAGAAAGACAGGAACATACTAGAGAGAATGAAGTGAAGGGTCATGAAGAAGACTATCTGTCATATCAGAAGAGACAAAGACAGGTGGTACTATTCAGACTGGAGAACTTTCAAGTGGGACCTTACCCATGTGTACAAATACCGGATTGGAAGGGGGAAGCAAAGGTACAAACAAATTCCTCTCCATGGTGACAGGGACTCTCCTTCAGTGAGAGGGCAAGAGGCAATACGTACAAACTGAAATACAGGAAATTACACTTAAACATAGAGAAAAACTCTGTTACAGTGAAAGGTGGTCAAACAAAGGAACAGGCTGGCCAAAGATATTGTGGAGACATTCAAATACCAGCTGGACAGCGTCCTGGACAAACTATTCCTGTTGACCCTGCTCTGAGCAGGTGGTTGCACTACACAGTCTACAGAGGTGACTTCTAGCCTCAACAATTACTTGAATATTGAGATTGGTGTGACCACTGTTTATGTTAGGTAAAAAAAAGAAGCAAAGGCAAAGCAAGTAGCTGCTACTTCAAAAGAAAAATAATCAATAGAAAGTATCAGATTTTGAGTTAGAAAGGAATTGCTCAGGATATGTATATCACTGGACAGCCTGGTCTAGTGGTTGGCAACCCTGCATATAGAAGGGGGGTTGAAACGAGATGATCATTAGGTCCTTTTCAACCCAGGCCATTCAGTGATTCTATGATTCTATGATCACTGTGACAGAAGAGAGATTGTCAATTCAGTGGAGTAGACAAAAGTATTATTTTCTTTCTTCAGATCTTTCTACATATGAATCATATAGGAACACAACATGAAATTGACAGAATTTACTTTCTTTCAATAGACAGGCATGTAGATGTGAAGTGATGCAGAAGGAAAGCACCAGATAGTCTAGGTCAGCTCTACTACGTTTCTAACAAAGCTACTACTAAATCTACTGCCTTATAGTCTCTTCAAGCCTTCTACCTGATTTAATTTTTAACCAGCCTTCTTGTTCTTCAAACCTATCAACAATGCAGGAGCTAACTCTACCAGCTATACCACAGTGCAGCAAGGCAACTATGCTCTTTGGGCAGTGTTGCTGTTGATAGGTGCAGAAGTTTATGGAAAGTGGCTGGTGGGATGGTGAAGTTCCCACTGAAAAGTAGATTAACTCTGTGTGGGGCACATTTCAGGGTATCCCTTCCCTTTTAATCAGTGATTCCTATTAGAGTGGAAGGCAGTGAATAAGAAGAAAGAGAGTTAATGGAATTCCTTGTCCATATGCATCCCATTTCTGGTGAGCACGTGCCAGAGACATGAATGCCTTAGCCACAGGGGTTTAATAGGTTTCACCTGTACCCACAAGTCCAATTTCAAAGATGAAAAGGGAATAAAGCATACAACCTCTTTTTTGTTATTCCAAGTTTTGTACCTGGCAAAGTCTGCATTGCCACGTCGCTTTGCAGTAGCTCTCTGCAGCCACTCTTTACTCTGAAAAATATAAAAAAATCTTAATGAAGATAGAAGTTGCTTCTGTGTTCTGAGACCTTCTTCAGCAATAGGGCTTCCCTAACAAACTTCACAGATCCTACACAGAGACTCGAGTGCTGATCTGCAAATGTCCATATGTATCAAATTCCTAGCACAGACCCTGACAGAGTCCTGACATATTTCAAATAGCCCTTTCCTGTGTATCTGCAATTCTGTGGGGAGTAATTGTGGACACAGGAGGACATTGTAAGCTGAAGATTATTCTCAGTAGACAATATGTATGAAATAACCCCATTCTGGAGGAAGATAATTTATTAACGTATAGGTAAGAAAACCTACCCGGCTATGATACAATAGATACATCTTTACGTCTATAAGCTTAAGAATTAAGACAGTTCTTTTTCTTAAAATGCTTTTATGCTTGCTGTGGAGTCAATAAGGGAACAAGATGTGCATATACACCACTTTTGAGGGATGGAAACAGATTTCTGCAAATCAGAAAAAAAACTGTAACAGGAATTTGCCCAGGCAGCTTTCAGCATTAGACTGGTGGGTACTATGGAAAGCGATAAAATATAGAGATAGAATTAGTGACCTGTTGATTATTAAATAGGATTACTTTTTGAAAAGCAGACATAAATCTTTTGTGTCATCTTCATAGATGGTTACAGAAGTACAAATCACTAAGTAGAAAAGCCAATTCTGATATTTATGCTTGTGACCATAAAGAAAGCAATGTAGGTAATTTGTATCATAACTGCACTTAGTTGTCAAGATTTTCTATAAGTGTTCTTGAGCCTACTTCTTTATGTTCCAGTGCAATTGTTTTTGTTTTTGTTTTTTAATTGTTTTTAGTTTTTATTTGTTTGTTTTTCTTTTGCATATGTGTGTTGGTGGTTGCTTCTGTAATAGACCTAAATATTTCCTGGAGTTATCTCTTTTTCTCACCTACAACTGCAATCTGTCATGCTCTGCCCTTGCTCTCTATATCTATGCAGTGAATACAGATGTCTTTCAAGCAAGACTATCAAGACAACACATTTGCATTCTAGTGAGCTCACCCAGAGCTGAATGATATTTGGCCTATGGAGTATCTCCTCCTCTCAGCCAATCTGTGTGATTCAAAAGGCACAGCTGTTGTGTAGGGAAAAAAAATAAAAATCTCTCTGCTGGGTGTTCAGGCATTCATCAAAAAATATCAGATACCAAAATGTAATAATCAGATATTATAGGTACACCTCAGAAAGGGCATTTCCTCTTCCATCAGCTGCGCTATCTCACTGTGGCAGTATGAAGAATGGGCAAGTCTTTTTGATATATGAAGTCTTAATCTTTTATTCAGAAAGTATATCCTGATCAGTGTTTAAATGTGCTAGGTTAGAAAATGAAGCATCTTCCTGTTTAAATTGCAGCCTTCAAGGCACAATGAGCCTGTTAATCTCCCTGTGTAGTTACTCTATGGCAGCTATCACGATGGCATTTCTTCTTATCACAGTAATAGTAGGATCCAAGAAAAAAAACTGTTAAAAAGTGATTTCCACCCTGTTTTTTATTTCCTTTCATACTCCTAAAGTATTCTGGAACACGAGGTGTTCTACTGGCCTTATTCATCCACTTTGTAGTCATCTGGCAACATTTGTATTACATCATCCTAATTGACCTTGAAATTTTTGGTAGGCTGGAAAAGCTATTCAGGGATTTTCTTCTAGATAGTTGAGTTAAAAACTAAAAGTAACTCACAGACATGGTAAACAACACTTTCCAAAACTAAATATTAAGAATGCAGTACCTTCTGTAATCAGTGCTCACTACTGACCTGCAAATTCTGTCTTTTTCCTCCTGTACAAGGCATTACAGTAATCTGCACAACTAATATTTCTAGCAGAATTATTCAAGTATATGCTTCTTCTCACAATTCAAGAATACTGTGCAGCAAAATAAACTTCTGTTCTGTTTGAATGAAAGCATGTTGTCATACAGAGGTGTCCTGGGATGCATTAGTTAGAGCTAAAGACCAAGCAACGGATTTCTAAAAATCATACAAAATATTTAACTATCTCTTCAACATAATATAAATTGTCCCAAGTGATGTTCAAGAGATCTCCAAACCTTAGCAACTATATTTACTTGAGGGATATGGGACAAAGAGTAAAATTAGGTGCTAAATTTGAGGAAATATAACTTCCATCTCTTCAGGGAGTTAGCTAACAAAAGCCACTGTGAAACTGCCCTCAGGGACAAGAGAACAGACCAGAGCTGGCAGATCTTTAAGCAAGCTTTCCTCAGTGCACAAGAGCTTTCCATCTTCAGGTGTAGGAAGTCAGAAGAGGAAGGCAAAAGACCGGCATGGCTGAACAGGGACCTGCTGGCCAAACTGGAGAAGAAAATGCATAAGCACTGGAAACAGGGACAGTTACCCTGGGAGGAGTATAGGGATGCTGCTAGGCTGTACAGGGATACGATCAGGAAGGCCAAGGCCCAACTGGTATTGGACTTGACAAGGGGCACAAAGAAGAATAAGAAAGACTTCTACAGGTACATCAACCAGAAAGGTTAAGTCCAAGAAGGCATACGACTCCATAGTGGGCAATAGAAGCAGGCTGGCAACAATGGACAAGGAGAATGCTGCGGTACACAACTTTTTTGCCTCAGTCATCACTGGCAACTGCTCATCACACATTGCTTGAGCAAAGAGGTTGGAAGGTGAGAACCGGGGGAACAATCTTACTGTAACTGAAGATAAGATTTGCGAGTACTTGAGGAATCTGAACATCCATATGTCTGTAGGTCCCAGTGAGATGCATCCCTGAGTCCTGAAGGAAGTGGCTGAATTTGTTGCCAAGATGCTCTTGATATTTGAAAAGTCTTGGCTGTCAGGATTAGTCTGTGGTGACTGGAAAAAAGGCAATATCACACATGTTTCCAAGAAGAGTAGAAAAGATGACCCAAGGAATTACCTGCCAGCTCCACATTTGTGCGTGGACCAACACGGTCATTCAAATTGGAAAGCTAATGTGGGACTGATCTCAAAGTGGTATGAAAGTTAAATCTGTATTCACTCAAAGCTTCATCTATATATGAGATGCTCTGAAAGTAGTGCTTCCCATTTATTTCCATGGAAACTATAGCAGATACAAAGAGCACAATAACACTATTTGATAGAGCAAATTCTCAACTTTGACACATTCTTTTTCAACACAGACACCACCATTAGTTATGCATTTTCACCAGCAATGAAGAAGAGCCTGTATACTACGCTCATAAAAATCACAGTCATCCGCAACATGGCTTGTCTTTCACATCACTGTTGCCACTGTTGAAACACACTACTCACCACCTCACTGTGCTCACATCCACTGATTGGTCTCCATAAATGTTCAGCAAGTGTTGATGACTGTCAGTGGGTGCAGTCTTTTGCACATGGAGTAATTCAGTGACACACCTTTGTTTCACACACACTTCCATGTCGGATGCCACTTTGTCTGACTGCCTCTTTGCTGCCATCTGTTACACAGCAACAAAACGTAATGGAATATTGTCAGGAATGTTCAACCTCTACTGCCATACCACCATTGTCTGCCTCTGACATCATAGGCAGAACTTTTGGAGCAGCCCAGCTGATGTTGTAGAGCAGCAAGCAACACTGGAGACGATGAAACTTCATTCTAAAATAGACATATGTTAAGATTCTTGAATAGCTCTCATTAGTACTTCACTCAGTATTGTTCTTCTTTACTGAAAATATCTTGTCATACACATAAATGGGAGAACTGCAGTCTGTGTTTTCACATTAATATCTATTTTCTCAGCTCACATATATCCCAAGTTTGTCTTAATATATGTGATCTGGCTCATATCGTTTACATGTGCTAATGAAAGTTTTTGTTGCTAGCCACCACTTTCCTTGACCTTAGTATTAGTCCATTTCTGCCTCCATCTAATTGTTTTGGTCTCCTGATCATCCCATTCTTCCTGCATATTATTCCAATGCTTCTCCATGATGAGAAGAACAACATCCTGGCTTCAGAGTCTTTTGTTAAAGAAAATACTGAGGACTAAATGTTAAATGCTGAATGTTAAATACTAAATACTAAACAAAACAATTACAATGATTAGACCTTTATGACTCTTAGTAGGAACCTTGACTGGAACCAGTAACTCTTTCTTTCAGCAGAAGTAATCACAGTCTTTCCTTTTTTCCTTTCTGCATTTCTTTCATTATTCCATATCTTTCACATTTTCCTCTCATAATACCTTCCCATCATAACAGATGTTTTATTGTATTCCTAATAAATAAAGTTTAAGTTCGGCAATACCAATGTATTATGTTAGTTTGGCACAGACTAAACTACTTTTGATAAGCACATGCTTTGCTTTCACTCAAGAATCACAAAGCTATAGACAAAGATAATTCATGATAGTAACAGCAAGATACAGCTTTATTTTGTCTGCAGCTAAAACCTGAAATCTGTCTTTGTTGCATAAATCAATTAGGCACTTACTCCAGAGTTTCTGTGTTACCCATGAGCTCACTGAATATGTAGAACTGGAAACAAGCAGTCTTATCATCCTCTTCTCTTTCTGCTCCATCATTAGATTGGACAGTTCTACTCCCTTCATTTTATAGATGCATTCTTTTTAAGCTTTCTGAAAAATGATCTTCAACAAAAATCTAGAATTATAATTCCTAATGATTTATCCCTATAAATTATAAAAATAAGTCATTCTTTCCACACAAACAATGCACAAAAGCACACTGCGTCCAAGAGGGAAGCAAATGGCTCTAGCACCTAGAAGCAACTCAGTACTGCATATTACAATAACCTAGAAACATTGACAGTGATTTCAAAACATTTAAGTAAGGTTATAACTGAGATTCTAATATATTTTTGTGTCTTGTTTTTTCCTCTCCTCGGTTTTTCATTTGCAAATTATCAATGCCCATTTATACACAAGAGGTCTGGATATCATAGTTCAGTACTGTTACTTTATGTGGTTATTTTAATCCATACTTTATCACAGACATGAAATCAGTTGCCCTATTCCTACTCACTGCTCTGATTATATCCTTTGCTCATTTACCACAGAATCTGGCAACTTGCTTTTTCACTAAGATCCCTATATATTTTCCAGTCAATGCATTTCTAGTGAAAAGTAAGCATCTTTTCATAACAACGGAAAGAGATGTACTACTTTTTTTGAGTTTTCTGTGCTTTTTTTTTTTTCCTAATATGTATATATGATTGTGCTGATATGTTTTGCTTGAATGATTGTAACTTATAAAGTGATTCAGACTACTCTTACAATTTGTGTTACTGTTTTTATTTCCTATCTTGACAGTCTTAACAGTATGGGTTCCATTTTCTCTCAGCTCCTTAAGAAAATTCTGAATAGCACCAACACTACCAACAATCTTTTTGAATACCATTATGTTCACTCAAGTGTACAAATGTCATTAAATTTCTCAGCCAAATACTCAACAACCGACAAATTCTTGATTGATTATGTCTAACTTTTAAAACAAAAAATTAATTTAACTGTAATATTTTGCAAATTTTTTTAACAGAGTTGCAAAATCTTAAGTCTACTAGGAGTCCTGCTCCAAAAATTCAATTTTACTATGAAGCCAGAGATTAATATTGGTGGCATGACAGTAGGGTTTTAACCTTCCTGACAATATTCCATTACATTTTGTTGCTGTGTAACAGATGGCAGCAGAGAGGCAGTCGGACAAAGTGGCATCCGACATGGAAGTGTGTGTGAAACAAAGGTGTGTCACTGAATTACTCCATGTGCAAAAGACTGCACCCACTGACAGTCATCAACACTTGCTGAACATTTATGGAGACCAATCAGTGGATGTGAGCACAGTGAGGTGGTGAGTAGTGTGTTTCAACAGTGGCAACAGTGATGTGAAAGACAAGCCATGTTGCGGATGACTGTGATTTTTATGAGCGTAGTATACAGGCTCTTCTTCATTGCTGGTGAAAATGCATAACTAATGGTGGTGTCTGTGTTGAAAAAGAATGTGTCAAAGTTGAGAATTTGCTCTATCAAATAGTGTTATTGTGCTCTTTGTATCTGCTATAGTTTCCATGGAAATAAACGGGAGGCACCACTTTCAGAGCAACCTATGTATATGTATATATATAATCTTATCATCCAAACTTGCAAAAAATATTGAGGAGTTTTTAATAACATTGAGCACAAGAATGTATTGACGGTTCATATAATCGTATATCTTAATTCTTTAAAAATTTCAATGAATGAAAGCTTTTCCACTTTTTCAGACAGTGATGCTGGTCTAAAAACCTTCACATTTATCAATATCATCCTGTTTTTCAAATATTGACAGAAAATCTGCCATCTTATTAATTTTCATATAATCTGCTTTCTAACCCTGATATAATACAAGATGACTTCATCAGCTTTCTGTACTACGTGTATTATTTTTCTTGTGGTTAAATCATGATAGTAGATACAAGGAAATTTGGACTCAGTTAAAGCTGAGCTATGGTATCTCTCTTAGCAAAAACAGTCATAAATGCAGATGTCTAAATCAAAGTGAATCACCCTAAAGGTCCCTTTACAGTTGATGGAGAGAAAAACAGATACTCTTAGAACACGATCCCTTTCCTTATATATAAATGTATAAAATTGATTAAGTGAGTCACATTCTCATTTCTCCCTCTGAATATGAAAGAGAGCTGCAATAACTCACTCATATACAGAAATGTAAAGCAACATGGAATAAATTGTACCCTTAATGTTTGCCCCCATCTGTGACATGACCAACAACATAGACACAATAACTGTATATTTCTGAGTCTTTTTTTCATTAATATTTATAAAGTACTTTGAGATCCTGGGATCAAAGCAGTAAAAAGAGGCAATCAGCAATACATGGCCAATCCACTCAAATGTCAAATTCCCATTTTATAGAGCACTGTGTGCCTAGGTAGCCCTCCCTCCAAATGCTTGTGAATTAACTGAGAGTACAGTCTTACTGCAGAGACTAGGTCTTCTTGTTCTAATGATATCTTCCTCCGCGTGAGCTTACAAGAATATAAAAAATGATACCTTCCACACATCCTGCAGGTGCTGCAAGTTGCCACGAAGCAGACCAGCCTCACGAGGGTGATCATACCTCTCCTATCTTCATGCATATCAGTGTTCCATTGCAAGACAGTGTGTCCCCAGTAACAGTGCTGTCATGGCAGCCAGTTCAGCAGAAAAGGCTGACTCCTTTTATCTGCTTGCTGATGTATTGAGGAGCTGCTGAAACTGAACACTCAGCCCTTCTTACAAAAAACAACAACAACAACAACAACAAAACCAGACAGCCTACAGCCATCATTCCCAAAGAACACTCCTAACAGGTTCTTTATCAGTCATATACTTCCTAGCATTAATATTTTTTTTTATCACTAAATGCATTTGAAGAGCTAAATGGGGTTCATGGGTTCATGGTTATGGATATCCCTGTCTGTATTTAAGATGCCCCTACCACAACATAATGGCTATGCCAAGTGGTTTTTATTTATTTTTCTGAAAGAATTGTACACCTGGCACTTGGGTTCTTCTGATCAGACTACAGAGGAGGTAACGGGACTCTACAAATCCACACATCCAGCCAACATATGCAGATGCATTTGGTTTTTTTAGTTTTGCTTCTTTTTAATCTGAGTTACTTTTAAACATACATATACACATATATATTTCCTAGCACATTTTTTATAATTTAGGTTATTTTTGTGTTATGTGCTCTTTCTGGTGTTCCCATGGATTCGTTAGGATGAATAATTTCTGTCAATAATGAACACAGGAACCCAGAACATGAATACTTGACGAGATGAATATATGCATAGGTTCTACATATCAATTTGTGGTGAATGCATGAAACAAATGCACAAGAAACTGATTTAACTAGCGCGAAACACAGATGAAATAGATGGCATATAAATGTAATTATATTACTTTCAGGAAAATAAGATGATGTGGATAGGGAGGTGATTTGTATGTGAATTTTGTAATGAACATCAGTAGAGGACCCTTTCCAAAGACAGCGTATCATTTTATGTCTTTAAAAAAGCCCGTGTCACACAAAAAGCCAGTAAGCATGCATTGTTAATAGGTAGAAAAATAAATGTATTCAGTGGGTTAAGAAGTTAGCATACAAACAAAAATGAATGCTTATGCGTAGAAAGAAAGGTGATGGGAAGTGTAAGAGATGACTAAGAACCTATTGAATTAGGCAGACGTGTGTTATCCCTTTCAACACATTTTTGAATCTGCTCCTCACTGATTAACCGACATGTGGTATCTGCATGCCAGTGGCATTATGTGTTTGTATTTCTGATCAAAATAGGAACAGTTAATTAAAATCCTGGATGTCATCTCCAAACACCACTGGTGGACAAGAGGTTGGCCATGAGCCAGCAGTGTACTCTCATAGCAGAGAAGGTCATCGCTATCCTGGGGTGCATTAAAACAAGCATGGCCAGCAGGGTGAAGGAGATGATCCTCCCCCTCTATTCTGCCCTTGTGAGGCCACATCTGGAGTACTGTTCAGTTTTGGGCTCCTCAGTTGAAAAAAAGACGGGAAACTTCTAGAGAGAGTCTACAGAGGGCTATAAAGTTGATGAGGGGTCTGGAGCATCTCACTTATGAGGAAGGGCTGAGAGAGCTGGGGCTGTTCAGGCTGGAGCAGAGAAGGCTGAGAGGGATTTTGTGAATACTTATAAGTACCTGAAGAGCAAGAGCCAAGTGGATGGGGTCAGACCCTTTTCAGTGATGCCCAGCATCAGAACAAGGGGCAATGGACATAACATGGAACACAGGAAGTTCCATCTGAACATGAGGGAAAACTTCTTCACTGTGAGGAAGATAGAGCACTGGAACAGGTGCCTAGAGAAGTCGTGGAGTCTCCTTCTCTGGAGATATTCAAAATCTGCCTGGATAGTTTCTTGTGCAACCTACTGTAGGGAAATTGCTTTAGCAGGAGGTTGGACTTGATGATCTCCAGACATTCCTTCCAACCCTCAAGACTGTGATTTTATGAAAATCATCATACTTTGAAAATTTCAAAATTACTGAAAATATATTTTTAATTGCTTGAATATATTTAATTTTAAGATTCTTAAAAATAATATTTTATGATGCTCAGCCCCTGTTGATACTGGGTAATAACAGCATATGATAATGTTCACAGTGTTAGAATACCTCTACAGACCTGATCACCGGTGCAGTGATCTCTGCACTCTGTGTGTGCAGAGAAACTAGTTCTCCAGGTCAGTAGTTGTAATGTCTCCATAAAATATCTTCATCTCCCGATAAAACAGTGTGCAACTCCTTCTCTAAAATGTATCTTTCATCCCATCAACTGTACTCACAATTCTTACCAGGCACAGTCCTAAGGCTACTTTTCACAGGCATCTTTTCCTTGATATCTGTTCAGCCTCACACATTATTTAGGGTTTCCTAGAGAGTTCCCTTAAAGAATTCCAAGAACAAATGGTAAATAATGTTTACCAATTCTGTGACTTTGCCCCTCGTGACTTCAGTGTGCCCTGTTCCCTGTACTCCTGGATGCCAGTGCATAAATGAACTGGTTTCATTTGGACCTTCCAGCAGCATAAAAGTAAGCACTCTGAGTAGTCAAGAGTTAAAATTTACCTTGGCTGTTTCAATAAAATGCAATTTAATACAGCAAGGAACACATTTCATATCTAATGCTGACATTGAAGGATCTTGTATTGCTTTTTTACCAATAGAAATGACAGTGATTCATCAGCTTTTATTCCATTTTATATTGCTATGTTGCTCAACCAGCCAGTGAAATGCTCTAATTTTTGGCAAACTTTATCCACAGACTTCTTTTCCTTGCTGCCTTTCAAATCAAAAATATTTCTTGTAAAAGGCACTCACATTTTTGTTATATTTCTGGTCTTCCCACTTTATAGCTTCTCTGTGCCCCTGGAATTCACAGTTCAGTATTTCCTAATACTTCTTTTTCAGAAGGAGCATAGAGAAACATGTGAGTTCTTCCAGATTTCATGACAATTTTTCATGTCTTTACACCCTGTTTTCCAGGGAGTATTCATGAGTATTCTGAACAGCAGGAAATGTAAGAGGAATACCAACAGTAAAGAGCCTGTCTTCGCACCTGATGCGATCTAAATGGTCAGCACTGACAATTTAGTAAAAACAACTGCTTCTCAAACACAAGAGTAAAAATAGCTAAGAAGGCATATATACTACAATAAAATAGAATCTTACTTTTCTAAGGAGTGTTAATTTTCTCAGAAGATGTAGTGGAGTTTCTGCAAGCCATTTCTTAGCATCAAACTTTCATCTTGTACTCTTTCTCTGACCATTTCTTCTTCTCGCTACTCCATCCTTAAGGACAAAAAATAGAAAAGCACCCCCTCTGGGAAGATACTCAATCTGGAATCCCTCCACTTCATGATTTTTCTAGTAGAAAAGATGTGAAACATACACAAACTAGCATATAATTTCCTGAATAAACTTTGCTCTGGGAAAAAAGAAGTGAGGAAAGACAGAAAGAAAAAGGGCAAAGTACAGTCTATTGCTGTGAGCCAGAAGAGGTGCTATTAAAAATGCCACAGCACAGAATTTAAAGGCAGAGTGAATGGATGGAGGCTAAGAAATAATTTAGGATTAAGCTGGAAAACAGCATGTGCATGAAAATCTCAGAAAGGCAGTCAATATGAGACAAAAAGGAAAAAAAAATCTAGACTCCCTTTTTATGTCTGAGACACCATAGGAGAAGTCATAAGCTTAGTGTGGATTTTTTATGTTTTGCCAAAGGTTTGGCTGGAAATAATTCTGCTGTCATAAAATCCATTTATGACGGTATTAAAGTAAGTATATCACTCTAAAAGTGCTGTCTATTCTACCCTGAACAAAGGCAGCAGGGAAATCTGAAGCTCAGCTTAAAACTCTGGTGGACCAGACATCTTAGGAAGAACGTGGTGGCAATCGTGTCACCATATCATGAACCTCAGGAACATGGGCTAACGCTGTCAAGAGTGAGTGGATGGTTAGCTGCCTTTAGGAAACCAGCCTCAAGATCTGGCTGGGAATGTATGAAATGAATTTGCTGACAACTTCTGAGCTGCATGTGTTTTGGGGCAATAACAGTTGTGGTCAGTCCATCTGTTGCTGTGCTGTACCATCTGCAGCTATCGGAGTTGGTAGTAAATGAGCATTCTATGGATTTTGCACAAACCATTTTCCCTTCAATGTTCATGTGTTTTATGGGCTGGAAAACTGAGGAGGAAATAGACATGCTTGTAGGGGGAAATACTTTTAATATATCATGGTAATTTTTTACTTGTGACTTTTGTGTTAACATAATTTGTAGCTCTTTCATGTTCTCCTTTCATTCTCTCTCCCGTTTCTTGCTGTGCAAACACTGAGATTTCCTGATAGAAAGAGACTTTAAACAGACCGCTAAGATCGACTGCATTCATGCTTCCAGATTTTCTTGGGCAGTTATGCTCAAGAGACTGGCACATGAGCACGGATCAAGTAACTTACTGACATGCACGCAGACAGACACTGGGGAAGGTGAGGACACAAGCCAGCTGCCCTGACATGAAAGGGCAGTACGGCTTTACACCACAGGGCCATCACCCCACTTGAACTGTGTGACGGCACTCTCTGAAACCAAGCTGGGCAAGCCAGCTCCTTGGTGCCAAGGGGCTGTGCTGCCTTGCATTCCTAGGCTGGCTTAGAAATAAAGCCCAGAAATACCACACAAGCCTCTTTCATGAGCAGCCATTTTACTAGTAAAGGACAAAACCGCTACCAGTCAACCCTCCGATGTCTCTGCTCGTTGACTATACCCATATATATCAGGATATATATAACATATATATACTTCATGAAAGCAACAGTATTGCAGAGTGAAAGTGGGAGGAAGGCTGAGAAAAGCAAGGGGGGAACTCAAGTCTGCGGCTGCCTCTTGCAAGGATGGAGGGAAGGAGAAGAAACTGGCAACTTCAAGTGATTCTCACACTTCATCTGGGAAGATATAAAAGCTGTGGTCTGAGCTACCCTGTTCTGCCAGGTCTCTGTGTTGCCTCTGAGTGCAGTACACAGAAGTAAAAAGGATCACAAAATGAAAAAGGTTAGATGTGGTCAATGAGAAAATGGAAGAAAGCTGAGCAAATAATCACAGAGCCTAGCAAATGCCAGTAAAGGGATGAGGGCTGGAACAGCAGCTAACTAGGAATAGCTATAAAAATAACAGGGAAAAACTCTGCTTTCTAAATGGAGACAGCTCTGAAGTTACAAAATTCCACCGCAAGTTGACCTCAAATCCAAGGGCCTGAGCTCACCCTCCAGGTATTTTTGGCTACTGAGCATATTTCTACCAGTCTAAAGTTTTTGTTTGCTCAGTTGCTTTTTTTCCACTCCAACAGAAACTACTTTTCTGTTAATTGATAGAAGAAATATAATCAGTTTTCCAGCTAGAAACTGACTGTATTTGTCATGTAATTTCTTGCTGGCACCAGCTGGTCCTTCAGCAGGAATAGTTGTAATCAATGGACCTATAACCATTTTTTGAACAAGCTCAGCACAAATGGAATTTGAGGCAAGGTACAGACAGACAGCACGTTTCCTTGATTCATTGCAGAATTCCTTATTTTCCCCTTTCTGATTCCAACACTGTACCAGAAAGTAAGAAGACAGGAGATGCCAGCCTGGACAGGACTGCTGATCCATCCAGACCAGCACTGCAGCAATGGCAATCAGAAATGAAACACACAATCCCAGACACTTTAGGGCAGTCAATTTCCTTCACACTGCCCTAGCTTCTGCAGTTGTTTGATTAAGGATGTTAGAAGGTATTTTCCACTATAGGCCTTTTGGTATCTGCTTATAGGCTGGTTGTCAATGGATTTGTCTCCTACCTTTCTCAGCCTGCTGGTCCTGCCTGCCTGCACACTGTCTGTGGGAGCAAGGCACAACAGTTCACAATGCACTCAATAAAGGAACATTCTGTGATTTGCTTTTAAATCAGTCTGCCTTTTGTTTCATCAAGTTCAAGGATGTGGTCAATAAGAGCTCTGCATTCTGTTTACCTACCCTTACTCTTTTTCAGCTGCAAGATTTTCCATCTCTGATATGAACGGTCCCAACCTTTGTAGTCTCATCTTGAAAGATAACTGCTTCATCCTCCAAGTCCTTTTCATTTCTCCCATATCACTTCCAGCTCCACTTACTCCTTTCTGAGAGGTACAACCAGGACTGCACACACAGCACTTGAGGCATAATACATCCTGGCTTCATAAGGTTGCAAAATAATTCAGTCTTGTTCTCAGTGGTGATACCTTGCTGATGTTTTGTCCTTATGATGCCCAAGACTGTCCCTTTTATATCTGCCACTGCATCTTGAGACAATGTGTTTGAAAACCCAGTGATGACTCTAAGGTCTCTTTCTGGCACCTGCACCTCCATTATAGCTGGAATTTACAGCTCAGGTTTCAGCATCATGCAAATATGTTTAGATTACTGTTCTCTATATGTGCTGCCTCTCATTTACCGATACTGAGGCTCATGTGCACCATTTTTGGAGATTTCTCTGTGCACTGCCTTTCCCAGCTGGTTACTGAAGGTGCTGAACACAGCCAGCACTGGCATGGGTGTTTGATATACTGAACAGGAGGCAAAGTCACAGGCCTGTGGTTCTGAGGCCCTCCAGAGCCCTTTCACACATGCGAATCACCCTGGCCTGTGTGCCCCCTCCACACTTCATTGGCCACACAGTCCCACTAATTCCCTCGCCTGCTTTCTGCCTTAGCGGCCTTTGGGGAACTTGTCATACTCATTCTTCACATTCCTTTCAGCCTTTCTCATTATTATTTTTTTTATTTTATTTCAAGGTGCTATGTGTATGGGCTTTCCTGTTATTCCTTTTTGGGGTAAGTATCCATTTAAAAGTTCTTTTCCCATGTTATAGCCTGCATAACTTTTCAAATAAGCCTTAAAGGGATTTTACAGACTGCTTTGTTTTCTTTTTGAATTGTGGCACACATTTTACCTGGCTCCTAGCACTTTATTTTTCAACAGCCTCCAGGCTGCTCCTAGGCTTCTTTGATTTTGGACAGCTGCTTTTAAAGCTTATATTGTTTGTTTATTAATTTTTGACCAGTTACCTCATTTTTTACACTGTTCTCTGTCGAATGGAATGGAATGGAATGGAATGGAATAGAATAGAATAGAATAGAATAGAATAGAATAGAATAGAATAGAATAGAATAGAATAGAATAGAAATTGAGTACTATGGTCACTACCAGAGAGACTCTAGCTGAAGTGGCTTCTGTGCATCGCTCCAGGCTTTATCCAACACTGCCTCTTTTCTTGCGGTTTCTGAGGCTGTTTGTTCCAGGAAGTGCCAGCTATTGTCTCCAGGAAATGTATCAACTATCTTATATTTTAGTACTGAAGCGTAAAAGCACTTGTGATTCTTGTTCTGTTGCTTAATGTTGCCCAGGCAAGTCAAATGGCTTTGTAAGCAGTCTAACTTGCCTTCCTTATTTATTGAAGTTGTGATTTTATTTCCTTCTTGGCTTTTTCAAAGATGCATTGGACAGTAGCCACATCAGATTGTATACTGCATTAGTCCAGGTACTCTTTGTTTCCAGCAGGCCAGGTACTGTGCGACCACAAGAAGTTATCTGTGTGCTTAATAGTTGAATCGCCACTTTCACTACCCACTTCTTCCTCACCCCTCTGCCATAGGAGCAGTTCAAGACAACCAGGTAGAGTGATGGGTCCCATCTGTGACAACAGATCCCTCCCTGTGCCTCCCTGGCTGGCAGCCCAGCAGACTCTCACTTGCCCCCAGTGCAAGGCCACCAACAAATGAAAGCAGGCCAAACTCCTACTGACATATTTGGCCTTCCAGCAGCCAAATTCTATTCTTTTTTTACTTAGAATCACAGAATGTCTTGAGTTGGAAGGGACATTAAATTCTACCCAGTCTCAACTCCTTGCCATGGGCAGGGCTGCCCCCCACCAGCTCAGGCTGCCCATGGCCCCATCCAACCTAGCCTTGAGCGTTTCCAGGGTGGGGTACCCACAGCTTCTCTGAGCAGCTACGCCAGCACTCTGAGTGAAAAATTTCTCCCTGACATCTAATCTAAATCACTCTTCTTTTAGTTTAAAACCATTCTTCCTCCTTCCACTGTTCCTCATGCTGCCTGTTTTTTCCACAGCAGCAAGGTGACCTTTCTTTAAGAGCCCCTGACACCTGCAGACTGTATATAGCACTGCCACCTGCTAAGTTCAGTCTGGAAAATATTGCCCTCCCTCTATGAATCGTTGCAGATATGGGCCCAAACAAAGACTCATTGAGTATGATCACCAAATTTTGATTCAAGTACAAAAAGATGGAAGAGTGTATGATTTTCCATGGAGTTTTTTTTGCACTGAGTCCCTCAGCTTTCCCAAGAAGTTTAAACAGCAGGTTAATCTAACTGCTAGTAACAGACATTACTGGCTTGTAAGGACTGTTTTGAGCTCATTGCTGGGTTTTCTGACTATTTTTATCTGCAAAATTTAAGAACAGAGAAGCTCAGGATTTACATCCATTTTTTACTTAGAACCATAGAATCATTAAGGCTGGAAAAGACCTCCAGATCATTTGGTCCAACTGTCAGTCCACCCCACCATGCCCACTAACCATGTCCTTCAGTGCCACATCCACACGGTTCTTGAACACCTCCAGGGACAGTGACTCCACCACCTCCCTGGGCAGCCTGTGCCACTGCCTCTCCGCTCTTTCTGAGAAGAAATTTTTCCTAATATCCAACCTGAAGTGCCTTTGGATTGCATTTAAACCACTGTCAGTTCTGAGTGGCATGTAATAGGCCAGTCATCTAAGAGGCTCTCATGTTCATTTGTACTTTTCTGCTCTTTGTTGTACCTTCCTAATATAAAGTCTTAACTCAGTAGTGGTTGAAAATAGGTACCATCGTTCCAGCAATTTTTATCTATCACTTAACAGAATCCTCTAATATTTTATACAAGGGATATCCGTGTTCTCTGCAACCACATGATGAGTGAGAAATGAAAACATGAGGTTTTCCAAGCAGCATTAACTACAATTCCTGCAAGTCCACATGTCATTACTAGACATATTGTCTGTGACTGTTTCTGAAACGTGCATTTATCAGAAAAGCTTACTCTGTATGGAAGAAAAAAATGCAGTTTTCTAGAAAAAAAAATCCCCACTGTAAACATTAGGAAATGACAAATACTCTTAGGACATATTTATATATCCAAAACAATATAAATTATTAAAAGGAAAGGAAAAAAAACAACAACATTTATCTAAAAATAACACAAAGTGCTTAATAGATTTGTTTAAGAGTCATAAACAAATAACCCATGAATACTTTAAAAGAGTTAGTGTTGCAGGAAGCAGACACCCAGAAGATTTTATTAAAGATTCAAGCATTTATGAAGTGTGCTCCGGAGGTTAGAGCAGGGGACTGGCAGTCAGGAGAGCTGCTGCATTTCCCAGCTCTACCTCATACCTTCCTTCAAGTCAGTTGACAATCACGTGCATGGCTGGACTTGTCTAAGGTGGGTACCAAGCAGGTAAGCTATTGTTTGAAATCCACACAATATAAGATTTTACCCATATACATACATTCTTCCCTTGAACACTTCATTCTTTACCTCCCTACAAATGATCCCACTGACATATAGCCCTCATGAAAAGCTTAGTCTTAGGATCATGAGCTGCAGTGAATGGGAGTCCAAGACCAGGGATACTGAATAAAAGCAGGAAAAGGAAGAGGAAACCATTCTCGGCTCCAAGGCTTCAGAGTAGCTGGCTGGTACCTGCAGTAAAGGGAAAATCCTCCAAGAAGGTGTGTCAGAATGTTTACATCTTCTTTCCTGCTTCTTGGGGCATCTGCATGTTTCTGCAGTTCCTCTACAAATCTAAATATGCACTTCAATTAACCTTAAAACAGATAAAGGAAGTATTTTTATCCCATTTTAAGACTATATTGACGTGTCATAATATGAGGGCTACTCCAAAAGTAATGCTTCGTACTTTATGAAGTTGACCTGTGATGTCAGAGGCTGATGGTGGTGGTATGGCAGTAGAGGCTGAATCCTTTTGTCAGCATTCCATTTTGCTGCTGTGTGATAGATGGCAGCAGAGGGGTAGTCTGACCACCAGCAGGACCCTGTCTGAACAGGAGGTCATTCACTGAGTGGGAAGAGCTGAAAATCCTGGTCAGATGGAGATTCCAGCTATATCTAAATTTCTAATGTGAAAGACTGATTTGTCTTGTGGTGACATTTCAGAGCCATGGTACCCCAGCGCTACCTTCTCTTCAAAGAGTTTACAGTTCGTGTATGGGACCAGTACCAATGAGTGAATATGAGAAGAAAGCTTCAGGACGGAAGACTGGCCCTACCATGTAGTAATGGCACAACAGCAAAAACTCCAGTTAGCAATAGTCAGAGCGTGCTTACAGCTCAGCCACTACCTCCACATGTTATGTGAATGTATCCATGAAAAGCAATTGCTTTCATAGTTTGGCAGGGACTTGGGGGTGTAAGGCTGTTGTGTCTGCTCCATACAAACCACATGGCTGCATAAGGAGAGCGCTCATTAGGTCTCTTATGACTTGCACAATCATTCATAATTAAAGGTTAAAAAATATATATATCTGTTCCACAACATGGCCTCTCTTCCCATACTCCACAATTTTCTAACTCTGCACCTAGAAAGGACATTTTTGTTGATTTCTTTTGTTTCTTTAGAAAACATCTTAAGGGAATGTAAGAGGCATGCATCTTTACTTTCAAAAAAAGCTCCAAAAACTCCAACAAACCAAAAACGGTAAAAGAGAATACAAATACCCCTGTTTTCTTGTTATCCAGATTCTAAGTGGATTTAATGGCCCTGTTAGTGCTGGGCAAAATTAAGTCCTTATGAAACATATTACAAAGTACCTTTGTAGATCTCATTTTTCAATAAAAAAAAAAGGGTTTAGGTCATGTTGAACAATCTGCTATTCATTAGCACTTTGCCTTCAATAGGTCACCTTTCATAGTATAATACTCTGTTTTCATTAAGCACCGAATCCAAAAAGGTTATATTTTTAGAACTCAAACAAAAATGTAACTTATATTGTAAGTACAAAGATGAAGAAACACAAAACATTTAGCTACAAAACTCCTATCTTATACAAATCTGTCTGATTCAATGCTTTGCCTTTCTCTGAATACTGTGATCATTCTGAGAACAGATGATATTTTTAAAATATGAAATGTTAGGTGTAACATTTGTTGTTCAGCCAGGAAAGGGGAAAAAAGAGAGAGAGAGAGAAGGAAAAGAAAGAGCAATAAACAAAAGTAAGCAGAATTTGCAGACTTTGACATGTTCAATGTGACCTATATCTCAGAGAAGAATAGGAAGCAATGTATAACTTGGTCTACCTATATTTTAATAGATAAATGTATGCTAGTTACCAATTATATCAGGTTTTGGGGTTTTTTTGATTTTTTTTTTTTTGATTTTTATTTTTATTTCTTTGTGAGTCCATTTTGTTTCAGGTTTGCCTAAGGAATACTTTTAAGATTAAAAAATCTCCCCTCATTGTTCATATACATAAATAATGGTTACTTTGACACACAAAACTCTCAGACTATCTCACATTTCTTAAGGCTATTCCAGCACATGCTATTTTTCGCTGATCATTTGCATCTGAGTGCCTTAATGGTCCAGACACATTACATAGGTAATAAAGAATGGGTAAGTAACCTCCTCCCCTTACATCTTTTGCAAAATTGAGATAAAACTTCCATCTTTCTACCTTAGGTAGTTCACTATTGTCTAGATGCACTGCTTTATTTGCAGTGACCAAACAGTCCTCCCAACTGATGAGTCATGATGCAGGTGGCTGAATTTGCACAGGATGCATTAATATAGACTTGTTCACTGTTGACTAAAAGAAGTAACAGTAGATAGTGTGATCAATAGTACCTGCCATAGGACAGGAAAGCTGTAATTCTCTGCAGCACACGCAAATGGAGCCCAGAAGCAGAAACCAGTATTATTAACTTCAGTTCTCTCTGCCATATACAAAGTGAAAGAAATTCAGTTTTTTCCTTACCTTACAAATAGGAAATTTATTTTTTCTTCTTTTTTTTCTTTCTTTTTTTCTCTTCACACCTGTATAAAGCCTTGGAAGCAGACTTTTTCCTGTCAGAGCCCTAACCCTAGGATAAAAGATCCCCTCATCCCTTTATTTTCTTTCAGCCCCAAGTTACCTCCAACATTTCTGAATAGAGTGCACGGAGAGCTCTGTCATACAAAATGTCCTAGAGACAAGATATACGTCTCAGCCACAGAAGCCCCTCAGGTGTACCTGAATCTGGCTTGTGGTCTTGGAGACCAGCAGCTCCTCTTTTTATGAGAGCAAATATGGGGAGACCAAAAGTAGTCAACTTAAGGGTTGGTAGATCACTCAGAAGCCAATCTTAGGGCCAAGACTGGAACTAAGTTCTGCATTTCACTTTGCCTTTTCTTCTCCCCTCTCCATTCTCTTAATGACAGCTTTCTATTGCTTGCTGTATTTTTTCTAACTATATACTCTATTTAAATCAAAACTGTTTCCAATGAATATTTATACTGAAAAAGTGGTAATGTTTACATAAATAGCATAGAGAACATACAAGTTTGAGTGCTGTATTAATGTTTGAGTGACAAACAGGGATCTGATTTATGTGAGGTACATTTTTGTGGAGAAGAAACACTTTAATTCTGTTTCCATTCTCTGCAGATTGGAAATAATTTCTCACCACACTGTGAATTTTAACATATATACATCCTTGCAAGCGATAATCATACACATTTGGGAAATTACTCCCATAAATGTTATTATTCCATTCGAGAATCCTATGTTTTAAGTATCCTGTTCAGCACATATTGGAAAGAAGCTTGTGGTAAATCTATGGAAACATCATTTGTATTTAATCACACAGTTGGGAGTAGTTACAGTAACTAAGTAGATGCAGGCAGTTTAAAATGCACAGATTGTTACTGCAACCTAGCTTGCCACGGGCACTTTTTCCCTTTGATAGCACAAGTGCTGAATAAATAAAGTACAATCAATGCTCAGAACTGGTTGAAAAAGCTGTGCCATGTAGGTTATGCTGTCTGTCCTGTTAAGGCCACACAGCTAAGCTGCTCCAGCATGAAAGCACAGGGCATACGGGCAGCCTTTGTAGTGCCTTTTGTACATCATATCGGGATTCTAGAGGGTACAGAATCAACTTCACCAGGCTTAAGTCAGCTCCTCTTTATGATCTTTGGGTACTTCTTCCTGCAGAAGGAAGCAGGTCTAAGACACCTTATCTCTTCCAGGAAAGCAAGCATCTGTTTGGTGCCAGCTGCACACACAGCATCAGGGCTGTACCACGGTGGCTCCTCACCAGGCAATTCCTGTTCAGCATCTTTCTGTTCCAGCAGCTTTTAAGACTGTGTTTGACAAATACTGAAAAATACACATTGATTTCCCAGTATTCATTCAGATATTAAGTTTAAAGAACAATTTTAAATTAATCTAGATCCTGAATTTTTTTCATAAATGTAAAAATTTCTACAGGCATGGATACAACAGTGGTCAAAATATGAATTTACATATCTATTTGTATTAGTTTGTTTACCTCAAAATTGCTGGCTTAACTATGGTGGGGAATAAAATCTTAATACTCCTTCTCATTAAACATTATGAAAATAAATGCAGTCGTATGTATATACTCTGTGTATGTTCCAGTAAAAGTGTACATGTGCATACAAGGATGCCCAAAGAGGAGGAAGCAAATGATTCTGTGTGTTTGTCTAAATATAATCTCATTTATGGTAAGGCACTTAAATATTGTGGAAATGGCCTTTAGAGAAAAGCTGAAGGTAGGCAAGCAAAGCTATATCTGTACAGTAGCATGCTTAGTTTTTCAAGCTTTACTTACTCGAGTTTTCTGTGAAACAATAAAATACACCCATGCCCATATATTATGGAAGAGTTGTTGATACAGATTTTGCTGCCTCCTGCATTAGTGCTACACATGATGTTTATTTTTCCTTTTCTCTTTTTCCAAGGAATAAATGAACTGCTTATGTGGAGCTCAGTAACATAACTGTACAAAATTAGTTACAAAGAGAAATGTCAGGGCTGATATTCCTGACACAGCCTTTTTAACTCGTTATGTCTTAGGCTTGCATATCTGTGATGGAATAATGCAGCAGTCCAAGCTCCCAGGAGGCACCTGCTACCATTGTCTTTTAGGTTTTTAGCCTGTGGCCTTGATTGAAAGGGGAGCTTCAAATGGGAGTACTCATTCTTTATTATTAAAAAATGGGCATTCTGGCATGCCTTTGTGAGGAAAAAAAAAAAAAGAAAAAAAAAGATTTAAAATATTTGCTCTCTGTTCCCATGTAAAAACTTCTTAGATAGTGTTGGGCAATTGATGTTGAAGTAGAGTTAGACAGCCTTTGAAACACTTACCTAGTTCACTAGCATTATGGAAGATCCAGTTCACTGCAGTTTAGATTCATAGACAGCATTTTGCTTTCCTGTGATCAAAATGCCTGTGCATTTTGAAGGGCTTATCATCAGAGTTGAATCTACACAAAGCCTAACCTCAGAACAGCCATGAAAAGCATACATTTGAAGGGCTTTGATGCTCTATCACATAGCCATTCCGTCGCTATAATGGAAGAGGAGTACATGACAGACTCTGCTCGTGCCTGTCATTCATAGATCTCTGTTACATATATCAAGAGTTCCAGATTTCACAGTGAAATTGTGTTGGTAACTCACTAGGCTGCAGAATCAATGCTCACTGCATTCATCACGTATATTACTTTCCTTTCCTCACACTGTTGAGAAGTATGTATGCTGAAATTATTTTATTTTCAAAAAGATCTCTTTAATACATTTACATATTTTAGCAGGTGTTATAACCTACCAGGAAACAGGTTTACTGAAGTCCTTTGTACCTCTTGTTGAAGAATAAATAAGTGCAGGCAGTTAAAGGTGAGATGTAAGTAGAAAATGAGAGATTTAAAATATTAATATTACACTCAAGATATTTTTTCCTTACATGCTCAGTCAGAGCAATATTCTTTATAAAGCAGTTTGGCAAAATAAAGATTACGTAATATATGTCTGTTTGAGAGATATGTTCCTTGAGAATGGAAGCATTCATCTTCATTGAAGAAGTCCCATGGCCTGCTGTTAGTATCAGAAATCTTTGTGTATCCAATCATGTGCACTGCCAACCTCTGGAAAACACCTGAGGTGAGGGGGCCTTCAAAGTCTTAAGAGAGCAGGTGTCAGAAGCAGGTGCATCCTTCCCTCATGCTCTCCCTTCCCTCCCTCCATGACCTATCCCTCACTGAGTACCAGCATCTGACTACAGCCCTCCTCCCCAACACTTCTCTGCAATGCAAAGGTATATTGTTGTAGGGTAGCGCAAGTAGAAGTGGTCATAGCAGTAGAGGTCTCACTATGCTCTGTGCTTGTACTTTGATACAAAACTATGTGACCTGTGACGCTGTGGAGAAGAATACATACGTAGTAAGAATAATAAGCAGCATCTTAATAAACTGTCACCAGACTCTGGACTTTAATGCAGTTCTCAGAGAATAATTCCCTTTGAAGCATTCTTCTTCTCTTAGCCCAGAGTCCCAGTCAGCCAGCCCAAGGATGACTGCCTCCTGCTCCCTCCAGGACCATGCCCTGACTGTGGAGCTGAGCCAGTGCAAGTGCTTGCAGAGCAGAGTGGGGAAGGTGTCTATGTGAGGCACCAGACTCCAAAAGGAGCTTGGTGAGCTCTCAGCATCAGACCAGCCTCACATATTTATGTTTGGGGCTTATGGACCTCTTCATCAACACAGATCCATGGCTGAACCTTGGTCTTCCATTCACATCAGCTAGAAACTTTCAGCCTAGTTGATGTACTCATCTAGACCACATACATCCATCTGGGTATCCTTTAGACACTGCAAGCGCAGTGGGGAAAAAACTTGCTATGTTCCTACTTTTACTGAGATATGAGCAGTGCTAATTGGCTACTCATTGCTTGACTGAGCAATATGTTTTCCAGATTCCCTAAAAAGAGTGACTTGTTGGCTCAAACCTTCTCATCTTCCTTCACCACTCCCATTATTTATTATCCTCTAATTCTCCAGTAATTCCTTGGGTCTAAATCAGGCCAGTGACTCAGTAATTGGCAGAGTTCTCTGTAACACTGCCACTGAAATAGTACAGGTGTTAGATTTCTCGATCACTTTTATATGATCCACACTTTTTGTGTGATACACGTCAGGCAAGGAATTTTTTCTCTTGCTGACTAAACTCTAGTTTCCAGTTTCTACTGAAGCCTGTTAAGAGTTTTCTCCCTGACCTCAGCAGCTGCTCTAGATCCAGGATTGTCACATGGAATTTTTCAGTTCTCTTAAGATCTCTAGGTTTACAGCCAGAAATTTGTCCATCATTGCGTTTTCAATTCAATTATATTGAGTAATCTACCTATTTCTTATTTTGGTAGGTAATATTTTAAATCTTTGTAAAATTTCTCCATTCCACTTTATCTACAGCTGTGCTAACTCAATTGAATGGAGCTATCAATTTCTTCCATTATAGAGTTTTTGCATGATTTGCCCAGCAGACATCTGCAAATGGCTTGTGGTTTTTTTGAAAACAAAATGTTTATACAGATTCTACCTTTTGTAATCTGCTGTGATCTCCAGCACCACAGAGGAGTTCACAAGTTTCCACTGTAGTTCCACAGGAAAACCATTGCTGAATTTGACTTGTTCACATTCAAAGTCATGACTGAAGATGAGAAAATCTAAGTATTGTGATACAATAAAGCCTCTCATGAGTTTAGCAGGGAAGCTTAAAAAAGTCAAGAGAGTTTCAGTGATAGATCACATCTGTTTTGTAGTGTCTGCAAGTAAAACAAGGGGGAAGGAGGTCCTTCCATCCGAAGGGACTTTACAGTATAAAGCAGCAGTGAAAATACAAATGCTGATTAATTACAAAGGAATAAAAAGAAAAAGGAAACATAATGGATCAATTCTCTAATTCTGGATCATCAGTGAATCAGATATTCGTGAAAACTCTTAAGCTTATGATTCAATTTAAGTATGTAGGCAAATCCAGTTGATAGCTTTTTGTTTATTTTTTTCTTTTTCTGCTTAGGAGCAAAATATACATTCAGCCTGATGCAAAGAAAAACTTCTATAAAAAATTATTAGACAAAATATTAAATGTAGGTTTTCAAAAAAAATTTCACTACTACAAAAAGACAAATGGAATTCTGGAGTGTGTATATACATAGGTAACTCCGAAAGTAATGACTCCTATTTATTTCCATGGAAACTTCAATAGATACAAAGAGCATAATTACACTGATGGAGGAAATTCTCAGCTACAGTTTTTCAACATTCACCAGTGCTGAACAAGAACCTGCATGCTTCACTCATAAAACTCTGCACCAGCTGAGGTCACCCACTGCATCACAGTTGCTGTGATGGCATCGCTGCCATGAATACGTTGACCATGCAGTTAATCGTTCGTTGGCCTGAACAGATGGAAGTCAGAAGGTGCCAATTCTGGACTATATGGTGAGTGTTGAAGGACAATCCAGCCAAGACTGTCAATGTCCTCCACAGTCTTCAAACTAGTATGGGGTCTGGTGTTATTGTTTTGCAAGAGAAAGACTATCTTCTCCTCTGGCCTGACTCTGGAAGTTCAAGCCTTCAGCTTAGACAGCATCACAATATAGTTGTCAAAGTTGATATTCTGCCTGGGTTCCAGGAAATCCATAAGCATAACCCCTTTCCTATCCCAAAAACAGTGAACATCACTTTACCTGCTGAGGGCTCCATCCTGAACTTTTTCTTTGATGGGGAATTTACATGTCATCACTGCATAGACTGCCATTTTCACTCTGGCTCATAGTAAGTGACACCGTGTCTTGTCACTGGTAATGATGTGACCCAGAAAACTGTCACCTTCAGCCTTGTATTGATTCAATAGGTCTTGGCAAACTTGCATACAGTGTTTTTTCTGCTCTTGTGTGAGTATTTGTGGGATTCACCTGGTGAAAATTTTCGATACTGCAATGCTGCCACCATTGTTTCCAATGTACTGAAGCTGATATTCAGCTCTGTACACAGTTTTCTGGTTGCAATCCACCAATTTGCATGAATGAGCTGATTGAGGTGCTCTTCATTTTGTGGTGTGACTGCTGTGCATGGCCATTCAAATGTGGCTTGTCTTTCATGTTGCCATCACGTGGCATGTCATTACTGCTGAAACACAACACCCACTGCCTCATTGTGCTCACATCCACTGATTGGTCTCCATAAATGTTCAGCAAGTGTTGATGAGTGTCAGTGGGTACCATTTTTTCCACATGGAGGAATTCAGTAACACACCTTTCCTTCATACACCCTTCCAGGTCAGACGCCATTTTGTCAGACTGCTCCTCTGCTGCCATCTGTTGCAAGACAACGAAATGTAATATTTGTGGGAAGGTTCAACCTCTACTGCCATACCACCAATATCTGCCTCTGATGTCGTGAGCCAACATCATAAAAAGGAAGCACTACTTTTGGTGCAGCCCTTTTTTTTTTTAATTTTGCTTATGGCTGCATAACTGTAATATGAAATTTACTATAAGTCTGCTTGCCTTCCACAAAAATCAGTAATTCTCACTGCCTGTGAGAATTACTGGTAGCATTATTTTTCCAAAGAAAAATATTCCAGTGGTTGTCTGTGTGCAGTAGATAATGTCAGCAAATAGTGCTGCTTTATCAGACAGTTGCTCAGTTCCTTTGGAAATCTTACAGAGGACTTTCTGGATTTTAAATCAATATCAATAAGTCTGGGGCAATTTGCTTGGAACATCTAATTACTTTTCCCCTCTCACTAGATTTTCAGGCTAGCTGGTTACCTCGGGGCTTCAAACACCAAGGATCCATCTTTCTCTCAGAACTCTTTTCAACTTTGCATGCCTGCTTTAAGTTCTTGGAGCTGGAACTCCTAGGTGGCATAATCTTCTATTAATTTATGGGCAGAGCCAATCCAATAATACTGTACATGCCTTTTCTATGTCTTGAATTTGTTCATATCCTGTAAATCTTGCTTTTAAGATGTTGTGGGAAGGAGCTCAGAAATGTACATTGCAATTTTCTGCAGTGGGGAAAAAATAAAAATCAAATCAAAGAAAAATATTCACAACTAATAAACTCAGCTTAAGAACACAAAAGCTAAAAATAATAAAGGAAATCATCTAAATATCTGTGTAGAAATCCTGCCAATATTATATATCAAGTATATTAGCTTTATCACCATGGAAATGCAGCAAGCAGTTGGTAGACCTCATTGGTTTTTTTCTAATGATATTTATCCTCTTGTAATCCAAGCTAAACAATAGTAGAAAGTTATCAATAGGAAGGTAGCAACACATCTAGCTGATCCGGCTTAGGTGTCCCTGTTCACTGCAGGACAATTGGACTAGCTGACCTTTAAAGGTCCCTTACAACTCAGACGATTCTATGACTCTATGATCTGCATTCCTGTTCTATCATGGCAACTACTTGGGATGAGTTCTGCCAGAATAATCTCCTATGGGATTTGTGATGAAGTCTCCTCAACTATGAAAAGCATCTTTTCACCAGATAGAAGACTAGAGAATTCATGGGGGTATGCTCCAGAACTGGAAAAGACACAAGTGAAAGCATAATAGAGATCTGAAGAAATCTGAAAGGAAAGTTTGGAGAATTTTTTCACTGCCTTCTATAATACATAAGGAAAGAAGCACCACCTTGATTCTGAAACGTTCCTAAGAAATGAAAAGGTAATTTGCACAAAGAGTAGAGGGTTTTTTTTTGCCACAGAAAATATGGATGCTGAAAGCTATCCAAATAACTGCAGAACAGCAGCTAATAATAATAATAATAATAAAAATTACAGGGTTTTGTAAATAAAAAATACCACTTCCTGTCCAAGAAAATCTCATTCCTCAGTCAGCTGTTTTCTAGAAGTCTGTACTGGGGAAGAATCATTATATATGTTGCGATTTTCATTATCTTCCCTAAATAGCTGATATCACTCACTGCCAGAGACAGGATATATAACTGGATGGTCAGACCTAGTCCAGACATTTTTATATGTTTTATGTGAGATATTGTAACTGACTGTGAACTGAAATATGTTCCCTGAAATATGCTTTCTTTTACTTTTAAACTCAAAGATTGAATGATCTCATCACTGTAGGCAAGGAATTTTTTTTGTCTGCAGGTCTCCGGGATGCTCAATTAGGTTTATGTGAGCCTACAGGAGAGCCCAGTGAATGATTCCGCAAGGGTTTCCTCTCATGCTTGGGGGACGGCAGGCAGGAGAAAAGAGGAACAGAGTTTGAGGCCAGAAATTGTCAGCCAAGAACTTAAGACTCCATCACAAATAAGCATGAGTTAAATACTGTAAGAGATGAACTACTCATTTTTCCTTAAAAAAAAAAAAGAACCACAAACATGCCATAATATTTTTGCCCTCAAATTCCACTCAGTGGTTGCTGTAAAGGCATGCGTTATGTTTGTAAGACTGTTCGGTGTGACAGGAGCTGGTATATGCACAACCTGTGAAAGTTGCATATTGTAATCAAGTTATATCTCAGTCTTAGTTTTGATAAACTCTCCTACCTGCTCTTTATTTCTCATTGTTAAATGTTTGTGCAGCCTCAGTGAATTTCTGTGGCTCTCACATGAGGGTTTTTCAATTCTTTCTTAAATGTGGGCTGCAGGACAAGCAGACCACCTCACCTACATCTTCACCCTAATCGTAAAGCAACCTTTGCAGAGTGGGATGGGAATACTCTTTGGTATTACAGTACTGAATAGAGAGATTTTTGTGTTTCATTGTTCACTCATTCTGATCTCTAGGTCAAAAAGCTGATTTTGGTTCATTTTACAACAATAGATTGTACAACTACAGCTATATAATACAAACAGAAATTTGATTATTTGTGAAATTTAAAGGGTACTGATACTTTGTTGTTGCTGTGTCAAAGTCATCTCTCTAGTTCAGCTGGGCTGTTCATTAACATATGAGTATTTTATAAATGCTACCTCAAAAATAAGGCAGCCTTCAAAAGCAGAATCCACTGTGATCTTGATGTGTGCAAGAGCTAGCCATGGTAAAGTTACTGCAGAAACTTAGATGCCCATATGACTAATTTAGACCTCCAGTTCACACATTCATTTTAGGACTCTAGTTAGTACATCTGAGAGAAGGGCATAAATTTAATGGGAAATAGTACATGGTTTCAAATATTTTTGGAGGATAAACATGCTGAAGTGTATATGTTAGTTGAACTGTGATCTTTCTTTGCTAACTTCTACAAATGCCTATGTCTCTCCACTGACTTGATGGAAAGCCTTAGTAGGACTTTTTCTAACACTTACAATAGATGCGCTAATTTGGTATCTCGTAACCCTACACGATGTTGCAGATGACTCATCTATCAACCTATGCACAACAAGACAACTCTTTAGTGTCTGAGAGCAGACTCATTTACTCAAACTCATAAGTACTCTTATTTAATTTTTCAACATGTGAATAGTGCAGTGATACTGCTGAGACATGAAAAGGAACAACTAGACAAATATATGTCATCTGTGTGGAAGGACCTTTACAGTGAGCATAATTTCAAATCAGGTACATTGGAATCTGAGGAGGAACAAGAACATCCTCACCCACCTGAGGGGCGGGGGAAAGGCGCACCGTGCTTGCATGTTAACAGTGAAGCAAGAGTTGTCTTACAATCTGTTGTTCAACATTTATTAAAGCAGCACCAGTGAAGGAGAGAAGAACTGAACTCCGAGGCTCTGAGCTAGATTTGCACATCTCTTGTTATTATTGGTAGGTATTGACTGCGAGTCAAGTAGCAAACTCGAAGCCTTGGTGGTACCTGTAGAGTTGGTGGATTTCTTAGGAAATAAATTGTTGCTAATGCACTGTGGGAAATATGGACGACTCACATTCAGTCTTGTTTATTTTAATTCAATCAAGAATATTTCTTTAAAAAGAAATTAAAAAAAAAAAAATCCACTACAGGAGCCTGGGAAATTTCTACTGCTTTAATTGTCATATTTTGAGGATTACAATGAACGCTACAAGAAAGCTAAGTAGTGAAAAAGCTAGCTGTCTCTTCCTACAGGAGGAGGAAAAGATGATCCTGGCAAATGGGGCATGCTGGGAACATGGAAGTTGTCAAGAAATTCTTGTTTTGAGGTTACCAACACTTCTGCCCACAGCTCCAGTCCTTGCCAGCTGTAGCTCTCTTTCAACATAGCGGTCAATTCCTAATTGCATATTGGGATACAACGTGCACTTCTGACTCTAGAGTCTAATTTAATGAAAAGGTTTGCCATCTTTTTTGGCTAGAGAATGTCAGAGGTCCTCTTTGCATAAGACTCCGTTTTGCAATGGGTTTACTAACATTATTTTGCTATTCATACCTAGGGGATTTAGGAAAAACACAGTTCCTGACACAGTTACCATGAAGGCCTAATATTCATAAATGCCAGGTTGTCAGTCTCATCAGGTCTAAGCAACCGAAATAGAAGGTGCTTTTTAATGCTACCCCAGAGTCAATTAAAATACAGTAATGCTGACATCTGCAGAATACAGAATGATCAAAGTAAAGAATGCCCATACAGCTTCTGACATAAAAACAGTGTGTTTGGCGGCAGAGTGACACAGTGTAACAGGTCAGGTAATTATGAGAAAATCTATGATGTATCTGTTGCAATTGCTTAGCTTCTTTCCATTATCAGAGCCATCAAACAGAACAGCGCTCTCACTTCTCCTGATGGATCGTAAAGCTAGTGACACTCTCGCTCTCCTGATACAGATGGCATCTCAGGAGCAGCTGAATTAATTTGACAGTAAATAGGTGATAGCAATCGCTGTCTTCTCCCTTTTTTTATTATTTTTATTATTTTTTTAATTGCACCAGGACAGCTTTTAGCACTTCTGGGAATAGCTCAAAAAGCCTATGCCATGATTAGCAGTGTATCCCCCTCTTCTGTAACCCCCTTCCAAAGCTTTTACTGCTGTTTTATTTACATAATTGCTCAATGGCAACAAAATTTTATTCTCCCCCATCTCCCCACCCTAACTCTCGGTCTGAATTATGTGCATTAATTATCATGATTAAGGAATTCTCTCATTTTTTGCCTTGATGTGTTTATTAAATTAATGAAGGAATCTGACACATGGGCTTGTATGCTTAGGGTACAGTTATGCTAAAGTCACGGGTATATTTTAGATGGCTGCAAATTTTCTGCCTCAGTAACATTATAATTGGCTTAATGGATTTTCAGTTATGTGCATTGGATTTCTCCCCTCTCCAAAGCAGACTAATTACAGCTTTTTACATTAAATTCTAATAGATTTCAATTTATCTCCTCTAAATTATCACAATAATTACAGTAATAAATTAGGCATGTAGCTGTCATTAATCTAAACAATCTGAATTGGGTATCATAGCAGCACCACACAGACTATGTTTCCTAAATGTGTATTCAAATATATTCCTAACTGTATAACTATTGTGTGGGAGGGTCTCCTTTCCCAACAAGCTACAAAACCCAGAAGGCAGAATGGAAGGAGGCAGAGGGGAGAGAATGGAAAAGGAGATGAGGGGATGGAGTAAAAGTCAAAACAGACCAAATTTGAGGGAGTACTGTGTGCAATTAGACTAAGAATTACCTTGGACAGGAACGTACCTGAAGGATCCTGGCAGACCTAAGACTTTGTCACTAATCCGTGACTGTTTTTTTCCCTCTTATATAAAAATGTGTTGCAAATGTTTCTTTGCTCAAGAACATGTACTTGAAATTGCAGCAGGTTGAATCATGAAATTTTACCTTTCATAGGAAATTTTGGCAAGGACAACTTTGAATTTTGTTTGTTTGTTTGTTTGTTTGTTTTTCTCATTTAGAACAATGCCTAATTATCTGGAGCATATCACAGAGAAAAATTTCATGAAGGAAACTCATGTGAGTACTGTTTTCAAATTAAGTGTGTTCATCACTTTTACCTTTCCATGCAATGAAACGTATTGACTTGATTCTGCTCAGCTTCATAAATGTTCTTCAGCAGAAGGATGTGAGACACTGACAAGCTCATATCACTTTCCTTGGCAGCTGCCAAGGATGTAAGATTGTAGAATTTAGGATTGGGACAATTTCTTCCATATCCCTCTGCTTCCCCAGGCATCTGGACTTCCAAAATGTCTGGCTGCCTTTGTGCCTGAATCCCAGGGCAGATGAACCCTTCACACCGAGTAGCCATCACACCCAGTCTGCCTCAATAGCTGTTCAGGAAGGATTTCAGAAAACAAAGCCCAGCAAGCACATCAGTCCTCCCTGTGATATGTGTTTACTTCTAGACTATCACAGACACATCAGTGCTGTTCCCTGTTCTAGAGGCTAAAGCAATAGTGTCAATGTGCATACACCTACTTGTGGTATAGTCAGTCCTGCATCGCAGCTGTGTTATGAAGCAGGGTCATTGTGTGGCCACAAAGTACGGCTAGGGTGTAGAGACACTTCTAAGGAGATGACCAGCCTGGCTTTTGGAAAATGTGAAACTCCTGTCCTGAGAGCCAGCAGGTCCCTTCATAACCACAAATCCATGAGGGTGGGTGGCACACAGAAGTCGGTGTCTTGGTGAACATGCCACAAAGCTGTGGATGCTTTGCACTGTTACCAAGAGGGCCTCTTCCTCAAATGCAAAGCACTGTTTGCTCAGGGATATGTCATTTTCTTACTACACTTGGACTGCTTGGTTAGTTTTAATCAGCTCCACAAATAACACATTTTAGTAACAAAGACTATTGGGATACTTTATCCTACAAAAGGGAGAAAGTTTTAGATCTCTATCACAGTCAGCATGGCTGTATCATCCCAACATTTAACTCAGGGGGCGTGAATTTATGTAGCATATGGACGACACAAATTTGTATGCATTATATATTTCTATGCTTCCAGTTCTCAAATTACGATATAAATATCCTCCTGTGGTATGTATGTGTGAAGCTTTTGGCTGTTTCTGTTATGAAAACAGAATGGAATTGATGGGTGTAAACATTAAAAGGATTAAAATGGTGAACTTTGTAAAAAAGTCCAAACTTTCAAATTCTTGCATTGGAGTTAAAATAGTAGCCCCAAAATGCTGATACCATACGTACAATTGCACAATGTTTAAAGCTTTCCTGAGCATCAGAAGAAAATATCTAATATACAGTTTAAATTGAGTTCGCATATATACAGTTACTGCATTTCTGCTATAACTTCTCTAGATGAAAAGTCAGTAGCATTTTTCCTACTGACTAAAATATTTTGCAAATTCAGGCTGCTCTGTGAATTTGCAGAGGTTCAAATTGGTAACACTTAAAATAATAGCACACTGATTTGTGCTACTTTGCACTGGAATTCCTCTGGAAGGATGTCTGACCTCTCCATTAATATGAAATGAACTCCTTGTGATACCTTAATGAATATGCAGTGTCCCCTTAGTGACATGAGTAACATTTGAAACCTTTATGCATTTTCAATGGGCATTCACCTCGGCTAATCCTCAGAGCAGGTTCATTCATAGTCATATTTCCTGTTATCTGCTTACAAAGTTAAGATGTTCTTACTGTTTGAAATTTGTCACTTGCTCCAGAAGAAGGAGGAAAAGAAAAAGCAAGTGATGGTTTTAATGGGCAATGTGCCAAGATAAATGGTCCCTGCTGTGCATGTTAGATTTGATGCAAGTGTTCTTTGTGTAGATACTACTTCCTGTACAGAATATTGCAGCCTTATGGCAACCTTTGTCCTTTGTCTTGATGACTGTATGAAATATTAATCTCTGAAACAGTAATGCTAAAAAGAAGCATTCTGCAGTATATCTGGTGGCTACAGCTGCAGACAGGGATTCGGATGTCGGATTCTATTCCTGTCTGCACGATAGTCTCAATGGGTACTTTTTTCTGTATTTTAGCTCCCTCAATTGTCAAAGAGGAAACATTATCATTAACTAAGTCCTAGGGGGTTTTCTGCACCTTACATAGATAAACACACTGAGGTCCCATATGGGACTGGATGGTAAAGCTTTCTGATTATACTAACCAGAATTAATACTAGACAGTGTGTCATGTTATTTTGTTGGCTGACAGTAGTAGTTAGCCTCGAACATCCTGACCTAAGAGGTACTTCCTGGTATTATTGGCAATTCTTGCAAAGTTATTGCAGTTATTGCTCAGGATCCTTCAGTGGATTTTGCTTTGATGAAACATCCTTAAGGATGCATTTATGAGGCTTTGTGGGCCTGAAGTCTCACAGTTCATTTTCATCTTCTGGGCAGCATGGGCAGCAACAAAAACCAGGCAATGGGTACAGCTTTTCTTTAGGTCCATTGATAGCTAAAATTCAAAGTGGATTTTTTAGAGATGGTAAAAGATATCCAACAGGTGGTTTTGTTCTTCACATCAGACACAGAGGGAATGAAAAGCTTTTGTGTGCTGTTATCCTCTGCATTTCTACATTCTTAGAAAGGAACACACCAAACAGACATGTCCTATACCTGCATATTCTACACGGAGGAGTCTGGGTTTTTTTTGTAACCCCTTTTCCACCCAAAATAATGTGGTGAATAAATCAACTGGAGGGAATAACAAAGCCATTTGCTGCTTTTTTTTTTTTTTTTTTTTTTTTAAACATACCTACCAGGTGGTCTCTGCTTCCTCAGAGGCCTACCTACAGCTAGAGTTCCTTCATTTTCCTTTTTTCTTTTTCTTTTTTTAATCATATTTTATTGCTCAAGAGATCGGTAGGATTTATTACTCTCCACAAAGCCTATGAAAGCCTACTACAGAAAATAGAAAAATGACAACAAAAACAACAACAAAAATGGGAGAAATTAAAAATAGAGACATGATGTGGTAGTTTTGCTTTGTTTCTCTCTCTTCCCACCATTCCAAAGCTTACAAAATTCATCCCTGCTTATGTGGCTGTATTTCTACATTGTTTATAGCCAATGGACACAAGGATGAAAGGCATAAGTAAAGGGAGAGGAAAGAATTGCATAATTAACTTTTTAAATTAATTCATGACCCAGTTAAAAGGACAAGGAGGGGGTTATTAATTAATTAAGGTGGGAAACCCTGTGGGCATGTGAGATTTAGAGAGTTTTAACTTACCAGCCAGGTTAAAAGGCTTTCTGTGGGCACTCAGCACTCACTGAATCTGGAATACAGTCAATGTAAAATAGAAAAAAAAAAAGGTGAAAATATATTGTAAAAGGTTTTCAGGGAAATAAAAAGTCTAAAAAGATTGAAAATTAATTAGGAGGAATCTTGACAAATGTTTCATCAGAACTTGAGGAACAGCTTATCCTGATTCTCAGCTTTTACAAGCTTACTTAGCCCTACTGAACACAGGCAATGGTTGATGACATAAGGATAAGATTTTGTCTTGAAATATATTTTTAAAATCTTCTTAAGTCCTAAGAATTTTAGCAGAACTCATGGATTAATAGTTACAGTAACTGTAGCAGCAACTACTGATATTCATTTGAGTGAAATTTTTTGACTCCCAGGAGACACTATAGCCTCTTCTTGCAGATGTGGCACCTCTCAATCAGAATACATTTTAAATCAGCCATCCTGGGTTCCCCCTTTTCTCTGGTATCTGTGACTGCAAATGCCCATTTAAGATGCAGTTTTCTATATCTCCTTAAAGGCTCGTACCACCTCTGCTGCTTCCAGGACATGTCCAGGTACTACAGGATAAAACTTAGAATCCAGGTGAGTTTAAGAAGTCGTTACATCTTGCGTTTTCTTCCTATTCTCATTTCTTTATACATCTTTGTAAAGATTTTTATACTTCTTAGGGCTTTACAGTCATTAAACTTAGGGATAATCCTTCCATGAACTTCTGGCACAACCAACAATAAATATGCTAGTTCAAGCATTATTTTACAAATTCATGAAAAAGAATGTTGCTTCTCATTGACGGTGTCTGAAGCAGATCACGTGGATTACTGTTGGTTTATTTAGTCAGTCTTACATTTCAATCAACTAATAATGATAAAGACTAATCATTTTCAGCTGTCTACAAATGCCGCCTTCTTTTGTTGGCTAATACTGACTATGTGTCTTTGTCTTAGCAGCATTTGGCAAAATCTCAATCGGAGTTCAAATACTGTCTCAAAAGCTAATTGTGCAGAAAATCTTCGCTGTTTCCAGTTTCCCACCTTGGAATATCAAATATTAAAAAACCAACAACTAATAAATGTAAAATGTCAGGCAAAATGATGTGAAAGTGTTACTACAAACAATTTTGAAATTTAGAAGGATAAAAAAAATTATCATCAGTAGATAAGTAGATAAGAGACAGGCCACTGCTAATGGAATTTAGGTCTTTTTATGCATGAAAAATGTCATACTATCTGCACCATGTTACTGTTCCCTAGGCAAGTAACAATCTTCATTGCTTTATGATTCTCTTTTTCTTTATCATACTGCAGCATTTTGGTGTGAGAATTTTAAAATTAAATCTCCTTATTGTGCAGGCAGGATGTCCAGTTTTATTCTATCAAATGCCACAGAAACAAAGGGAACAATCCATTTTTCCTGATAGAAGCCAACAGTTCGTAAGAGGTTTGAGATGAGTGTAAGGATACAATTTGCCTAGAGAGTGCCTGAGGATCAAGACAACCTGACTTTCCACGGAATGAGTCTGTCAGCTGGCATCTTGCAGTAATTGCTTCCCATGGCAGGACCTTACCAGCCGAGGGAGGACTGCTCTCGTCAACCCAAGAATCAATTTCTACAGTAGCTGAATGATAATTGTTTGCTAAGGCTCAGGGAACTTGTTGCCAAGCCTGAAAAAGGGGCTGAAGCTATGATTGGCACTCATTAACCCGGGATTTGGATTTGATCATTTACCTTAGTAGAAGAATGTGTGGGGGTAAAAGAAGGAGAGGACTGCAAAATGTTCTTTTGTTTGGAAGAAACAAATGAAATCAATCGCAGAATGGGTATCTGAATGTCAAGCCTGAAACCATGTCAGTCTTCAGTCAAACAGACCAAATAACATGCACTATCAGGTGATTTGAATGCTTTCCTTCAAGTAGAAACATCTCTTTGGAATTTTTTCCCTGATAGATACCAACGTTTGCATATTTTGTTCGCTACATTAAGTATATCCTTGGTGACCGGTGTCCTGAACTTACATTGCTGGGCTATGCTGTAAAGAAAGGGGGAGAAAATATGTGAGAGGTCCGGAAGACTAAATTCTGAATTCTACAGTGAAAAGCGTGCTTTTGCAGGAGGTGTTCACCACTGTCTTGGATACAGCCTTCACGGTTTTGTTTCCTAGTGTCTGCTGATTATTTATGTGACCTTTCAAAACCTACTGACAAACACATAAACACTATTTTTTCTATATTACAACAAATGTATGCATATCACACTGCCAGTGCTGGTTCATGGAGAAGCACAGGGCAGTGACTAAGTTGATACTATGGTATTTAGAGGACTGCTTTAGAGAGATCCTGTATGATCTTCAGCACCTGTCTGTGTTTCTGGAAATGGCTGACCCAGATTTTCACCTCAGCTCTGACTTCACTCTGCATGCATATGTGCATTACTAGCAAAAAGCAGTCTCTGTTTCATTACTCTAGTCTCATCAAGGCCATTCTCTTCTGTGTTATGAACTCTGGAATGGCAGACATATGAGTCTTGAAGTCTGTAAGTTGTCCAAGAGTTGCTGTGTTGCCAGTGGTGGCTCTAAATGAGTTTCAGCTCATGGGGACCTCAAAAGAGAGTCTTGTGGCAGGCACTTCTGCATCGTCATGTGCATATAATGTATCAACCAGAACAGTACAATCCAAAATAAGAACAGTATGGTATATTGGTTATCAAGATGATACTAACAAATCAAGGGTAACTAGCAGTTGTTGGAAGACAAAACCAGCCATTGTAACTTTCTCATACACACCCTTTTGGTGCTCGTCCCAAGTGTCTGATGAACAGTATCCCTTGAAGCTCAGCAAAGAGAGATGGTGTATAGATCCTGAAGAGACAGAATGTCTTCTCTTGCATAACTTTGCAGTGCTGGAAATGGAGCAAATTTAACTCTTCTGCTCAGGCTTTGTTTGCATCTCTTCGCTCACCTGGTTTGCATGCACAGTAAATTTTGCTTGCCCATGTACAATTTTAGGGAATGAATCAAGCAATCCTTAGATCTGGGGGACTGGTTCATCATTTGGAAGGATCTGTACTCAGCCACAATGCTACTTCCCACCTACAAACCACAAGGAACACATTCAAATTTTTTACTGTCTATAGAGATTTGGAGTTTTGTGGGGTATTTTCACTTTTTTTTTTTTTTTCCCCAGGGAAGTTCAACTCTGAACTTTATTAGGTTATTGTTTCCACTACACCCTGAATACAAACCTGGTTTGTCAACTTACTCTGCATGGTGAAGACAGTGTCACACTCTTTGTTATATCCTTAGTGGATCAGTCATGACCTTAGCGGCAGCAGTATCACAGTATATGGATGTGAATTATGTAGATAAGTAATAACTAGACATGCCAGCTCGGAGATAAATATTTTACATTAAACTGACCTGTAGAAACCTGCATCTTAAAAAAAATCCCCTATGTCCTTCTGGTTTGGGCAGGTTCACATCAAATACTGAATGACTTGAGAGGAACTGCTTAGGGGATACAGGATCCCTCAGATACTGCAGACTCCTTTAGTTCACATGACAATTACATCTCAATTAGATCAGAGGGGAATACATTTCCTTTTTACTGAGATTTTAGACATTACATCCTGTATCTTCAGTGCACCAAATCAATGTGAATAGACGACAAGTTATAGAATCCCAGTCTGGTGATGAGTTTGCATTCATATTCAACTTGGGGAAAGCAGCTTTGTAAAAATGATGACTTTTCTGAGATTCATAACCAAAAAAGTTATATTAAATGAATTTTGCTCATGCAAAAAGCCATAGTCTCTTATTAAATCAGTCCCAAAAGAACTGATGTCCTTCAACTAGATGGACATATTACTTAAGAAACATGATTTTCAATCTAAGTTTAGATACTTATATATGTAATATATGCACAACCAATGAAAACAGTGATTTTATGTCTGACAGTACATCTGTATTTTCCAACTTTTATGAACTGCTCCTTCTTAGTGAGCCGATATGGTACTTCACAAGGGATCTGGAATATGAACGACTGCCATTCTTTACACTGCAAGAAAGTACACAGCAGAGTTCTTCTGATCATGCATCCAGTGGTTTGTATAAAACAACTAGGGTGACATGCCTCTTTGATGTGTCAGACCGATTTAATCTGTGGGCCAGATATTTTCACAGAATAAGGCCCTTAAATGAGTATCTTCAAAGGAACTCTGTGCCTCCAGCTCTTCTGGAGGGGTGCTGCCTAGCCAAAGATGCAAAAGGCTAAAAAGAGTGACACCAGTTTGAAGTCCAGGTAATTTGTCTTAAACTGTAGGTTTAAGACACGTGGAAAAAAAAAAAAAAAAAGAGAAGAAAGCATGCTCTCTGAAGTTAAATCATAGTGTTGCCATGGAATTATTTTGTGACTGTACTCCATTTTGATGGCTGGTTTGGAAAAACCAATGGCATTCATGATTTTGCAGGGGCTACTTCTGTTCTCCCATGAAGTAGCCACAAAAATAAAGTTGTATTATACTTACAAAAGAATAAACCCACTTTTGTCCTTCCCATTCTCCTTCCCTCTAGTCTGCTAATGGAAAGCAATGTGGCACTGGTAATCTCTGACATACCTTTTTCCGTCAATGAACATTTACATTCCATACCTTTATCTTCTACATTCCTGTAGAATTACAGGAGCAGTAAGCATTGGATTTGTTTGTCTATTTTCAGATAACTTACAGAAAGCTTGAATTGTGTGAATCACTGTGATGAGGACAAAACTCCACACACCACCTTGAAAAATAAGAGTTTTAAAGCAAACATTGTAGTATTGAAGTATTGCACAGCAAACGGTCCTTGAAGGTTAAACTGTTGAAATATGATGAAATGAACAAAGTGAAAACTTATATCTGAAGATGTTTTCTTTGTTCTTGAATAGAACATCTTACATCAAGATCTCTATTTGAATGCCCTTACACCATGTTGAAATAATAGTGCTAGGGAAAAAAAAATAATAAAGGAAAAGAAAAAAAAAACCAGTAAAAGCTCCTTAGGTTTGATATTTTGTAGTTACAGGTTTTGCTGTGCTTCATTTCAGAAAACACAGTTCAAGAAATGCTACCCAGTTTGTGTTCTCCATGGAAGAAATCCTAATCCTAAATTGGTATTTTCTTCCAGGGTCTGAATTACTCTGTATACAGAGACCTTCCTGTATGAAATGGGAAATCATAGCAATTACAGTGTATCTCTCACTCTCTCTCTTCATCCTCCTGCTGGACTCATAATCCACAGCATCATGTATGTGCATTTGTCACTACTATCTCCTGGTATGAGGCTTACTGGAGTGTGCATGAGAACCTTAAATTGTAAGAGCTTTCTGAAAAGAAGATACAAATTCAGCTTGGACATGACTGACAGCTAATGGGATATTTTCCGTTACTTCAGGTTTTGCAGGTGTCTTTTAGAGAAGAACCTCTGATAACCATGGCAAAGCATGGAAAAGATGGAAAAGATCTATTCTGCCATAAATCAATGTAGTTTCATGAGAGAAATGTAATTCCATGGTGTAGTCCCAGAAAGCAATCATTGGTGGTGCCAGGTTCTAGGTGTGAGCACTGCTGACATTTTTACCTTTTTCCTGAACGACTAGCCCAGTTAAATTTACCTCAACAGTAACAGCATTTCCTCAGCAATTCCATTCTCTGCAGGAAAATAATAAGGATTTTGAACAACATTGATGCAGAATATAGATTGACAGCCCATGAGAGTTTTTGTTACTATGAGAACCTACGAAGCTTTCCAACTTTTGTGTGGGCACATCTGTTAGTCTCCCCTCCATGTGGTAGATTCTGAGTCAGCACGACTCAAGCCATCCCCTGCCAAAAGCCACACAACTGCATGAATGCAGTGTTGAACTTGACCTTACAGGCCCAGCTGGCTTGTGGGTTCCTTGGAGGATATTTTTATCCTAACACTGATATTTGTTTTCTTTCAGTATATAAATCTCTCCACGTACAGTCCTTACTTACACTGATGGCCATTATATTATCATAACGTATTATGTTATTAGCTTGGCCTCTTCACTGTTATGCAGTATTACGACTTTGAATTGAAGATGGCTCCTCTCCCACTGGCTTGGAGCACAAGAATATGTATGCATGTCTCTCCACAGACAGCTGCCTAGGCATGAGCTGAACCTAAGGACAAAGAGGCCAGTGGAATTACCAATTTAAGCTTATTTCTATTTTGATCACATTCTTCTTTCATACCTTCTGTGACTGTGAGCTACCATGTAGAAATCCAGCTCACACCAATTTTTTATGATGCCATCATGAGCATCCAATACATGTTTATTTCTCAGCAGTGAAGAGTTATATGATTTTAAAAAACAAAGCCACTGCTCTCAAATCATTTACTGCGAGTAAAAAACATTTTTCTTTATTATATCATCTTATTTCTTACCCCTTCTACAACGCAACTGCATGAGTTCTTCTCTGCACCAGTGCTTTGGTAGCACATCACTACAAATGAACCCAAAGCCTGGCACCTATCCTGCTCTCTATGACCTATGGAAGGAAAAATAAATACTTCACCTATTTTTTATTTATTTTTTTTTGTAAGAAACGTTGATGAGGCAAACTCTTTGCATATTCAAGATGTGAGGAGGATTTTAATGTTTGGGAAAGGATGTATTCCAATGCATATCACTGGAAGGCTGCCAGGAGCAGCCTGGAGTCAGTGAGGAGGCAAGTGTTTATTGTGGTCAGTGTGGTAATATAGAGGACAGCAGGGACAGACCAGAAGGAGACTGAAACCATAGCAGCTGAATGTGGAAAGTACATAATCTAATGATGAGCCTCTGACAAGGCAGGCGTGAAGAGGAGATGCCTGATCACTGGAAAGGCTCAGGTAGCTAATTTCAGACGTTTGATGGAGACAAAACAGTTTCTGTGGCCTGGGCAGAGATTTGTTGCTGACCTTCATACTAACAACAAAAGTAGGGGCAAAGGGACCTACCCTGACACCTCCATAGTTGCTTAAAAACTCTGACCTCAGTGTCTTCTCGGCTCTGACTGAATCTGTAGCTGACAGCAGGCAGAGCTGCTCTTCTGTGCTATCCCTGCAAAAGGGTTTTACAGTTATTTTTCTGCTTCCTTGTAGTTTCCTTTTTTTTTTTTTCCTTCTTTTTTTCCTGTCTTATTTTCCCCTTCGTAATGGAGGGAAAAAAGGTTAGATTAGAAAACTTCAATTAAGCCTTTAAAAAGACCATCTGCTGAATGCTGACTGGGGTTTCATGTAAACAAAATGCCTGTGCTGGTTACAAACAAATGATCTTATCTATTGTATTGTGTTACAAATTAAAATTAGATTAAGCCACCTACATGGTACCGCCGCTGAATCTTAAATTTCTTATGGAAACTGAATGTTTGCTGCAAGTATTCATTCGGCCTGATGAGAGCCTCATTATTTTTGTACCAGCAGTACACACTGGGTATAGCATAATCAAAGCCTGGGGGTACGTATTAATTATCCTTTTGAATAGTGATGAAATTTTAAAAAGATCTCCTTTAGGCTCACATCATCAGCAGATGAAACAAAGCTTTGCACAGCTTGTGAGCAGTGGCTCACATGTGTTTTTACATCTGTTCAGGATATTTCAATTTGAAGCGCAACAAGCCAAGTCTGGGATTAAAGACCCGGAGAAAGAGGGGGGAAATATCTGCAACAATAACCAGACCCCACCCCTTCCTGTCTGCAGCGGAGAGGGAGAGTGTCTCCTCAGTGAAAAAAAAAGCTAACTCCATCTTGCTTTTCATTTTGGATGTAGCCATGCTATTCAGAAGATGAGTGTTAACGCTGTGAGCTGGCCACACTGCCTGTAGGTACCAGGATTGATTGCCTGGTCAGCTGTCCTTGCTGCCCATAACAGCATCTAGAGAGGTGCCAGCTTATGCTGTTAGTGTTGGAGGTTCTCATGGGAGTTCACTGCTGCTTCCTTCTCTGGGGTGGAAAAAGAGAGGAGGTGGTTGTACTTACCTGGATCCCTGTGGATCCATGTTTGCCAGCTTGTGAAAAAATGGAGGAATGGGTATGTTCTTTGTCAAGAGGGTTACACTGTCCTTTTTGAATACTATTAGGCTTGCACCATAATAGTTTTCCTGGAACGTAAAAGAATCACTTAGAAATATATTAAGCCATATTGAAGACAAGAGACAGAAATTGCATGGGTTAAGTCCTGTTGCTGTGAAGAGTAAAAACAACAGTGGTCAGTCAGAGTGGAGATGTATTAACTTTCAGTGGGGAAGGATTGCTGTGGTTCGGAGCTCCATCAAAGGGCTGGATTTGCAGGCAGCCATAAAGCCAGAACCCCTCTGAAGTCCATGTGAGCTCTGACTTGATAGACACTCAAAGATCAAACTGATCATGATTACAAGTCTGTACACATACTGCTATTTAGAATTCTTACTTCCTTGGTCATGTACAGTGTTTCTGAAGCAGAATAATCTTATAAAAGGACATGACTTACTTATAACTCACGTAGTGAGTAGAGACTGGAAGAGTCATCTCCCTCTAAGGTCCATTTTGAAATACCATCGGCATCTCTCTGTTGGCATGTGTTGTAACACAAACAGGTCTCAAGAGGCATCCAGACCTACCAAAACCTCTTTATCCTCTGGGCCGATACATAAGTCAGGGGAAGCTGCACAAACAGTGAGATACCACAATTTTCTTCACAAGTTAGAAGTGAAGGATGTTAGCCATTTCCCATTGACAGGACAACATTCACTTAACTCTAAGACAAGCTCTTTCTAAGTAAGAGATGGAGATAGAAGGACCTGTGGTCTACTTTTCAGGCAACAAATGAATGTTGTCATTATTAAAAATTAATTATGCTAATGTGTTGAAGACTACACTCCAAGTTGTGTGCTTGCTGTAAACTAACAGCTGTTGCAGTTCTTTCTCTGTGCTCAAGCCTGTATGGCCTGTCATTTACTATTCCTTACAGAGTCCGGAGTACGGATCATAACAATATAAATATGGATATATGCTTAAAAACATGATTAAAAATAGTTACTGCTCATGGACAGTAGCCAATTTGCCAACATGAATAAAAGCAATGGTATTTTTAAAAATGCATCATGACACATAATGGACAAGCCTGTAAAATTCAAATAATGAATTTTTTTTTCAGAGGTAGAAATGAGTGAGTGTTAAAATCTTCTTTCCAACAAAATAAAAAGTGACCAAGATGGTTTTTTTTTTTTTTTTTTCATATTTATAAAGAAGTGCTTGCAGGCTGAGACTTTGCTTGCCAAGTTTCAGCCTAAAGCGAAATTTAACAGCTGAGTTATAAACCCCTAAAAATAGGGTATTGTAATGGAAGTGCTGACACAACTTTAACTATCACAATGAGAATGGCACAGCTATAATCAAAAGTACATAGTGTACTTTGTCTTTGACTAACATAAATAGTTGTCAGGATGGACTCCAATAGAGTTCTCCATGTTATTTTGACTCCAGCACAATGGAAGTAATTCCTTATTATGGTGAGTTGAGACAAATTATCTAAAATTATAGGGTTGTTGGATTTCTCTACAAATAGCAACCAAACACCCTCACATGTTGCTGTCAAGTGGCACCAAGAGCTCCAGCTGTTGTAAGAGATTGTATCTTGACTCTGTCCCATGGAACTAAATTGCTTCTTTTCCTGCTTCACTTCATTAGGTGGGTGATCAGTGGGTTTCCACTGGAGTATGAAGATAATATCCTCCAACTTGACCAAGCCTTTGATGCTGAGGTACCTTTAAATTGCTAGATACTGCTGTGGCTTCTTGTTTTTGTGGTGAGTTTTATATTTAATGATACTTTATTGAATAGGTGCTATGTAATTAAACTTTTCCGACAAGACTTCTTGTTTCTTTTTCCAACCCTTCTGTTACATTTCTAGGAAAAAAGAGGCATATTTATATATTTCTCTTAGCTTTTGTCTGTTAAGTCACTTTGTTGGTTGGTTTTCTCTCCCACCTCTTTTTCCTGTTTCTCTCTTCTCCCAGTGCATGTTACTGCCCCTTTGTCTCTCTTTACCCTCATCTCATGCTGTAGGACTCCTTTTCCCATCTGTCTCTTTCCCCTCATACTTTGTATGTGTGTCTAGCTTTTTCTAGTGGGGCTTAATTCTGAGGTTCCTGCACATCCAGCTCAATGAAATCACTATTTTGAGTCAGTGACTGACTCCTAAATTTTGTCTCTCCTTCCCTAAAGCCCTTAAGGAGTTTATAGCTAATGGATGAAATAAATAAATAAAGTCAAGCACCTTATTTTGCGAACAATTCCACATGTGTAACTCCATGTGAGTTGTGCTTGTTAAAGCTTGAGTTGGAGAGACTGAGGCTGAGGCACAGCTTTGTGAAATACCACTCGACTGCTCTGCAGTGCCAAGAATTCCTTTGTCCTGGTATAACTGCTGGGATATGCCACCATCTCCAAAGGCTACAAAGGTGGGCTTTAAACATGAATTCTGTCTAAAAAGGAGATTCCTTCCACTGAATATGCTTGCAGTGCAGGGAAAGTCTCTGCACCTCTCCTAATACAAATAGGAATGACTCCTTTTGTTTCTCTTCCAGGATATTTAACTGATTTTACTGTTGCTGTAGAAATTTAATAGGAGGAATGTTTCAGAGACAAACATGGGATACACAATGCTTATGGTCAGGTGACAAAAGACAGAAAACAGACAATAAGAAAAATAATAATATATCTGACAGGAGAAACATGAAACAACTTCCTTTTTCTAAGTAAAGTGCTCTGTAGCTAGGATGAAAGCTTTATTTTTAAAAGCCATACCTTTTCTTCAGCTAAAAAAGAAATACAGGAAAGAAAAAAAAATGCAGAATTGTATTTAGGTGAACTTGAAACTGAAATTTTAGCAATTTTAATTCTATTTTCTGTATGTTTAGCTTAGAAATTTAGGTAGAAATTGTAGAATATTTCCAAAATATAAATGTAAATATTTGTGAAAATAGAGAAAATACGATATTAGAAGATTATTCATTCTAAATTGATTTATATACATATACATATATATATATTAAATAACTTTTAAGCCTGTAGGGGGAAAATTTAAATGAAGATTAAACATAAGATGTATTGCTTCTTATGTAATAAAATGGCAGATATTTTTAACTTTCTGTGTTTCTGCCTTAATTCTTTCTTTTCATCCAGGTCCACAGAATAATGCTAAAAAACGCTGTGCCCTGGGACAGCTCCCATCTTCAGGTGGCTCTGGCTCTTGGTTTTCGGCCTTGTGCCTAACACAACTCACCCGAGGCATGGTGATATCCCAGCATAACACAAACCTTGTCATGTCTTATTGCTTAAATAACACAATAAGGAAATTAAACGGCTTGCTGGTTATGATTTTCATTGTTAAGGCTTATGAAGTCTTGAAGAATTTCAGGAAATTGATTACCCCAGGAGGGGTGGTGGGGGTGGTTGATACCTATGGCTGAAAAAAAAAAAGAAAAAAAAAAAAGCACACATATAAAAAGAAAAGCTCTGAGTAAATTCCTTTGAAATTCATACAAAATACGTAGAATCGTCCATCTCCGCAGATCACACTCGGACCGTACGTGCCGCCGCCGGATGCCGGAGCGGGGCCGGACGGATCGGCGTGGGCTGAATGCCCTCTACCGGGGGATCCTGGGGGTTACCCACAGCCGCACCATCGGTGAGCAGCGCGGGCTGGGGGTGCCACCTGCGTCACCTGCGTTGTCTTTCCATCAAAACACAATGGGGGGTAAGGAGGAAAAAACAAACTCTAATGCCGAAGTTCTTTCAGGAGGGGGCAGTGGGAAGGAAATCAACGGTGCTCTTCGCAGCTCTGATGCTTCTGAGAGGGAAGGGGAAAGCATGCCAGGCTCTTCTTCATCCTCTGTGGTCCTGACAGTGCCCCCAGCACTGCTCCTGGTGATGCCCCTGGACGTGCTGCCATGTTTTGCAGTTTTGTCCCAGACACAAGTGGCAAGCACCAGCTCGCACAGAGATGTGCGTGTGAGCTCTGTGCTGGGATCTCTGAGTTTAATAACACCCTTGAGTTTGACCCTCACGAAAGGCAGGGGAGAAAGGGAAGGGAAGGGAAGGGAAGGACTGAAGGAACTGGGGCTGTTTAGTCTGGGGAAAAGGAGGCTGAGGGGAGACCTCATTGCTCTCTTCCAATACCTGAAAGGTGCTTACAGCGAGAGCGGGGTTGGTCTCTTCTCATTGGTGACAGGTGACAGGACAAGGGGAAATGGCCTCAAGTTGCACCAGGGTAAGTTTAGGTTGGATATCAGGAAACACTTCTTTACAGAAAGAGTTGTTAAGCACTGGAATAGACTCCCCAGGGAGGTGGTTGAGTCACCATCCCTGGATGTGTTTAAAAACCATTTGGATGTGGTGCTCAGGGACATGATTTAGCGGAGGGTTGTTAGTTAGGATAGTATGGTTAGGTTGTGGTTGGACTTGATGATCTTTAAGGTCTTTTCCAACCTGAGCAATTCTATGATTTGGAGAGGAGAGGAGAGGAGAGGAGAGGAGAGGAGAGGAGAGGAGANCATTAACTAAGTCCTAGGGGGTTTTCTGCACCTTACATAGATAAACACACTGAGGTCCCATATGGGACTGGATGGTAAAGCTTTCTGATTATACTAACCAGAATTAATACTAGACAGTGTGTCATGTTATTTTGTTGGCTGACAGTAGTAGTTAGCCTCGAACATCCTGACCTAAGAGGTACTTCCTGGTATTATTGGCAATTCTTGCAAAGTTATTGCAGTTATTGCTCAGGATCCTTCAGTGGATTTTGCTTTGATGAAACATCCTTAAGGATGCATTTATGAGGCTTTGTGGGCCTGAAGTCTCACAGTTCATTTTCATCTTCTGGGCAGCATGGGCAGCAACAAAAACCAGGCAATGGGTACAGCTTTTCTTTAGGTCCATTGATAGCTAAAATTCAAAGTGGATTTTTTAGAGATGGTAAAAGATATCCAACAGGTGGTTTTGTTCTTCACATCAGACACAGAGGGAATGAAAAGCTTTTGTGTGCTGTTATCCTCTGCATTTCTACATTCTTAGAAAGGAACACACCAAACAGACATGTCCTATACCTGCATATTCTACACGGAGGAGTCTGGGTTTTTTTTGTAACCCCTTTTCCACCCAAAATAATGTGGTGAATAAATCAACTGGAGGGAATAACAAAGCCATTTGCTTCTTTTTTTTTTTTTTTTTTTTTTTTAAACATACCTACCAGGTGGTCTCTGCTTCCTCAGAGGCCTACCTACAGCTAGAGTTCCTTCATTTTCCTTTTTTCTTTTTCTTTTTTTAATCATATTTTATTGCTCAAGAGATCGGTAGGATTTATTACTCTCCACAAAGCCTATGAAAGCCTACTACAGAAAATAGAAAAATGACAACAAAAACAACAACAAAAATGGGAGAAATTAAAAATAGAGACATGATGTGGTAGTTTTGCTTTGTTTCTCTCTCTTCCCACCATTCCAAAGCTTACAAAATTCATCCCTGCTTATGTGGCTGTATTTCTACATTGTTTATAGCCAATGGACACAAGGATGAAAGGCATAAGTAAAGGGAGAGGAAAGAATTGCATAATTAACTTTTTAAATTAATTCATGACCCAGTTAAAAGGACAAGGAGGGGGTTATTAATTAATTAAGGTGGGAAACCCTGTGGGCATGTGAGATTTAGAGAGTTTTAACTTACCAGCCAGGTTAAAAGGCTTTCTGTGGGCACTCAGCACTCACTGAATCTGGAATACAGTCAATGTAAAATAGAAAAAAAAAAAGGTGAAAATATATTGTAAAAGGTTTTCAGGGAAATAAAAAGTCTAAAAAGATTGAAAATTAATTAGGAGGAATCTTGACAAATGTTTCATCAGAACTTGAGGAACAGCTTATCCTGATTCTCAGCTTTTACAAGCTTACTTAGCCCTACTGAACACAGGCAATGGTTGATGACATAAGGATAAGATTTTGTCTTGAAATATATTTTTAAAATCTTCTTAAGTCCTAAGAATTTTAGCAGAACTCATGGATTAATAGTTACAGTAACTGTAGCAGCAACTACTGATATTCATTTGAGTGAAATTTTTTGACTCCCAGGAGACACTATAGCCTCTTCTTGCAGATGTGGCACCTCTCAATCAGAATACATTTTAAATCAGCCATCCTGGGTTCCCCCTTTTCTCTGGTATCTGTGACTGCAAATGCCCATTTAAGATGCAGTTTTCTATATCTCCTTAAAGGCTCGTACCACCTCTGCTGCTTCCAGGACATGTCCAGGTACTACAGGATAAAACTTAGAATCCAGGTGAGTTTAAGAAGTCGTTACATCTTGCGTTTTCTTCCTATTCTCATTTCTTTATACATCTTTGTAAAGATTTTTATACTTCTTAGGGCTTTACAGTCATTAAACTTAGGGATAATCCTTCCATGAACTTCTGGCACAACCAACAATAAATATGCTAGTTCAAGCATTATTTTACAAATTCATGAAAAAGAATGTTGCTTCTCATTGACGGTGTCTGAAGCAGATCACGTGGATTACTGTTGGTTTATTTAGTCAGTCTTACATTTCAATCAACTAATAATGATAAAGACTAATCATTTTCAGCTGTCTACAAATGCCGCCTTCTTTTGTTGGCTAATACTGACTATGTGTCTTTGTCTTAGCAGCATTTGGCAAAATCTCAATCGGAGTTCAAATACTGTCTCAAAAGCTAATTGTGCAGAAAATCTTCGCTGTTTCCAGTTTCCCACCTTGGAATATCAAATATTAAAAAACCAACAACTAATAAATGTAAAATGTCAGGCAAAATGATGTGAAAGTGTTACTACAAACAATTTTGAAATTTAGAAGGATAAAAAAAATTATCATCAGTAGATAAGTAGATAAGAGACAGGCCACTGCTAATGGAATTTAGGTCTTTTTATGCATGAAAAATGTCATACTATCTGCACCATGTTACTGTTCCCTAGGCAAGTAACAATCTTCATTGCTTTATGATTCTCTTTTTCTTTATCATACTGCAGCATTTTGGTGTGAGAATTTTAAAATTAAATCTCCTTATTGTGCAGGCAGGATGTCCAGTTTTATTCTATCAAATGCCACAGAAACAAAGGGAACAATCCATTTTTCCTGATAGAAGCCAACAGTTCGTAAGAGGTTTGAGATGAGTGTAAGGATACAATTTGCCTAGAGAGTGCCTGAGGATCAAGACAACCTGACTTTCCACGGAATGAGTCTGTCAGCTGGCATCTTGCAGTAATTGCTTCCCATGGCAGGACCTTACCAGCCGAGGGAGGACTGCTCTCGTCAACCCAAGAATCAATTTCTACAGTAGCTGAATGATAATTGTTTGCTAAGGCTCAGGGAACTTGTTGCCAAGCCTGAAAAAGGGGCTGAAGCTATGATTGGCACTCATTAACCCGGGATTTGGATTTGATCATTTACCTTAGTAGAAGAATGTGTGGGGGTAAAAGAAGGAGAGGACTGCAAAATGTTCTTTTGTTTGGAAGAAACAAATGAAATCAATCGCAGAATGGGTATCTGAATGTCAAGCCTGAAACCATGTCAGTCTTCAGTCAAACAGACCAAATAACATGCACTATCAGGTGATTTGAATGCTTTCCTTCAAGTAGAAACATCTCTTTGGAATTTTTTCCCTGATAGATACCAACGTTTGCATATTTTGTTCGCTACATTAAGTATATCCTTGGTGACCGGTGTCCTGAACTTACATTGCTGGGCTATGCTGTAAAGAAAGGGGGAGAAAATATGTGAGAGGTCCGGAAGACTAAATTCTGAATTCTACAGTGAAAAGCGTGCTTTTGCAGGAGGTGTTCACCACTGTCTTGGATACAGCCTTCACGGTTTTGTTTCCTAGTGTCTGCTGATTATTTATGTGACCTTTCAAAACCTACTGACAAACACATAAACACTATTTTTTCTATATTACAACAAATGTATGCATATCACACTGCCAGTGCTGGTTCATGGAGAAGCACAGGGCAGTGACTAAGTTGATACTATGGTATTTAGAGGACTGCTTTAGAGAGATCCTGTATGATCTTCAGCACCTGTCTGTGTTTCTGGAAATGGCTGACCCAGATTTTCACCTCAGCTCTGACTTCACTCTGCATGCATATGTGCATTACTAGCAAAAAGCAGTCTCTGTTTCATTACTCTAGTCTCATCAAGGCCATTCTCTTCTGTGTTATGAACTCTGGAATGGCAGACATATGAGTCTTGAAGTCTGTAAGTTGTCCAAGAGTTGCTGTGTTGCCAGTGGTGGCTCTAAATGAGTTTCAGCTCATGGGGACCTCAAAAGAGAGTCTTGTGGCAGGCACTTCTGCATCGTCATGTGCATATAATGTATCAACCAGAACAGTACAATCCAAAATAAGAACAGTATGGTATATTGGTTATCAAGATGATACTAACAAATCAAGGGTAACTAGCAGTTGTTGGAAGACAAAACCAGCCATTGTAACTTTCTCATACACACCCTTTTGGTGCTCGTCCCAAGTGTCTGATGAACAGTATCCCTTGAAGCTCAGCAAAGAGAGATGGTGTATAGATCCTGAAGAGACAGAATGTCTTCTCTTGCATAACTTTGCAGTGCTGGAAATGGAGCAAATTTAACTCTTCTGCTCAGGCTTTGTTTGCATCTCTTCGCTCACCTGGTTTGCATGCACAGTAAATTTTGCTTGCCCATGTACAATTTTAGGGAATGAATCAAGCAATCCTTAGATCTGGGGGACTGGTTCATCATTTGGAAGGATCTGTACTCAGCCACAATGCTACTTCCCACCTACAAACCACAAGGAACACATTCAAATTTTTTACTGTCTATAGAGATTTGGAGTTTTGTGGGGTATTTTCACTTTTTTTTTTTTTTTCCCCNGTGAGATACCACAATTTTCTTCACAAGTTAGAAGTGAAGGATGTTAGCCATTTCCCATTGACAGGACAACATTCACTTAACTCTAAGACAAGCTCTTTCTAAGTAAGAGATGGAGATAGAAGGACCTGTGGTCTACTTTTCAGGCAACAAATGAATGTTGTCATTATTAAAAATTAATTATGCTAATGTGTTGAAGACTACACTCCAAGTTGTGTGCTTGCTGTAAACTAACAGCTGTTGCAGTTCTTTCTCTGTGCTCAAGCCTGTATGGCCTGTCATTTACTATTCCTTACAGAGTCCGGAGTACGGATCATAACAATATAAATATGGATATATGCTTAAAAACATGATTAAAAATAGTTACTGCTCATGGACAGTAGCCAATTTGCCAACATGAATAAAAGCAATGGTATTTTTAAAAATGCATCATGACACATAATGGACAAGCCTGTAAAATTCAAATAATGAATTTTTTTTTCAGAGGTAGAAATGAGTGAGTGTTAAAATCTTCTTTCCAACAAAATAAAAAGTGACCAAGATGGTTTTTTTTTTTTTTTTTTCATATTTATAAAGAAGTGCTTGCAGGCTGAGACTTTGCTTGCCAAGTTTCAGCCTAAAGCGAAATTTAACAGCTGAGTTATAAACCCCTAAAAATAGGGTATTGTAATGGAAGTGCTGACACAACTTTAACTATCACAATGAGAATGGCACAGCTATAATCAAAAGTACATAGTGTACTTTGTCTTTGACTAACATAAATAGTTGTCAGGATGGACTCCAATAGAGTTCTCCATGTTATTTTGACTCCAGCACAATGGAAGTAATTCCTTATTATGGTGAGTTGAGACAAATTATCTAAAATTATAGGGTTGTTGGATTTCTCTACAAATAGCAACCAAACACCCTCACATGTTGCTGTCAAGTGGCACCAAGAGCTCCAGCTGTTGTAAGAGATTGTATCTTGACTCTGTCCCATGGAACTAAATTGCTTCTTTTCCTGCTTCACTTCATTAGGTGGGTGATCAGTGGGTTTCCACTGGAGTATGAAGATAATATCCTCCAACTTGACCAAGCCTTTGATGCTGAGGTACCTTTAAATTGCTAGATACTGCTGTGGCTTCTTGTTTTTGTGGTGAGTTTTATATTTAATGATACTTTATTGAATAGGTGCTATGTAATTAAACTTTTCCGACAAGACTTCTTGTTTCTTTTTCCAACCCTTCTGTTACATTTCTAGGAAAAAAGAGGCATATTTATATATTTCTCTTAGCTTTTGTCTGTTAAGTCACTTTGTTGGTTGGTTTTCTCTCCCACCTCTTTTTCCTGTTTCTCTCTTCTCCCAGTGCATGTTACTGCCCCTTTGTCTCTCTTTACCCTCATCTCATGCTGTAGGACTCCTTTTCCCATCTGTCTCTTTCCCCTCATACTTTGTATGTGTGTCTAGCTTTTTCTAGTGGGGCTTAATTCTGAGGTTCCTGCACATCCAGCTCAATGAAATCACTATTTTGAGTCAGTGACTGACTCCTAAATTTTGTCTCTCCTTCCCTAAAGCCCTTAAGGAGTTTATAGCTAATGGATGAAATAAATAAATAAAGTCAAGCACCTTATTTTGCGAACAATTCCACATGTGTAACTCCATGTGAGTTGTGCTTGTTAAAGCTTGAGTTGGAGAGACTGAGGCTGAGGCACAGCTTTGTGAAATACCACTCGACTGCTCTGCAGTGCCAAGAATTCCTTTGTCCTGGTATAACTGCTGGGATATGCCACCATCTCCAAAGGCTACAAAGGTGGGCTTTAAACATGAATTCTGTCTAAAAAGGAGATTCCTTCCACTGAATATGCTTGCAGTGCAGGGAAAGTCTCTGCACCTCTCCTAATACAAATAGGAATGACTCCTTTTGTTTCTCTTCCAGGATATTTAACTGATTTTACTGTTGCTGTAGAAATTTAATAGGAGGAATGTTTCAGAGACAAACATGGGATACACAATGCTTATGGTCAGGTGACAAAAGACAGAAAACAGACAATAAGAAAAATAATAATATATCTGACAGGAGAAACATGAAACAACTTCCTTTTTCTAAGTAAAGTGCTCTGTAGCTAGGATGAAAGCTTTATTTTTAAAAGCCATACCTTTTCTTCAGCTAAAAAAGAAATACAGGAAAGAAAAAAAAATGCAGAATTGTATTTAGGTGAACTTGAAACTGAAATTTTAGCAATTTTAATTCTATTTTCTGTATGTTTAGCTTAGAAATTTAGGTAGAAATTGTAGAATATTTCCAAAATATAAATGTAAATATTTGTGAAAATAGAGAAAATACGATATTAGAAGATTATTCATTCTAAATTGATTTATATACATATACATATATATATATTAAATAACTTTTAAGCCTGTAGGGGGAAAATTTAAATGAAGATTAAACATAAGATGTATTGCTTCTTATGTAATAAAATGGCAGATATTTTTAACTTTCTGTGTTTCTGCCTTAATTCTTTCTTTTCATCCAGGTCCACAGAATAATGCTAAAAAACGCTGTGCCCTGGGACAGCTCCCATCTTCAGGTGGCTCTGGCTCTTGGTTTTCGGCCTTGTGCCTAACACAACTCACCCGAGGCATGGTGATATCCCAGCATAACACAAACCTTGTCATGTCTTATTGCTTAAATAACACAATAAGGAAATTAAACGGCTTGCTGGTTATGATTTTCATTGTTAAGGCTTATGAAGTCTTGAAGAATTTCAGGAAATTGATTACCCCAGGAGGGGTGGTGGGGGTGGTTGATACCTATGGCTGAAAAAAAAAAAGAAAAAAAAAAAAGCACACATATAAAAAGAAAAGCTCTGAGTAAATTCCTTTGAAATTCATACAAAATACGTAGAATCGTCCATCTCCGCAGATCACACTCGGACCGTACGTGCCGCCGCCGGATGCCGGAGCGGGGCCGGACGGATCGGCGTGGGCTGAATGCCCTCTACCGGGGGATCCTGGGGGTTACCCACAGCCGCACCATCGGTGAGCAGCGCGGGCTGGGGGTGCCACCTGCGTCACCTGCGTTGTCTTTCCATCAAAACACAATGGGGGGTAAGGAGGAAAAAACAAACTCTAATGCCGAAGTTCTTTCAGGAGGGGGCAGTGGGAAGGAAATCAACGGTGCTCTTCGCAGCTCTGATGCTTCTGAGAGGGAAGGGGAAAGCATGCCAGGCTCTTCTTCATCCTCTGTGGTCCTGACAGTGCCCCCAGCACTGCTCCTGGTGATGCCCCTGGACGTGCTGCCATGTTTTGCAGTTTTGTCCCAGACACAAGTGGCAAGCACCAGCTCGCACAGAGATGTGCGTGTGAGCTCTGTGCTGGGATCTCTGAGTTTAATAACACCCTTGAGTTTGACCCTCACGAAAGGCAGGGGAGAAAGGGAAGGGAAGGGAAGGGAAGGACTGAAGGAACTGGGGCTGTTTAGTCTGGGGAAAAGGAGGCTGAGGGGAGACCTCATTGCTCTCTTCCAATACCTGAAAGGTGCTTACAGCGAGAGCGGGGTTGGTCTCTTCTCATTGGTGACAGGTGACAGGACAAGGGGAAATGGCCTCAAGTTGCACCAGGGTAAGTTTAGGTTGGATATCAGGAAACACTTCTTTACAGAAAGAGTTGTTAAGCACTGGAATAGACTCCCCAGGGAGGTGGTTGAGTCACCATCCCTGGATGTGTTTAAAAACCATTTGGATGTGGTGCTCAGGGACATGATTTAGCGGAGGGTTGTTAGTTAGGATAGTATGGTTAGGTTGTGGTTGGACTTGATGATCTTTAAGGTCTTTTCCAACCTGAGCAATTCTATGATTTGGAGAGGAGAGGAGAGGAGAGGAGAGGAGAGGAGAGGAGAGGAGA
>JACDJE010000060.1:3663701-3852001 GCA_016647715.1 Pavo muticus
AAGGGAAGGGAAGGGAAGGGAAGGGAAGGGAAGGGAAGGGAAGGGAAGGGAAGGGAAGGGAAGGGAAGGGAAGGGAAGGGAAGGGAAGGGAAGGGAAAAGCAAAGGCAGACTTTGAAGGGTGACAGAAATGGTGGCAGGAGAGCAGTGTGGAGCTGCCACTGTATCCGTGCTGGGCCTGCCCTGCTCTGGCCAGCTGCTGCGGGCCATGGCACTTGCTATTCCATCACCTCATCCCAGATGGCCGTGCAGGGCAGGCAGAGCTGCTGGATCCGGAAGGTGCAGCAGTTCTGTCTCCAAACCAAGCCCAGACTAGGAGGCTGTTCTCAAGGTACATGCAGAGAGCACCTCCTGCCAGAGCAGGGTGGCCTGAGGCCTGCTGCAGGGCAGGGTGGTCAGTGTGCTGGTGGAATGAGAAATATGAGAAATTGGGAAAAAATCAGTGTTTTCACTCAGTGCTGCTTGATGAGGATGTTTCCATTATCCCAGCTTCCCTTCTGGCCCCAAGAGACCATCTTGGCCATGGCTGCCTTACTCTGCATGTAGCAGTGCCCCTTCCTCCACTGGAGACCACTGCTGCCAGGTTTCTCCAGCTGTGTGAGAGGTCTGCTTTTGAGCCACATAGGCAAAAAAATGTTGGTCTTCTTGAAGAAATGCTCTTCCAAAGTCAGCAGCCAGTACAGTGAGTACTGCCAGCACACAACTGGGTGGGATGAGGCTGCTCCAGCTTTACCCCAGGATCCGATCACTTACAAAGACTTCAATTAGATCCATCATGTTATCTGAATGGTTATTTTGTGATTTAATTCCCCCTGCTTTTTCACAGTGGTAATTAAACGAGCAAGGAAAAAGAGACAGATTAATTGATTGAACTGGTTCCAGGAGAAACCATTAGTCCTGTTCCTCTTCTGCTCTATATGGTGTTTAAACAACTCTGAAATGGAGCCTGATGAATCCTGCCAACATATTTCTGTAAGCGTTGCTTTGATTTTCAAATGAATTGTCTTCATCTGCTTTTATCCCCCAGTTGCCTTAGCTTTATATGAAAATTTGTACAATCTTCTTGCTTATGAAAAAGAAAGAAAAAAAGCTAATATATTTCAGTGTGATTGAAGATGAATTTTGTTTCCGTGAGCTCAAGAGTTATGTGGCAACAGGATCTAAATAATGTCGTACGACAGACCAATAATCATTAATGACATTGTCCAAATATGCCACAGTGCAAACGAATAATACTATGTTGTGGATCAAATACAGGAAAATTATGTAACTTATATCGCAAACAACAGAAACTCTGTTTTTAGGGGAAAAAAAAAAAAAGGAGAGAAATGTACCAAATACTGCAGTTTCTGCCAGTTATTTTATTGAAACGATTAAGAATATTTTTCTTTTAAATTGCATTCAGTTAATGTGCATTTATAAATGTGATGTCAGTAAGAATAGAGTGTATTAGTCAAATATGTGTTTGGGGAATATGAATAATATTTATTAACTATAAAAGTCCCATGATATTAATAGATATACTAGCATATTTTTTTAAGTATTTTGAAAAGAAGGAAGAAAAAAAATCATAAAGGAGTGACTTCTAAGTGAATTTTACCAAAAAAATCATCAACATTAAAGAAATGCAATTTTTCATCTGGATCTAATCTAAAGTTTCATAAAATCTTGCTGTTGAACAATTATTTGGAGAGAGGTTGAATAAATACAGTGGTAAAAGCCACAATGAAGTTTTCCTGATGATTTGAAAAATAGGCAAAAAAGTCACTTCTATCTCCATCTATAAGAAAGATTACTAATTTAGTTTGTATTCTACTTTTCTTTTTAATTTACTTTATGGGACATATCAGATTATATAAGACTGCAGAAGGGCTGAAATTTTCAAAGTTACCTTTTGAATTTATTTTTTTTAATGAGCAGGTCTGAAGTTTAGAACAATTCATTTTCCTAAATCACAAGTCCTTGGTTTGATAATGAGTATGGGGATTCCTATTTCAGCCTGGATAGCTGTTCACCTCAGGAATGTGCTACAGATCCTCTGCCCTCCCAGGAAGACCTATATGTTTGGAGAAAGCACTGTGATTTGAAATCTATGAGGAAGAACACAGAAGGCAGATGAGGATGGTAAAGAAATAGTAGAGGGAAGAAGAAGGGTTTCTTGCCATTCTTTCACCCAAGATGCAACTGTGTATACACATAATATATGCTAAAATCTCTGTTTTAAGAAATAGATGGCTTCCTTTACTAATGATGTAGAAAACGAGATTTAAATAGCCAGTATTTTATAGTATGTGAATGTCTTTTATAGTTGTCTATAAAATGTGACCAGAGAGTAACACAAACTCAGTATGAGTCTGAGCTGAAGGGAAAAAAAATGTGGTTTAATTCTGGGATGTGCTAATGTGAATATAAGTCACAAGAGGTGTTATTTTACTATATAAGAAAGGATTTTTTTTGCAGTGTCATCTCAGACATACCTGTTTGAGAATGACATAGCCAAAGAGAAACAAGCCCAAGAGGACAGTCCTGTGGTCAGTCCATAACCATCTGTCTCTGGCACCCCTCCATGTCCACTGGCACCCCTCCATGTCCACTCTCAGCCCCCACTCCACATGGGTCCCTCCCACAACACCATCCTTCCCAACTCTCTGTGGGCTTCCCACAGTCTGCAGCTCTCCCAACACTGCCCCAACACAGCTCCATGCTGTGGGGCACTGCTGGGCTCCGCTCACTAGAAGATTCCCCTGCAGTTCCTCTGCTACCAGAACCTCACCGTGTAAGATCAAAACACCATGGAACCCACCTGGGCCTGGCCATGGCACTGGAGCTATGTGATGAAGCCATCAGCTCTCCAAGGTGCTTATTCACTAACAAACCCATGAGGGTCTCTGGTGACACCCAACAGTCAGGTTTCTTTAATTAAACATTTTGAAGGTTTCTGATTTGTAGCAAATACGCATTTATTAATATTTTTTCGTATTTATCTCCATAAGAAAATTGAAAAGAAGTGTTTTACTTGTTTTGTTTTTTTCTTCTCTGAAGAAAAACAAACATAGAAGATGTGTCTGTCTCCCTCTCCCCAAATAAATAGATCTCCATATTTTTCACTGAAGGCCACCATTGTCTGACCACCCAACCCCACTGATTGGCCTCAAGTGGGAAGGCATCATGGTAGCTGGCACTGTGTGGGAGGTGAGCAGAGAAGGTGTGAGTGCCCCATCCCTGGAGGCATTCAAGCCCATGTTGGATGGGCTGCCTTAGGCAGCCTGAGCTGGTGGAGGATGACCATGCCCGTGGCAGGGGGTTGGAACTGGGTGGGCTTTGGTATCCCTCCCAGCTCTAGCCATTCTATGATTCTATGATTCTGTGAATTAAGAAGTGCAGTTTGGAAGTAGCTGCTAGCTTTGTGACTATCTGTGTACATGAGAGCTAATAAAGTTGTTGTCACTCAGCAGCACTTGGTTGCAACCTAATGGCGAGAGCAGTTTTTCAGCCAAGAAGCAGGGAAAAATGCCTCCTGGCAGAACGCAACTACATACATGGAGAAAGTAGTTGTTATTTCAGGTGCTCAGGTTCCCAGTAGAAAATAAGTTTAATTAATTTATTTATTTTTCTAATTTGTGAAAATATGCCTACAGTGACCTCTAGGAACACGTGCAAAAGCCATAAAACCAGATTCATTCATTAACCATCTGACACAATGTCAATCGTAGATAGTCAAATAAACAAATAACGTGAGGAAAACTCAAACTCCTCCCTTCCAACTCTCCATAGGAAAAAGCCTTAGAGAGTGAACACACTTGGCAGCATGCCTTGGGCTCCTCACTCAGTGCCTTTTTTAGGTGACAGAGAGAATGGAATCTGAACCATAGTTATGAACACTCTCATTTCTGGTTTAATATTTATGCCTTTCAATTAAAATCCATAAATGTTTATACTTTTTTTCATCTTTTTTTTTTCTTTTTTTTAATATGTTACATGGGAAGTAGGAATGAGTTACAAAAATGAATCTGTAAAGTGTTTTCATCTCTGGGATGGGCAGAGAGCTGGAAATTAGGGTTTCTGGATCCTCCTCCAACCTCTACCACTCTTCTGCTCTCTGATCCTGGGGCAGCTACTCATCCAGAGTGGTTGGATGTGCAAATTTCATTACACTGGGCTTGTCAGCTCCTTGTGATTCAGCATATTGCTCTTTTGCTAATCTTTGAAATTCTTGTTGCTGTAGGATGCTTTCAACAGTGAAGCTGTTTGAGGAAAAAGCAGGTGCACTTCAGTAATGCAGTGACAAAAGTAATGGAAGGAGCCCAGCCTCTCCTTGAAGCAGCAGGGAGTGTCAGCCTCCCAGGGCCAAGTGACAGCAGCACTGAGATCTTGGTGCTTTACGCCTATTCCAACACTTCCATGTGATTGCAGTGACTTTGCCCTTGCTGGTGCCTTCAGTCCCTGAAGGAAGTACCTATCTGGACCTGAAATGCTGTCTTTGATGTGATGCCACCAGCAACTACAGTTTTCCTCCTGCAAAATCCTCATTACGCATTATGAAACAATATGTGTTATGTTTTGCTTTATAAATAATCAGTTTTTGTAAACTTATGTATCAGCTGTTTGACAAACATGTTTTTCCATGGTAATGAATACAGGTTTGTGTCCAAACATCACATTTAAACATGAAAAAAAAAATCCTTTGGGGCTACAACTTCATGTTCAACAGATGAGGTTCTGTTCAACCTGCAGCTCTGTGACTGCGATGAACATAGAACAGCACAGGAGGAAATCTTTCCTCTGCTTTGCCCCCCTCAACGTTTGCAAGAAAAGATCAGACAGTGTTTTAATGCCTGGGGAAAAACAGAAAATGACCCACAGTATATTTAGGCAGTTCCAATTCTGCTTGCTGTTTTTAAAAGCATACACATTATTTAAAAATAATTAGCTTGAGCCCATTTATGTGCAATATATATATTGCACATATGTCTAGACAGAACAAGAAACAATGTAATCACAACCTTACTACACTAAAGGCCTTGGCGTAAGAACCATTGAGAGCGAAAGCCAAAGAGATTTTACCTATGTATTTCCCTCATTTAAATATATTGAAACAAAACAAAAATAAACTTTTGATGCTCAGAGTTTAACCCAGTGTACATAGTAGTTATTTCAGTCTTTATTACAACAATTATTAATATTCTACATGTTTACGTGCAGTAAAACGTGAGATGGAAATCTGGATGACTTATTTTTCTGCAACTTCAGATTTCATCTGTTGCTTGTATAAAGTAAAGATATCTTCAGATATGCACACAGATTTTTGCACACGCATTCCAGAGGGACCTGGACAGGCTGGAGAAGTGGGCCCATGAAAACCTAATGAGGTTCAATAAGGCCAAGTGCAAGGTGTTGCACTTGGGTTGGGGCAATCCCAGGTATTTTTACAAACTGGGGGAAGATCTTGAGAGCAGCCCTGCGGAGAAGGACTTGGGGATCCTGGTGGACGAGAAGCTGGACATGAGCCAGCAGTGTGCACTTGCAGCCCGGAAGGCCAACAGTGTTCTGGGCTGCATTAAAAAAGGGGTGGCCAGCAGGGAGAGGGAGGTGATTGTCCCCCTCTACTCAGCTCCTGCGAGGCCTCATCTGGAGTGCTGCGTCCAGGCCTGGGGACCCAAGTACAGGGAGGACATGGAGCTCTTGGAGCGGGTGCAGAGGTGGGCCACTAAGATGATCAGAGGGCTGGAGCACCTCTCCTATGAGGAAAGGTTGAGGGAAGTGGGCTTGTTTAGCTTGGAGAAGGCTCCGGGGAGACCTCATCGTGGCCTTCCAGTACTTGAAGGGAGTGTATAAACAGGAAGGGTAACGGCTGTTTACGAGGGTGGATAGTGATAGGACAAGGGGAATGGTCTTAAACTGACACAGGGGAGATTTAGGTTGGATATTAAGACGAAGTTTTTCACACAGAGGGTGGTGACACATTGGAACAGGTTGCCCAAGGAGGTTGTGGATGCCCCATCCATGGAGGCATTCAAGGCCAGGCTGGATGTGGCTCTAGGCAGACTGGTCTAGTGGCTGGCGACCTTGCACATAGCAGGGGCTTTGAAACTAGATGATCGTTGTGGTCCTTTTCAACCCAGGCCATTCTATGATTTTTCTCTGAATGTCTCTGCATGGCAAGTAAGGCTGTATGGGGTGAAAGCGGGTTCTACTCTGCAAATGTGAGCATGTGCATCTGCAGTCTTCTGTCCCTTTAAAATTTAATTACATGGTATAATAAGGCTGCTATGTATGTATAATATTATCATATTTAGTGAATCATAGGGCTGGATATAAAGAAGAATCTCTATTGAGTCAAAATCTCCCAGAGGTGTTACTAGAGATTGGACTGGCACATGGCTAATGCTTTTCTATTTCTTTTGATTCAAAACCAAGGCTAACTATACTTGCAAAGAAAAAGATCCAGTTGAATAAAATCCATATGAAGCCTGCTGTAATTACATAATTTGAGTAAATTTATGCCTTAGGACTTTGTTAAGAGTAGAAATTCTCTGAACAGAAACAGCGTATTTCTAGAGAGTGCCAGTAAGGAGCTTCAAAGTACTCCTTATCTTAGTGATCTTGCAGGAGTTGGGTTAGATTTTCCCCACTATAGAGCACACTTCTTCACTTTGCAGCACATTGTAAACACACTTTTCATGGCAATGTCTTGTTTGGTTTGGTTTCATAGAATATGCATTGGTAATTTGTGCGTCACATGCTGGCAAGCAGCATCACAGTGCTCACTTGCTAATGTGAGACAGAAACCTCAGTGTATTCTAGCCCTCTTCTCATATCTTGTTAGCATCTGTTAGTGGTAGGCTGAGGTGATGAGGTGCTAATATGATACAGCAAAGGAAGTGTAATCCACGAACATTTTTGTGTCACATTTGTGTAATATATTACACTAATCTGACCAGGCTTTCATGTGCCCTTACCCAAGGAATGCCATTCCACCCTCCTCCCTTCCCCCATCAATACCTTTGAAGGTTTGTGAACGATTTCCTGTACACAGCCTGTGTAAGAATGTGCATACATTCTTTCCATGGTTGAGGAAGGAGTGCTTTTTATTCCTGCTTGCACTCAGTGTAACAATGTTCATGAACAAATTGCACTAAAGAGCGAAGCATGTTCAATTATATTCTTTCACAGCTCAGAGGTAAATGAAGTAGATGGTGCATTCTTTCCAATAAACTTCAGATCCATTCAGCATGCTTCATGCAGTGTGTGGGGGCAATTTTTTAGCATAACTTTTATGAGGCAACAGTGTGCAGGTTGTAGAGCAAAACAAGGGGGATATGTGAACTGGCAGCCATTGTGTTTTTTTTTTTTTTTCTGAGATGCAGTCAACCTGTGGCATCTTGCAGACCTTATTACCTATCCTTAGACAATTTGCCAGGTCTGTTTTTCAGATCCATGATTAGTTTTGCTCTAGACTATCCATTCTTCAGCAATAACTGTCTCTTCCTATGTGTCTATGCAGCTTTAACACATTGGTCTCCTACTCCTGACTGAAATTTCTTGTCAGTACTGCAATCGAAATAAATGCAGTAATAAAATAAACTCATGAAAAACAAAATTTCATTACAACTACAATATAAAATGGATTTCTTCTTGCTGATCTGATTTGAGAAGGGAAAGTTCATCAAAGGCCTGATTGAAAGATATGAAATAAGAAAATTGTTTTAGCAAGTTGTTGAATATTTCTCTTTTTTGTGAATCCTCAGTTTAAGCTAAAATTTATAAAAAATAGTGAAGTTACCTAATACTGAAATTTGTCTGCATGGGGGAGCCCAAATATCTATATCCTTCTTTTGGGTCTTCATCTGAGATGAGAAAGTCCTTAAATCCATCAAATGGTTTAACCAGTCGTACTATAACCTTCCAAGAGCTGCATGTGATACCGGACCTTAGCTTGACTGTGTGGTAGACAATGCAACAGATGCTCATTCTATTATATTAGGATCAGTTTTACTGTCTGGTATTTGCAGTTTTTGCTTGTTAGAGAGGTTAGGGCTTCAGGAAACATCAGCTCAACAGTCCTGGCACTGGTGGGAAGACTGTTCCTGTGCAGAAAACGTGAAGGAAAGCAGAGTCCATATGTTCTAATAAAACAACTAATGCCTGTAACTTATCATAATACCAAAACACAATCTTGCATAACCTGCCAAGCCATTGGAATGATTTATCTTATGCTAAAGAACAACTCCCAAACAATTACAGAACCTAGTTGGAGGACCTGCCCAGTCCAAGAGGGTTAGCAGACTTCTGCTTTGGATTAGAAGTAGTTCTCTGAACTCCTTTCCTGGTATTCATACTTAGTTTGCTTTCTATTTCTAGGTTCTAGTGACTGTAGATGACATTAGTTTATTGCCAAGTGGAAGTTCATTTAGAGATGTTACACCATTTGCATCTCACAGTGTCATTTGGTGTAATAACAAGTCAGAAGAAACCTCAAAGGCTATGCCTAATCTGCGTAGGCCTAAGGTTACCGCTTTCTCCACTGCTTCTCCTTAAAACACTCTGACCCACAATTTCAGTTTAGAATGACTCCCAGCTACACGTAATCTTTTACTGAACATTTTGACTTGCTTTGGTTTTGGTGTGGTTTTGGTTTGATTTGTTGGGTATTTTGTTTGTTTGTGGAGGTGAGAAAGAGGCATGATGTTCTATCTGAATCAGATAGTGACCAGACTAGATATTTTGCCATGCAGGACTTCCATTCTACCCTTTAATGCAGCTCACAGGATCTGGAACAGGCATGTCATGCAAAGGGAAGATGTGCTGCTCTCTTTCCTAAATGAGCAAGCCATATAGTATAGTATTTTGGCATAATGAAACGTAATTTTGATGAATTAGTCTCAACAGGAGAACAACTGAGTCCACAGGTAAAGTGCTTGTGGATTATATTGATGTGTAAAAAGTCAGTATGCATTAACTGGTTTCTGAAGTAAGGAACAATAATGTATTCTTATTTAATGTGCTGACTTCCTATTGGTATGTTAAGGTTTTGAGCATAGCTAGTTTACTGAATGTCTTGCTAAAGCAAAGATTAATTAAATTAAGATAAAGAATGTATAAATTGAAAAGCAGAGGAAAAAAAGGATTAGAAGCTTTTAGATTTCCCTGAGTATGTTTTTAAAATGATTTCTTCTCTGGCAGGTGCTCTTTTCCTCATGTCTTTCTCTGATGACTTTTTATCTCATTTTAATAAAGAAATAGCATTTGAGGATGCCTCAGAATCCAGCATCTCAGCCTCTGCCTTTGTTCTTTAAATTACAAAACAACAACAACAACTATTTAGCATTCAGAACTTCTTTAGCTGCCATTTAAACAGTAAGATCAGAAAGTTTGATCATCTTCTTCAACAAATAGACATCGAAACAGAAAATTATCAGATTCTATTTGCTGTGAAGAGGAGGCTTAACAATGACAGGAAAAGAAGCTACCCCAAGACTTTCCCTGAGCTAATGGGTACCTATTTTCACTCATCTTGCAGAAGATTTGAAAGAAAGAAGGTTCTTGATAGGTCAGGACTTGTGTTAGCAAGAGTATAAGTACTTCATGATTTCACAGAAAGCACTCCCCAGGCCATGTACCATGTGTGAGGGAGAGGTGTGAGGGTAAGAAGACTCTTTTCAGGGTAGAAAGATGCTGGAGGGGTTGCAGACAGTCAGTGGAAATTGCTTGTGAGAATCGGGCTATTCTCCCTTAGGTACCAAAGAGATGTTATGATGGCTGCCCAACTGAGTATTGCAGTAGGGCTGGACAGCTTGTAGGAGGTTAATTCAGTATTTGTAAATGCTTTGAAAGGAACAGAATGTTTATTTTGCTGCTGAACATAAAGCAGAATTTCTACTGAACAGTGAGAAAATTGCTATATGATCTGGAGCACTAGAGAGAGCTATCTTTAGATTCTGCCCAGTTAATTATTTAAGAGAGGGAAGCTATTAAAAAACACGAATTTCCGTGTTGTTTTCAGGCAAAATTTGTTTGCAAAACTCTGTTACTTTGAATCTTGTGTTAGTAATATGTACCTACAAAAGGGAATGTTTTAATCCCAATGTCTCCATTCTTAATATTTGATCCTAAATGCTACACCTGATGTAGTAAGAAGTAGAAAATGCTCTTGCTGAATCTCAGGAAAAATTCAAACATTTAAAAATTTTAAAATATGTGTTTTTACTGTGATAAAAATGCAGATGCATGCAGAACAGATTATGCTACTATATGAGAGCACTGTCATACCATTTAACGTGTGTCATACTAAGAATATATTACAATAACTATTTCAATAACTTTATTACTGGTCAAAGTAGTTATTAGTTGAGTGTGCTGTACATCCAGAATTTGGGTAGCTGTGTACTACATTTCTGTATTAAGCTCTAGGTTTCTTAAGGATGTCTCTGTTCCATGACACATAGCAAGAAATAGTAGAATTAGTTTATCATATCCACGAAGTCTTTCCTGTTATGGAAAACCTGTTAAGGCCTCTTTTAAAGATTAGGCAAATGTCAGTTTAGTTGTGGTTCAAAGCATATAGTCAGTTCTGTCTGCTAGGAGAAGAGAGCTTTGGATGTACTTCCTTGTCATTTATAACGTTTAAGCATACTTTAGGAAAGGAGTTTCTGAAAGATGTTTAGTAGTCTTACTAACCGTCAACATAAAGTAAGTGATTTGCTTAACCAATCAAATGCTAAGGCAATTAGTATTAGAGTATAACAAGCAGGAAGTTTTCAATTTCAGTTCTATAAATATGTGAAAGACAATGGAAATTGGTCTTTTGGGGCTCCTTCTAAAATAGAGCAGTCCAGCTAATTGAGTTTGTGCAGTAAATGAAATACAATATATAGGGTGTGGTCTGCAACATACGCAGTCTTCATTGGTGTAGATTGGTGTCTGCATGAATAACTTGATAGTCCAGCATGATGTATAAGAAATCTTATGAGACAGGCTTAAGGAGTTCAAATAAGACTTCATTAGACTTTTTATGATGTTGAGAATAAGTGCAGGATAAAAAAAAAAAAAACAGTAGGGAGTGAAGATAAGCACATTTTCATACCTAGGCTAAAAAAGGTCTTAGCTAGAACCACTTTCCTGACAGAAAATGTAAGATGAAAACTATTTTGAAATAAAATTCAAAACCCACCAGAATTTCAAAAATAAACACTAAACTAAGTATGTCTTCATACAGAATTTGATCAAACTCAATATTATTAACAGAAGACAGATTATATCTCATTTTTTCAGATATCTTAAAACCAGAAAAAATGTCTAATTCCATGCACAAGCAGTAAAAGATTTATTTTTTTTTTAAGAATAGAAAGATTGTTCAATGATTACAGATGAAATAAGCTTAGAAATAGCTGTATCCATAGAATACTATAAATTTTTGTTTTATATTGTTCATAGTGGTTCCCTTTTGCAACTGAAGAAATTTACTGGAGAAAACTGTTGGATAAGTAGCCAATATAGGGAGTATACAACACTGTCATAAAAGTGAAACAGCTTCTCAGTCAGTTGAACTAATGCACTGTCTTTCATATGAAGAATGTTGGCCAAATTACGAAGTGAGTCCAGGCCAGATGAACTATTTATTTTGCATTATTTTCTACTGGGGTCCTTATTTTATATCCCCAACAAAACAGTCTTCTCAAATGACAAAATAAATTTCAGCTTATAGCATCAGAGACAGGAATGAAGATCAAATTGAAAACTATAGTTTACTTGCTGCAACTAATATGGTTTACATTAATTCATATGTAAATTGTAACTTGTCCTAGCCAGTGAACAATTTGGCCAAGGCTATTTGGCTTCAGTGGAAACAGAACCCTCACAAAGGGCCCATGACCAAGTTTCTATAAGAGAGAACTATAATTTATTTGTTATGGTTTTAATAAGGATTTTCCTTGTGATCTTTCCTCACTTCTAAATTTGGTATTGTTGGAATTGAGCAGCAGAGTTCTTGAGGAAAAGGTACCAGATTAAAATTTAAACCATTCCCTCTTGTCCTATCACTATCAACACATGTAAACAGTCATTCCCCTTCTGTTTATATGCTCCCTTTAAGTACTGGTCCTTCTTAGAGTGTTTCCTTCCTCATATTTCTGTCCTAAGAGTTTTGTTCATTATTTGATTTGCAGAAGCAATCTAATAACTGTTAGCATCACTTAGCAATTCTGAGTTTAGTTCCCCAGTTTGCCACCTGTATGTAAAATAATTTTCTCCAGTTTCAGTATATCCTAGATTATTTATTTTAATTAAAATCTGTTTTGGAATTTATTCTGTTCTCTGGAGTGGAGTAAGATTGATATATATTAAATATCACATCCAATTAAACATTGTCTACATAGGATGTTGCATATATGATTTTAAATAAAATAGTATATTTGTATATTTATGACGTTTGTAAACACCTGCAAATGAAATGACACACACATATTTATGTAAACATATGCACGTGTCTAGGTGCTTAAAAATTACCTTGGTACTTGTGAATCATTTTTGATATCCCATTTCAAGTAATATCATCTTTATTTCCTTCTTCTGTATTGATTTTTCTCTTTTAAATTCTTTTATTTTTCTCTGAGTAAATGCCATAAGTGAGGAAATATTTTGATTAACTTCCAAATTAAAAGCAAACTTCATCCTTAGCTCACTTGGTTTAAGGAGCCATTGGCTTTTACTTGGCTATTCACCACTACTGGAGTAAAGTGTGTATGCCCCAGATGTGAGTATGAATGTATAACCTGTGCAATATTTTTATACAGACAACTTGATCTCTTTTGTGGACATTATTTTTAAATTGTCTCTAATCAGATGGGCATTGTGCTCATTCTTTCTTTTCTCTGACCATATCTAAACATATTTATTTACACATTTTCTTAACAATTCCATTCACATGCAATTTCAAAAGCTTTGTACCAGTCTTCTTGTTGTATAGGATGCAAGAGGATCCGTCATCTCAGCTAGCTTCCCTGCCATGAGCCATTTATCACAACAAAAGGCACTGTGTTAACGACATGGCTCATCAACAGTCAGTCCCGGTGCAAAAGATGTCAGATCTGCTGATGGAGAACAAGGATAATTTGGGCTTAGCTTTTTGAAATGGAAAGATGGCGGGGGCTGTGAACAAAGTCACCTGTAAATTGGTTGACAATTTTCTACTTCTTTTTATATAAATAGGTATTTTGGACTTCTTTATTTATTTTTTGCCCTTTCTTTTTCTTTCTTCTCTTTTCTTCTCTCTTCCTTTCCCTCCCCTCCCCTCCCCTTCCCTCCTTCCCTCTTTCTTTCAAGAAACTGGAGCTCATTGTGAGTTCAGACTCAAGAGAGCCAAGAGAGAATCCAACTGAATACATAAGAGGAGCTGTGGGGACAGGACCCCTTTATTTTGGAGGACAGAGCTGNCTCTCCTCTCCTCTCCTCTCCTCTCCTCTTTCCCTCTTTTATTTTGCCTTTGTAAGACACTCTAATTTTATCAACCTCAACACTTCAGCTTACTCCAACATCTTAAATATGAAGGACTGAGAGATCAGTACTATAGAAATTGAAAATATGTTCATAGAAGTCTCTAGAAAACAATAGGTCTGCCAGCCACAGACATATATCTTTCAGTGTGTTGGTCTCCTTTATGACAAGTTTAACAGCGATGTTGGCAAGAATGCTGCTGTATGTTCTGATAAAACAACACCAGTTTTTCAAGTAATTGAGATGGAAATAATTGTATAGGACTTTCAATTTTTTTTTCTCCTTTTTTATCCCCCAAGGTTTTCTTTCCAGGATTTTCAAAATATTTGATTACTGGTATGTTAGTTTATCGCTGTCTCCTTATCGCTGCATTGTTTTTGGTCTATTTTTTTTCCCTTGAATATACTTCTAAGAAAAATAAAAACCTAACTATCACTGAGGATTTCAGTACAATATTTGGCAGTTTGAATTGAACTTTTGAGGAATACTATTTCTGAAGATAAAGAACTGAAGTACAGTAAGACGCTAGATTTAAGGTAACCATTTTTGAGCCACGTATTTAAGCTAGCAGCTTGCAAGCACATTCGTAACTCATTTAACTGCAAGTAGTATTTACTTGTGCTTACTTTAAACACATGCTAAAAATTAAACATGATCATTAGTGCTGGAAGAATCAGGGCCTCTACAGATAAAAAGAAAAGTGAAACATGTAAGTTATTTGCATTCAGCTAAAGCATTCAAGATGGAGTCTCATGAAAGTTGGAGTAAAATATTAATTCAGTTTGGTTTGAATCTACATGCTCTTCTGTGGTTTGCCAAGTGTTCAAAGGAACTTAGTAAACAGTTAAGTAGCAAGTATCAAACTAGGTTAAGGTGTCTAGTGAGGTACCACAGGGATCTCTATTAGGTTTTATTTATTTAAGTGTCATTAAGAACTAGGAGAGGGATTCTGTTAGTGAGGCATATAAAATGAATGTTAATGACCACAGTTTAATTAAATTCACGGTTGACATTAAATTGGAAATAAATTGCAAGCATTAGAAAAATAATAAAGATGGAGATAATCATATAGACAGGAGAAAATAAGCTGAGGATCAGTTTGAGAAAACTGATACAAGTGGGGAAAAATATTGTAGTGTGGAAGGCAGATGTTACATAGATGACACCAAGCTGGGAGGTAGTGTGGGTAGTGTGGATCTGCCTGAGGGTAGGGACGCCCTTCAGATAAGAAGGATAGATAAGCTGGATCACTGGGCTGAGGTGGATGGGATGAGGTTCAACAAGGCCAAGTGCCGGGTCCTGCACTTTGGCCACAATAACCCCATGCAGTGCTATAGGCTTGGGGATGAGTGGCTGGATGACTGTGAAGAGGAAAGGGACCTGGGGGTGTTGGTTGATGCTCGGCTGAACATGAGCTGACAGTGTGCCCAGGTGGCCAAGAGGGCCAATGCCATCCTGGCCTGAATTAGAAATAGCGTGGCCAGCAGGAGCAGGGAGGTAGTCATTCCCCTGTACTCAGCACTGGTGAGGCTGCACCTCGAGTATTGTGTTCAGTTTTGGGCCCCTCACTACAAGAAAGACATTGAGGCCCTGGAACGAGTCCAGAGAAGGGCAACGAAACTGGTGAGGGGTCTGGAGAACAAGCCTTATGAGGAGCAGCTGAGGGAGCTGGGATTGTTTAGTCTGGAGAAGAGGAGGCTCAGGTCTACAACTTCCTGAGGGGAGGTTGTGATGAGGAGGGGTTTGGCCTCTTCTCCCAGGCAACAAACAGGACCCGAGGAAATGGCCACAAGTTGCGCCAGAGGAGATCTAGATTAGACATAAGGAGAAACTTTTTCTCTCAGAGGGTGGTCAGGCACTGGAATGGCCTGCCCAGGGAGGTGGTGGAGTCACCATCCCTGGCAGTTTTCAAGAGGCGTCTGGATGAGGAGCCACGAGATATGGTTTAGTAGCTTGTGGTAGCAATGGTAATGGGAGGATGGTTGGACTAGATGATCTTGTAGGTCCTTTCCAACCTTGTGATTCTATGATACTATGATTCTACGATTCTATGGGATGAAGAAGCAATGCAGAGAAACCTAGGAGTGCCAGTGAACAGTCAAATGTTCCACATAACTTTTTCATCTGAGTCTGTCTGTATTCAGAATGTATTGTGTCATGGAGCAGCTTTCCCTACTACTTCTGAGCACTTCCTGATGACATCTTTTTCATTTACTGACATATTTTTATAGAGATGTTTATTGATTTGCTTAATGGACTATAAAGTAGAACAGTACTGCTTGAGATTCTTGAAAGAAACAAGAACTGAAGGCCAAGTAGTTACCTGAGACTACAAATACCTGAAGACATAATGGATTTTATATTTTAAATAGCAGAGAGCATCTTCTCTACTGGTAAAAGGCTGGAAGTATTACAGAATCATCTGATGTGTGTTTCTTTATACAGTAGGAATATGGGTGTCAGGGAGCGGTAGGGGGCTATGAGGCTCTTCTTGGACACTGAAAAAATAATTTTTAGAACTGACAGTGATTCTACCTGACTGAAAGACATTACCCTATTGAAAAAAATAGTGCTAGCAATCCTTAACAGAAGATAACTCTGCAAATGAGCCTTTTTTGATTCTGATTCTTAAGTTTCTATGACAAAAATCATTCCTACCAGTAAAATGCTGCTGAGGAATCTGTAGTGTCTACTCTTATGTTGCCTCTATACTCTGTCAGGAGACAAGTTTTTCAATGTTTAATTAGTTTGGCTTTGTTAGTCAATGATGTGTTCTCCAGCACTTTTAGCTGCATCACTCATTTGGGATATGCAAAGGTGCACCTCACAAACTTTGAAAGCTCTGGCAGAGGCGTGATTGTTTTCCTTATTCTGCAGCTTTCAACATAAAAGTTAAAAGAATTCATTTGTTATTTTCTGCATCTTACCGATGTCCATTCCTTCCATAGGCCCCTCTGATTTATCATCCTAACACTACAGAATGGCTGTAGTTGATGTTCTGTCAAAGTTGCGAGGGGAATAGCTAACAGCTGTGCATGGATTGTACTGAAAAAAAAACACATCCCATGATTTTACTTGTTCCTTTCTAGTTGCAGTTGGAAATGGCACTAACAGATGCAGTTTAGTAGTCTTTGCACTTTAAGAGTTTTTTGCTTCAACCATAACTTGTCCAAAAGAATATTTCAACCTGATGGTTAGTACAAGATAGTAAAGCCTGAATTCATGAGCTGAAATGTATCTAATGTTATTTAATTAGCTCTGTATTTACTAGACAGTGTATTTCTATCTTATTTCTCCATTTGCTTCTTGAAGTCATGACTCTTGTATGTGTGGATATATCTCAGTGTGTTTTCCTTCCTTTTTCTTTGCACAAATGTAAGGGTAGAAGAGCCTCAAGGCCAGCTTCCAAAATGAAACGTTAGCCAATTGAAGTTAATTTAAAAATGATTGAAAATGTTAATTCAGCCGCTCCAGCTCTGAAAATACTTCAGCTTCTTCTCATTGAAGGTTCCCAGGAAACATGCTTCTCTGCATAACAGGCAGCGCCTTGGTCTTGACAGCCCAGCTTAGCTCCATCTCTCACCAAAGTCTGAGCAGGATTCAGGAGGTGGTCTGCTTTTGCTGAAGGCACCTGTAGCAGGCAAGTAAGAATGTGAACTCTGAGCACAGTGAAATCACCTGGAAAAAACTCATCACAGATCACATAGTGGCCATAACAGGAGATGGTTTGTATTCTTCATATAGCAGGAGTTCCAAAAAAGCATTTTACTATTACATGGAAGATACAAATTCAATTTTGGTTTACTTCTCCATATTGACTGCATGAAAAGGTTGCCCTCTTTATGCATTTTATCTAACAACAGTTTCAGGTGAAGCACAGAAGTAGTCCTTTATATCAAACAATCACTGATCAAAATATAAAGAATTAGTTTTAGGTGCTCAGACTGGAGTCCAAGATTTCCTCTGTCTCTCTTTTCCTTTCTTGGTACTTTATGTGGTTTTATGTAGTTTTGGGCCCTGGGCAACCTCATCTAGTGCCTGATTTAGTAGATGGAACTAGATGACCTTTAAGATCCTTTCCAAACTAAGCCATTCTGTGATTCTACGACTCCATGATAAAGATGGGGTCACATATATTTACTGATTCCATTGCTGATCTAGTGCTTTAAAAATATGTTCTTTCTTATGAAATTTCAGGAGCCATATTTACTGAACCCTCTGCCAACAATATTACTACACCTGTATTCACACAGGCTTAATCAGCTGAGGACTTAAGAACACTCTGGAGAGCCTTATAGAGAGTATGCTGAACTCCTTTCTGTCACAGTTATACAGCTACTGGTAATGCAATAATCTGATTTGAAGTTAGCTCAGAGTTACTGCTTTGGACCCTGGTATTCATACATTTGGATTACAGATTTAGAGAAGGGACTTTCTGCAGGCAGTAGGCTGTCAGTGGCTTTGTTGGGAAGATGTTGCTAGCTTTGGGGCTGTGGAGTAATTCTTGTACCCCGATGTTCTTTAACAAGAACACATTCATATCTCCTCCCAGAAAAATATGTGCTACGATGAGCCGTTTTGCCAGGTTTACCTTGAGGGATTTTCCATAAATTCTTCTTGCAGGAGCAAAAAAAGTAAATTCAATAGCATTTAACAGAAGTGAGGAGGTAGAGAAAGTTGCCTACTATGCCCGGAAGGCATTGCTGGAGACAGCCGGTGAGGTGGATTCCCTTTACTTTCACATTTCCTTTTGTTCTCTGATTACACAGACAAACATCCTTCCTCCTAACCATCCAATACAGAGAATTTCACATCTGTGAAGTCCCTGGGGCTGCACACAGCAGTGATGCATGGACCTGTCACACATCTACTGAATTTTAAATGAAGCATGTCTCTAAAAATGACCGAAGACTTCATAAGAAACAACAAATATACAAACAGCAGTAGGTATAAAACCCAATTCAGTCCTTTAGATTTTACTTGAACTTCCATATGAAAAAGTACAATGGAGTACAAGGGAACATTTCACACCTCAATTTAAACCATTGTTTTTCAAAGGAAATATAACTTACCATGTATTTCTTACTAAGTGGAAAAAAGTGTTATGCAAACAGAGTCATGTATGAAAGTAATTCTTATCTTGCTTCCTGGACTACTTGGAGAATAAAATAAAATAAATCCAAATCAGGTCCAAATAGTCAACAGAACTTGAACCTCTGGTGAAAATGCTGTAGATCAGGGGAAGTCAGTTGACTGCAATAGGAAACATTCTCTCCTTGCGCACACTTGTAGATCAGGACTAACAACTGCACTATTTAAAGCAATATTCTTACTTCATTTTTAAGGACTGTTTGCAGATCAAAGCGCACTCATTATGAATGTGGATGTCATGTTTAGTCTCTGCTTTACTGCCATATAAAGTACTCTCAAAATATTTCCTTTTTTACTGTGAAGTAAAACATTCTTGGCACCGCTAGTCTTCTCCTGCTATAAGTATTGCTCCTAGTAGCAAATGGTAGTTATACAAAAGTGCATACATAAAATTTTTTCACTGTAGCTAATGTCATCTCAGGTGATTATCAGAAAAAGTCCTAGTTACGTCATCTGGTTGTTCTGGTTGTTTAGGACAGCTTCTGAGCCTATTATAATATTTGGACAATACTGTGAACTGTAGATAGTTCCCTGAATTTAGCAAGAGTTTATACAAGGGCAGCAACATTAATAAGAAGACTAATATGAGTCTGCAGTACTTCACAGGTGGACCTTCCTTTGCCTGAAGTCAATGTCTCCATTTAATTGAAATCAGGATATGCAGATACCGTCTCCTCCTGCTCCTATGCCCTCTAATATGTCTTTAGCCGAACTTTTTCCTAAGTGCCTTCCACCTCCGTTCACTACAGGCTGTATGGCTGTACAGGTTGGAAGCTATCACATGCTTTGAGCTCTTGAACCATAAATCAGTAAAGACTGGGAATTTATTACCCAATGTATTGTTATCCATTTTTTTTTTCTTTTTATGACTTTTTAGAATATATTAGACTGATTGGATATTTGATCTGACGTACTCTGACATTCTTAGTTTCTGGTGGTTTTCTTTGTCTGTCCAGCCCTCACTGGTGTACAGCCCACCTTACCAAGCCCAACAGTTTTGTGACCTGCTCTATCACACAGTGTTTTGCTTCTAAATAACCTAGTGCAGAGGTACAAACAACAGTAGTAATAACAAAGTTATTTGCTATTGAAAATTTATTATCGAAATGTAAAAGCAAAGCTCTTCCTACCAATGTTCTTCTGTGTAGTCTCTCTTCTCCAGAAAATGTGCTTCAGAATAAATGGACTTAGCAGTGTGTTTCAAAGGTGGATGCACTCAGGTCTGTGTGAACTAAGGCAGAAAACAGATCGCTCAATTTGCCCGTTTGGTGAAATCTATCTTTTGTCACTTGACACTTTGGCATGAGGTTGTAGCTCAACTATCATAGTTTGGAAGAGGTAAGCAGTCAGGACTTCCTGGGTTTTTCCCAATTTAGAAATAAATAATATTTGAACTGTTGTTGTACCATTAAATCATACTATTCCAAGAGAATATTTGATATAAATGCTTTCCTGACATTTGAAGGCTCAAATTTTCTATTTTTCAGAGATGGTTGTATGAGAGCTGTCTTTAGTCTATGGTGTTTCAGATTTGTATAGTAGATGTCATTCCATGCATTTCAGAGTATCTGTACTACTATTTACCTTCCAAAAACACCAGAGGCAATGATATTAACTGATATCAAGAACTTGGAAAGTTTAATCATTTTAACTCCAGTTATTCTCTACTATAAATCTAGATCAGGAAAAATGAGACTGGAGTTAATATAACCATGCATGTTTAAAAACAACATGACATGAACAAGCATGAGGCTGACCTACAAGGTATTTTCACCAGTGTAAATTATGATACTTTCTCTCATCCCTAATTTGAGTTTTTCTTTTATTTTGTTCCTCATGATTGTCTTAGTTACACAATGCTGATATAAGCACAAGTATATTTCTCTTATCACTTGTAAGATGCACAGTGGTGAGTACAGTTTTAAAAAACTGAGATCACAAAAGTGGCCAAGCAGAGTTTAGTCAAACTTATTAAGCAAATATTTAGGTATAGATAATACTATATTTATCAGTAGATAATACTAACAGTCAGCTCAGGTCATGACCAGTTCAGAAATGTAAATAGAAATGCTTTCATGCCATAATAATAATGCAAGGGAAATCAACATCCTTTGGACCTACAAAACATCTTGGAAAAAAGACACACAGGAAAAACTGGCCATCGTTCTTACTAAGAGAGTTCCCATCAGTTTTGAATTGACAGTATCTCGCAGAGTCTGTCCTTCACACCTGCTTGTGGTTTCTTTCATCCTCCAAAGCATGGATGGCAAACTTTCATGTCCTAAAACCTATTTTTATTCCCAGCCAGATGTTATGGGGCCAAACAGATATAGACATATTGTTACAGTGCTGCTCCAACTGAACAGACCAAATCTAGATCTGCACCATCTACGTCTTACAACATGATATAGGAACAGGCCAATTGCTGATGGGCCAGTGTTCTCCTGAAGCCAAAAAAATGTCCTTACAGGCTGAGTCCTGGCCCTGAGCCATCTGTTGACTAGTTTGGCACAAGGATATTCCAAATTTCTTCCCTTTATTCTTCCTGCTTCATGGATCTAAGTGATTAGATTCCAATCTCCTTTCCAAATCAACGTTTTTACAATGCTGGCACTGTTTCTACTAGTGACATCCCCTTCCTAAAAAATTGTCTTCTTCCTGTAAATTATTCTAAAAGGGTTTGTAATATTATTCTGGCATAGCCCCACTAAACAACATTACTCTTTGAAACCTTTGCAAAAAATCACTCATCTCATTATTTTCCTCTTTTTTTTTTTTTTTTTTTTTTTTTTCATGCCAATGGTTGGGCTTTTTGTATTTTCCTTCATTTCAACTCAGATGATGTTAGAAAATGTCTGTCTGAACTCTCTCTCTCTCTCCTAGGAAAAAGGCAAACCAATTTTTATAGTAATAGCTACAAAGTACATTCTTCTTTGTGATTATACTAGAGTAAATCAAAATAACCATTATAAAAATTAACACTGCAATTAAATTGAATGAAAAGATTGAGAATCTTAGAATCACCAAAGTTGGAAAAGACCTTCAAGATCATCTAGTCCAGCTGTCCACCTACCACCAGTATTTCCCCACTAAACCATGTCCCTTAGTACCACAAAGCAAAGTGTCTGCTTCTAGTTACAGGAGTGGAGGGCTTGGTGCAGCACAACTTCACCAGCTGTACTGGTGATGATCTCAAAGATACCAACTGGATGTCAGAGGAGACTGAGGGGAGGCAGGGATCCCTCCATATGACAAGCTGCAAGTCCTTCGAGGAAAAGACAACCATTAACTTGCTGATGTGCCTTGTCACTGGACATTATGATTTATTTCTCTAACATTCTCCAGCCAAATATATTAATATCTCTAAAACTTTCTGAATATCAGCAAAGCGGGGACTTGGGGATCTCCTGGTGGGAGTTCTGTAGAAGGCAGATAGGCACAGAGGAAGCTCTGGAGTGCACTATGTACTGTAACGGGCAACAACTCCATCAACATCAGATGGAGTGGCAAGATTTTCCCTTCCCTCCCTTTTCTTCTAGATCTTGTGCTCTTCTTAATTTCCAGTGTTTATTACATGTTCTTGTGAGTCTGTAGCTGTTGTCATTCCTGTATCTGTTAGAAAGATCCTGGAAGAACTGGAAATAAGATATGTCTTCTAACTGTGCTGGTAAATCATCAGGACTACTTCATTACATCACATGGAATATTTAAGTCAACTTTGATTATTTTTCTAAAAGATTATTTCTATCTTAACCACTACTGAACTTGATGCAGTGAAAGAGTGTGGCTTGTGTTGTGCTGCAGCCCAGAGCCAATGCTCGTGTCATTCCTCTTTGGGTATAAGGATCTGTGAATCAAAACCAATGCTTTGGTTTATTTCCAAAGAAACTAAGTAAAACAATCAGAGACAGTCCCCAAACAAACAAAATTGGCTGCCTTTACCAGTGGAAGTAAATTCACTTAAAATGTGTTTTGACACCTAAGCTGAACATTGAAAAAGAAAGCTTCCCTTTCATTGGTAAGCTCCACCTCACCTGCTCAAAAATGTTGCCACAGATGAAGTTTCCCTTGTTAACAATAAACTATTTAGTACACGTTGAGCTTCAGCTTTTCACCTTTACAACCAAATCATTAATTATGACCTTTTTAGTGTTGTTATTAAGCAGTTCCCCTCTTTCCCTTCAAATTCTTTTCCTTTTCTAACAGTGAACCTTCTGTGTCAGTGGCTCATGGGCTGCAGCAGTCGTAACATGTAAGTAGCATCCCTAGATCAAAGGGGGGGGAAAGAGGTTTGCTGGAAAGAGGAAACACAGCCAGGACAGGAGGAGTACATGAACAGGCAAAGTTCATGTACTTTCTTTGTTGCTGTTGTTAGCCACAACAGAGGGTGGCTCTGCAAGGAGAGCATGGGTGTTCGTTGTAATGTAGAAGTTGAAACCATGCAAGACTTCATCTCCTTAGGAGGGAGGAGAAAGCTGCAGGCATCTCTCCAGCAGGCAGGCACCTACAGCAAGATGATGGGCTGCCAGAGGCACTGGCTCTGCTATGGCCTGGGCACAGCCACATGGCCCCATGGGCTGGAAAGCGTGGGTAGGCATGGGGGATTCAGCTCTGGGAAGGGGTGAAGACTGCATCACTTGACAGCGGCTCAGTTACTGACACACCAGGTTAAAATAAGTGCTCTCACTGGTTCTCTAGAAGTGAAGGCTGTACTGCTGACACATTTATCTCACAAATGCACAGAGGTGCATGTGTGAGCGTCCCACACATGGCCTGATGGGAATGTGCTCCCGGCTCTGCTGAATCCTCAGGGCACCTTGTGAGAGAGCTGCCTTTTCATTAGTGCACTATGATGAGCAGAGCTGAGAGGTCCTCTCCTAGTTACCCGTGGCATGAGAATAGAGATAGGCTTTTTCCTCAGAAAGTTAAAATTTCTTTCTTCCCTCTTTCCACCCTTCTTTTCTCTCTTCTTCATTTATTTGCCACAAAAGATTAAATCACCTCGGGAGAAATGAGGCAGAGATCTGCTGCCACCTTCTGCTCACATGGAAATCCTTCCCTGTCCCTAGTGCCGAAACAGCACTGTGTCAGGGAAGGGGCTACACCTCATGAAAAGGTAAAATATCCCACTGTGATTCACAGCTGCACATGGTATTGGTTGGAATAAAAAATGCAGGGAGAGCTTCAGAGTGAATCCGATATTGACTGAAATATTCAGAAAAGAGGTCCCACTTCTGTATGTACAGCATCTACAAAAGCATTGCACACTAAACTCCAGTGAAGACACACAGTTCCAGCGAGCTCAGTCAGAGTTAGAAGTCTAACTAGTTTTGTGTATCTTGCGCCAGACTGTAAACTGCCATAGAAACCAGCTTTTTTTCTGAAGAATCACAAAAACTTTAAGCCTTTCACTACCTTCATTTGTTAAGTACCCGTCAATTGTCTAGTTCCTAATTAGCATGACAGGAACAGCAAAGGACTTGAGTGAACGGCAAAGTTCTGCAGATGGAGCTTTTAAGACACGTGGTAGGCTATCCCATGACTTCTCTGTTATGGTTGTTTCAAACCTTGAATTACTCTGGTATGTAAATAAGGATAAGAGCTAAATATAATAGAAAGTAGCCACATACACATGTATACCACAGTCATCTGCTGGAATGTTTTTCTGGATCTTCAACACCAAAAACCTGACCTTTGCTACTTGAAATAAAGGCTCTTTTGTCTCCAAGCAAAGTTGAAGGCTGAACAGTAGTTCTGGCCAGCCACAATAACGATGGTATTAAGAATTCACTTCTCAGAGGCATCTATATTGCTAATGATTTCACCCCCTGACTCACGCCTCCTGAAACCATTAGGCGTGCCTTATGATCAGCAGAGCTTAAGACAACAGTAAAGATGTAGTTCTTTCTCTTTTTTTTTTCTTTTTTAGTATTTTCATCTGCTTTTTGAATCTTTACAAATCTGTGCTTTGTACTTTTGTCAAACACCTTAGCAGAAGGTTTTCAGCAGAAACTCAGGTTTTCCTATGATTACCTGGCTGCATGACCTGGGTTTGGAGGGGAAGGAGGGAAGAATAAATAACCCCACAAAACTGTAAGTATTGCATTTCTGTGAAATCAAAGAGTCAGAAGTGTAAGCCGTTTGCAATCCACGCAAATTAGAAAATTATAGAGCCTCTAAGATGTCATCTAGCAGTGTTCTATTATGGGGATGACAGCAGCCCTAGCTCACACTGACAGTTCGGCTCACTTGTCATCCTGAACTGTCCACCTGAGAAGCAAGACACCACGTGCAATGTCCCAGAGTCCCTTTCATCCCCCTGCTAAGCATCAAGCCCTGACTCCCCTGCTGTGAGAGGGGCTCCCTGCTCTTTTGCGACCCTGGATTTCAGAGCTCACTCTCCTGGTATAGTCTTGCCTGAAAGGCACTACTGTCTGGAAGGGAGTAGGGTACTGATGAGGCCATTGCACACACATTAACAGTACTGAGGGAAAATAAGAGGGGACACAAGTCCTCTTTTTCTTGAGAGCAATGCCAAGGTTCTCAAGAAGGAAGGCACAAACTACCCCAAGGCACAATCCAGGGGTCTCTGGATTTTTGCTGCACAGTATAACAGATCTTGACATTCAGAAAACGCAGAGCAAATCAGGACTGTGATGATCCCTAAAAGCAGAGCTTTGACAGGATAAGTCTCTTCTGGAAAAAAAAAATCTCAGCAGAAGTTTTTAATCAGGGTCAGCTTTGTAACGAATAGACAAGTAATGATTTCCTATAGTCTGTAAAATACTGATGAGGGTAAAGTAAACATTGCTATTACAGGGTTACAGAGTCAATTTCCTATCACTTTTCACTAGAACTATTGTAGGGAAACATTTGGGTAACCACATGTTGTGCTAAAAAAAAAACCCTGAACACTAGCAACATTTCCTTTTTAGGAAAAGAGACTTGTGAATGATTTAAAGCCTGATTCTGTAAATTGGGCCCTCCTTTGCTCTGAAAAGGAACGAGGAAGAAGGGGGGAGGGTGCCAAAACTATATTGCACATTACCAGATTTCCAGGATTCTGCATTTTCTTACTCATTAAACTTCACATTGAATATGCATCACTTCGCTGCGCTCAGTTCCAGCCCTAGGGATTGCACAGTCCAAATGTATTTTAATTACATTATTTATTATTTAAATTAATTTAATTACAAAAAATAACAGACTCTGCACATGTTTGAAAATGCCATGCTGTACAACTAAATCTTGAGTAATTGTTAAATTTCTTGCAGGCCTCCTGCTAGGAAGTACTGTTTTTCTTTAAAAGTGAGAACACTATTATATCCGTCAGTGGAAAGTTTACACATTGTATTTCTTCTTTCATATGCCGTTAAACATGAGGCTCTCTCATTTCCCCCTTTCTTCAGAAGGCAGGAGACCCATCTGGTAATATTCTGCAGATCAGCATTTCTTATGGAGAGTTTGATTTAAGTGGTGGTTTTGTTGAAGGCAACGAAAAAGAAACTTATGAACCTGGGTTACAGCACTCCGTCTTGCGTTGTTATTAAAGTTTCTCCATGCTTGTTCCATGCCAAAGATAGAGCTGTCTTTACGCTGCAGAGAATAAGTAAGAGGTATTCTCTTAGTTTCATTCCAGTGTGCTTTGGACTTGTAGCAAAGAAAAAATATTCAGTGCTTTGTTAGCTTTTACTTGACAGCTAATTTTGTTCTGAGAGTTGAAATCTGATGTGGATAAAATACAAGCATTGAAAACATTTGATAAAGTTTAAATAATAATAAAAAAAAAAAGATTGTTAAATGTCTCTTTACTTCTGCTTTCTGGCTCATGCTGAGCACACGAGTGTTGAGATGCTGTAGAAGGATTTTGCCATCTTTCTTCCCTAAACCAGACTTAGGAAATAAGTCCCATTGCCTTTTTGTCTCTAAGCAGAGAATTCAGAGCAGAATGTGTGAAAGCTGGGAATAAAGCTTTCCTGGCTGAGAGAATGCAGCTAAGGGGATTTGCTACAGAATAATGTTCCAAAAAAGATCAGGAAACTTCTCAAAAGTTTTCTCTTGGAAAAAAAAAAAAAAACCTCTATTGACCAGAAGTCAGGTTCACAAAGCATTCTCAAACCCTAACTGCCCACAATTATTCCATACTCTGTCTCCTCTTCGGTAGGACTTTGATTCTGTGAAACAGAGCAATGCATGAAATTCACTGGAGAATTTTCTGCTGCTGTTGCAGGTGTTTTGTGTGGATTTTAGTCAATAGTGATAGAAAAAAATTGAAAGCTCAGTATAGACATCAGGCAGTGAGAGTGCTGTACAGGCAATGCCAAGTCAGATTTGCAATCTATATAGCTCATGTTTTGATTCCAAGAAGGCTGGAGACAGATACTTCAGTCTTGGTCACTTAAGCAATTGTATCATCTGCAAATATTACCATTTCAGTGCACGGCATCTGACATAAATGACTAGCATGTATGTGTTAAATGGTTTTACTCAAACACTTTGAGGTAGCAAAATGCTAAGGTATATATTGATGAAAAATGGACTTTTAATTTAAGCCTGAATTCAGCCAGCCTACTTTTAGGAAATTAGCTAAGGCCCAAAAATTTAAGTATATGTTAGGCTGTCTTTGTAATTATTGTTTTACATATATAGATATATATAGATAGATACTTCTAGAAAGAGAATGCTTCCATCTAAGTGTTCCGTTGTATAAGTAGTCTGACTTGGAACAGTCTACCTTTCTCTCTCTGCAAAACTATTCTCTTGGTAGTATGCACAGGCAATTTAGGATTTTTTTTATTATCAGTCCACATCATAAGGTAGCTTATTTGATGGATAGGTTTCTATCAGAGACTTAGACAAAGACCTTCCGAAAGCTCAAAAAAGAGATGTTTATTTTTTGCATCTTTTCTCTCCCCTTGGTATATGGAGGAATAACAGTGAATGTTATCTCCTTCAACTTAGTTAGGCTTTTGACACCGTCTCCCATAATATCATCATATAGAAGCTGGTGAAATATGGGCTGGATGACCACACAGTCAAGTTAATTGGAAACTGGCTAAACTACCAGGTCCAGAGAGTGGTGATTAGTGGCAAGTTTTGGTTAGAGGCCAGTAATGAGCAGAGTATGCCAGGAGTCAATACTGAGACCAGTCCTGTTTAACATCATCGTTAATGTTGAGGGTGGTGAAGCAGAGTGTCTTCTCAGTATGTTTGCTGAGGACTCAAAGCTGGGAGGAGTGCCTGAGTCACCTGAAGGACATGCTGCCATCCAGAGGGACCTCCGCAGGTTGGAGAAATCAGCCAATAAGATCCTCATGAAGTCCAAAGCCCTACATCTCAGGAGGGACAACCCCAGGAACTAGGACATGTTGGAGGCCACTCAGCTGGGAAGCAGCTCTACAGAATAGGACCTGAGGGTCCTGGTGGACACCAATCTGAATTTGAGCCTACAGTGTTCCTTGGCTGTAATGTAGGCTAACAGTGTCATGGATTGCATTAGGAAAAGTGTTGCCAGCAGATAGAGGGAGTTGATCCTTCCCCTCTGCTTAGCAATGATGCAGACACACGAGGAGAGCCATGTTCAATACTGGGTCACCAAGCACAAGAGAGACGTGAGGCTACTGGGAAGAGTCTAGCAAACTGTCACAAAGACTATGAAGGGACTGGAGTGTCTCTTCCATGAGAAAAAAAAAAAAACTGAGAAACCTAGGGAATATTTAGTCTAGGGAAGAGAAGACATAGGGGAATCTCATCCATATATATAGATAGATAGATATACCTGAAGAGAAGGTGTAAAGGTGATGAGCCCACCCAAACTAGCCCAGTGCTATTGACAGATTGAGAAGCTACTTCTTGTTTATACTGCTGATGGGCTCAAACACATTATTTGCTATCTGTGAAGGACTTGAACTTTTAATTTCACAACTTTTTCTTTGGTCCTTCTTTTCTGTGATCTTTAAAACTTCTAATCTATCCTTCTTTGGCTTCTTACCCTGTATAGTCCTAGCTCAGTCATTCTTTTGTATTCACTACTGAGTATTTGTTATTTTAAGAGACTGACAGTATAAGACTGACATTCGCTTTCATCCAGTATGATAGGGCTTCATATATGCCCCATGCTGTCCAGGCATTTGTCAGCATTTGTCTGTTTCTGAAAGTTTCAACTTCACTCAAAAAAAAAAAAAAAAAAGGCCGTAGTGTACATAGCAGAGATCACGATTTGTAGACATGAAAGTGAACTTTAAGATAGTTTGGTTAGAAGCTTGAAGACAAGGACCTGAAAATGTCATCTCTCATGAAAACACTTTGTGGTTTAGTAAGACTTTCCACCCATGAACACAAATGACATGTAAGAAATTCATCCCTCACCACTAGATTAAATATTCTTTCATATTTCCCATCCTTTCCGTCTTTCAAAGCTGGAAGCATCATGAAAATAGGGGTGAAACACTTCACAATCTGGATGTATATTTTGGGTACTTATGAGACGAATGTAAAATCCCAGCTGTGGTCGTTCATGCATCTCATGTACCCCTATTATAACTTGTATTATATCCCGTATATATGTGGAGCTGTTGGAAAGGGTCCAGAGGAGGGCCACAGAGATGATCAGAGGCCTGGAGCACCTCCCCTACGAAGACAGGCTGAGGGAGCTAGGAGACCTCATTGCAGCCTTCCAGTATTTAAAAGAGGATTATAAAAAGGAAGGGAATCAACTTTTTACTTGGGTAGATAGTGATAGAACAAGGGGGAATGGTTTTAAGCTCAAGGAGGGAAGTTTTAGATTGGATGTCAGGAGGAAGTTCTTCACAGAGAGAGTGGTGAGGTGCTGGCACAGGCTGCCCAGAGAGGCTGTGGATGCTCCATCCCTGGAGCTGTTCAAGGCCAGGTTGGATGGGGCCCTGGGCAACCTGGCCTTGTACCAGATTTGGAGGTTGGTGGCCCTGCCTGTGGCAGGGGGGTTGGAACTTGATGATCTTTGGGATCTTTTCCAACCCAACACATTCTATAATTCTATGATTTTCTAGAGATCTGCATGTATCACATGCAGATGTGATACTTGATACCTTCGGCTTCTAAGTACAGTGGCACTGCAGGAGTTACAATGCATAATAACGGAGTCATCCTTTAAAGAGAGAAACACGTTTGACCATTCTCAAAGAGAAAGAAAATGCTGGGGAAAGGGGAGGGGAGGATGAATAGGGGGAAAAAGTGATGACTCCACAAAAAATGACTGGGCTTTGCTGAAAATGAGGTGAGCCTTGGGGCAAAGCAATAATAGAATAGTAACTTAAATTGATAAAATACCTTTCAGCATAGTCTCAAAGCACTGCACAATTATTAAAACCTAATGCCAAATTTAGCACTACAATAAAAAGACAAAACAAAAGCAGTTCCACAGTATAGTAGAATACATATGAAGTACCAAAAATAGAGTAACTCTAAACCCTGAGCAATCTTATTTTCCCCCTAAGTTTGAAAATATGAAGTGATTTTCAGGGCATTGAATACTGGGCTATGTTGTTTTACAAAGAGGGCCATAAAGTAAGCAGGCAGTACGTTTTTGAGTAAGGAGAAAACTGTGGGCAGAAAGAAAACCTACTAATTCTGTCTTAGAAACAGGAATAAATACTTTTTATTGTGTATACACTTTAAATTTAAGGTGGACTAAAAGTTTTATCCCAGAGAGAGGTAAGCAGGGAAAAATGGACTCTGTCAGGCAGAGTGAGAGGACCTAAGAGATGGGGAGGAATGGAAACAGGTATCTGCTTGGCATCACAGGAAAACCCCCCTCCCTTCCTAGCTCACCTTCCCAGGTGCCCTTATGCAATAGGTTTGAGGCTCTGCAAACTTGAGGGACAGGTGAGGATGAAGTAGAAAGTCCAACCAGGAGGATGTCCAGGGCACTGTGGTGAACTGCACCTCAAGACTGCCTCCACCAAGCTGGAAAGAAGGGTAATTGTTGTAGGGGACTCCCTTCTGAGGGGAATGGAGGGCCTGATGTCTGCCAGATCGTACCTGTAGGGAAACCTGCTGCCTCCCTGCAGCCCGGGTCAGGGCATTACTAGGAGAGTCCCTAGTCTGGTTCATCCCTCTGATTACTGTCCCTTATTGATAGTTCAGGCTGGTGGTGAGGCCAATGGCTCAGCTGAAGTGCATCTTTGACAACGCATGCAGCATGGACAATTAGCAGAAGGAACTGGAATCCATTGTGTGACAGGCAAACTATGACTGAAACATGGTGGGATCACTCACACAACTGGAGTGCTGCAAAGGGTGGCTACAAACTTTTCACAAGGGATAGGCTAGGAAGAAAACCTTGCATCCATCTATAGATATCTGTACTGTGCTTCCCTAAAGTGCTGGTGTACCAATGCACACAGGATGGGAAATAAACAGGAAGAACTAGAGCTCTAAGGGCAGTCACAGGGCCATGATCTCATTGAGATCATGGAGACATGGTAGGACAGCTTGCATGACTGGAATGCTGTCATGGATGGCTCTTTAAGAAAGACAGTTTGGTGAAGTGAGATCGTGGAGTTGCTCTTCATCTAAGAGAGCATCTAGAATGTATTTATCTCCACCTGGGGTTGAAAGATAAACAAGTGGAGAATTTATGGGTGAAAAATAAGGGGCAAGCTAATATGAATGACACCATTGTAGGTGTGTACTACCTGATGAGGAGCAGGACCTTCTATAAACAGCTGGAAGTAGCCTAATGATCCTGGGTGCTGGTTCTTAAGGGGTACTCTCCCTCTCCCTCTCCTCTCCTCTCCTCTCCTCTCCTCTCCTCTCCTCTCCTCTCCTCTCCTCTCCTCTCCTCTCCTCTCCTCTCCTCTCCTCTCCTCTCCTCTCCTCTCCTCTCCTCTCCTCTCCTCTCCTCTCCTCTCCTCTCCTCTCCTCTCCTCTCCTCTCCTCTCCTCTCCTCTCCTCTCCTCTCCTCTCCTCTCCTCTCCTCTCCTCTCCTCTCCTCTCCTCTCCTCTCCTCTCCTCTCCTCTCCTCTCCTCTCCTCTCCTCTCCTCTCCTCTCCTCTCCTCTCCTCTCCTCTCCTCTCCTCTCCTCTCCTCTCCTCTCCTCTCCTCTCCTCTCCTCTCCTCTCCTCTCCTCTCCTCTCCTCTCCTCTCCTCTCCTCTCCTCTCCTCTCCTCTCCTCTCCTCTCCTCTCCTCTCCTCTCCTCTCCTCTCCTCTCCTCTCCTCTCCTCTCCTCTCCTCTCCTCTCCTCTCCTCTCCTCTCCTCTCCTCTCCTCTCCTCTCCTCTCCTCTCCTCTCCTCTCCTCTCCTCTCCTCTCCTCTCCTCTCCTCTCCTCTCCTCTCCTCTCCTCTCCTCTCCTCTCCTCTCCTCTCCTCTCCTCTCCTCTCCTCTCCTCTCCTCTCCTCTCCTCTCCTCTCCTCTCCTCTCCTCTCCTCTCCTCTCCTCTCCTCTCCTCTCCTCTCCTCTCCTCTCCTCTCCTCTCCTCTCCTCTCCTCTCCTCTCCTCTCCTCTCCTCTCCTCTCCTCTCCTCTCCTCTCCTCTCCTCTCCTCTCCTCTCCTCTCCTCTCCTCTCCTCTCCTCTCCTCTCCTCTCCTCTCCTCTCCTCTCCTCTCCTCTCCTCTCCTCTCCTCTCCTCTCCTCTCCTCTCCTCTCCTCTCCTCTCCTCTCCTCTCCTCTCCTCTCCTCTCCTCTCCTCTCCTCTCCTCTCCTCTCCTCTCCTCTCCTCTCCTCTCCTCTCCTCTCCTCTCCTCTCCTCTCCTTTCTTTCCTTTTTTTCCCTTTTCTTTTACAATCCATCTTCGATGCAACATGCAGGAAGGCAGTTCTTGGCGGGAATTTAGAGCATCTCATAGCAGCTTTTCTACATGTTGCAGAAACAGAAAGTTATCACTTGTTTTTATCTTTCAGAAGCAGTTTAACTCACCACGTTTGGAAAGCACAGCAAGATCTCATGCATCTTCTCACTCTTTCCCAATCAGCTTACGGTTCTGATGCTGACACCTGTATCCATGAGGACTTCCAACTCAGTTTCCCTCACTGTAAAATAATAGGACCCATTTTAATCTCTCTTCCCTCTTGCATAACAGTTGATTTTAGTGAGATCAGAGACACCATTCCAAGCCTAATAAACATTGGTAGTACTGGAGCCTAATTTTTCCTGAACAGACCCCTTATTTAGTTAGATTCTTTTGTCACATCATTCATCACAACTATTGGTTTTAGCCCATTTCCGTGATTTGATTACATTTAATTCAGAAGTTTGGCTAATTAAATGGTCTTGTACACAGCAAAATTTTTGTCTCGCTAGTTGTTTGCCGAATTAAAATTTTATGACTAAGCACCAATGACCATCGCTATACAGCCTCCTGACAAGGAGGAAAATAGTCGCTTACACCATTTCACATTAGAAATGGAGATCATTCAAAAGAAATATGCCATAGAATTGCTGAATGATCTTCTTTATAGTGTGAAACTTCATATATGGCAGAAGTACCTATTTTAAAAATATAAAATAATGACAAAAAGTAAGGTAAATTAAAAAACAAAGTTCCCCTCCTGTATACTACTTGGAATTTTGCTTTGGCACTAACTTACTTAATCAGGAAGGTCAATAAAGAAATGTTCATTTTATGCTGGAAAATCAGCGTGTCTGTCATTCCACGTTGCAACCTTTCCACATTTCAGCTAGCACTGGCCTTTGTCAGGCTCATATAGTATTGAATTTATTTTGACAAATTCTAATGTTGTCCAAACCACCAGGGGTACTTAACTTGGCTACTAATACCCAAAGTAATAAAAGCTGTTCTTCAGCATAGAGTATATGATCTTTATTAAACTTGATGACTAACCAATGCGTTACTTGGTGAAATGAAACTCTGTATATATAATGCATATTCACATATGTATATTCAAACATACATTCACACACACATTTGTTTGTAGACAACAGCATATTCATTTCCTCCAAAGGAAGAGTAGGACTCACGACAAATTATTTTTCTAGAAATAGCTAAATTCATTTAGCAGAGAAATTGGTTGCATTTTCAGCAGTACTATAGACTACAAAATACGACAAGCATAAGCAACTCCAGAAGAGCGCACTTACAAGGAATATTTTATCAACTCAATTTCTCAGTTGTTTAGGGTACTGGAAGGAGTGAGGTGACAGAGGACTTTCAGAAATGTTGAAGCAGCTTCACCCTCTAAAGAGTTGTTGTTATACCCAGGAGATGAGTACATTACCTGTAGATACATGCTCGTGACTATAAATTTGTTTCCACCACATTTTGGAGCTAATATAATGCAGACTCACAGTGAGGGGAGAACCTCAGAAATGAGAAAACAAACAAGTGACAGTAATGATTTGCCCACAGCACCTAGTGCTGAAATTCTACCATCCACTTGTACAAAGACCCTCCTGTGCTTTCTCATCTACCTGAAATTTTTTATTCATATGAGAAATAGAATGATAACTCTGGCAATGTAATCTAGCCCTTATTTAGAGGAAGATAAGATGACTTTCTGACCTTAGTCCTGTCTCTTCCAACTAGTAAATGGCCAGATGCCACCCAGACACGCTGGAGAAAGGGCTGACAAGCTCCCTCAGACCCAGTGGTGGAGTGGATCAGAGCCAACTGATGTAATCTGCAGTGAAGCCAATGGCAATTTCTTTTTAGTGATTATAATGAGCTTTGAACTAACTTTAAGGCAGATTTTGAAATACAGTTAGCGTAGTAGAGATGTAATCATAAGGAAGTTTGGCAAAGCAGTCAGCTACTGAGACATGGGCAGAATAGCTATATGTACTTGGAAGGCCTTGGATCTGCTTCATAGATGGTATGCAATGTACCTCAAGGCTTTAGTGCTGTTTCACAACAGTCCGTGTCTCAGGTGCAGCTGTCAATAACACAATTGCAGGCTTCTACCACCTTATCTGGAAGCTTGTATTTTCAGTGACTTTGAGGCCTGCTAGCCTTTTTCTTGATGTGTTGTCCAGGTTTTCACACCTCTTCAGTCAGAATTTTGGGCAAGTCCAATTAATTACTGTAAAATTAATTTCTTTATTCAAATGATTGAAATGAAAATAAGAATATCTTTACTGCCTCTAGTCTGTGAAAATGGCTTGAAATTCTAAAGAGACTATTTTTATACAAACTCAGCTTCAAAGAACTCTCTACCTTCATATTCCATAGAGTATGCTCAAGGCTCACAGAAGCTCTGTTCATCTTGCTCAGCTTCTGAGAAATATAAAGATTTTTTGGATCCTGCAGATCCATGCAATTCACATGGCTGACCTGTGCTTCATCTCATTCGCAAAGCAGTCAATACCAGTACAAGGAAAGGCTTAATGTTCATGAAAGGTCATAGCATTTTCAAAGGTGTCCAAATGGTCATCCTTTTGGTTCTCTCACAAACTTAACAGATTATACTGAATAAAAAAAGAAGGGAGCTCCATCATTTCTGAAGCTAGGACCTCGTAATTTCCCACTCATAACATTCAGCAATTTATTTCATATTCTAAGTGTACATTTAGCACCTGAAAAGATACTTAGCAAAGAAATGCTAGGATTAGAAATTCACAATACAGTGGGATATAGAAGAGAATTACAGGGGTCTTTGTGCATATATTATGATGCTGTCTTTAATTATACAGCCAAGTCCACCCCCAGGACCACTGACACATTCAGTGCACAAGACAGACTGTGCTCACAAAATGAGCAGTCATACAGTATTTCATTTTCTTCTCATCATTTAATATATGGCCCCATGCCTAATTTTCTGCACACCATCCAAACCTTGCACTGAATACATAATTATTCATTTTCTAATGGGCTTTTCCCTGGTGTTTTTTTTCATAGAATCCTAGTTATTAACAGAAATTAATGAATTTATCTTCGTAATGTCCCTGTAGTATCATTCTCCCCATTTTACAGATAGGGAATTGTCAAAAGTGCCGGCTAATTTGGGGTAGTAATTTGAGATGCCTGAGGTCTGATTTCTCAGAATATGTAGCAGTATGTGTGCTGAGAGTAGTGTTCCTATTTATCTTAGTGGCTGCAGTGAAAGCTCAGCCATTCTTCAAGAAAGATTGCAGGATCTCAGATTATATATCCAAAACATGGGAAAACAGAGAATTTGTATGATTTTCCTAGAAAATCTCTGACAATGGAAGATGGATTCTGGTTTTCCAGATACAACTACTTTTATGACAGTCCTTTTTGTTAATTTTCCTCATGCAGTGCACACTGCCAAAGGATCTAGTTATCTTCAGGCTTGACACAAGGCTTATTCACTTCTATACTGTTAATCCTGTACTTTTAATGAAGGAGAGCCTTGTGATCTTTCATTTCAGCCCTCAGACATAACACATTTTCATTTATAGATTAATTCAATTTAGCTGTATTTGAACATTTCTAACTTGAACAGAGCCCATAGATGCACGTTTGCCCACACAAACAAACTCACTGAAGCAGAATTGATGTTAGGGGGTGTGCAGAGCAGTTTTTTGTTTTTTGTTTTTTGCGGTTTTGTTTGTTTGTTTGTTTGTTTGTTTTAATTTGAAGTACAGTGGAAAGTGGAATGAGGAAATTCTATGTGAACCTCCCACTAGAGGGGGATGGAGGTACACATTTGACCAGTAACTTTGAAGCCACATAACAGAGAGGATGTTGAGATTCAAAAATTGATTTATACAGGTGTAATAATAAGGAGGTGTGGATGTATTGGAAAAACATCAGGAAAGCCGTGACACTCTTATTTTCCCCCTTTTCTGTGACATGAAGTACATATACCTGATCCAAGTGCAGCTGTGCAGTAGCCTCATTTTTCCTTCATTGGATTTAACTGTACTCAGTTTTTCTCTACCCATGGTCATAAGGGAAATGTGTCATAAAGGCTACAATATATTCTGTATTCCTGCTAATCCCTAGCTCCAAGTCTTCCTTTCTTTACTTTTCCCTCCTCTCTCCAACTCTTGCTAATTATCACCTGCTTTTAAAGTTCCTCTTTAACACTTTTACAATCTCTTCAGCATTCAGCTCTGGACACAGGCACAGACTGGGAGATGAGTGGCTGGAGAGCAGCTTAGCAGGAATGGACCTGGGTGTGCTAGTGACAGCAGCTCAGCAGTGTGTAAGAGAGCAAACTGCATTGTCGAGTGCATTAAACACAGCATGGCCAGCTAGTAAAAAGAGGTGATTCTCTGTCTGTATTTAATACTGGTGTGGCCTCACCTCAAATATTGCCTGCAGCTCTGGGCTCCGCAATGTAAAAAGGATGTTAAGGTTCTTGAAAGCACCCAGAGGAGGGCATCAAAGCTGGTAACAGGGCTGAAGGCATGTCCTGTGAGGAGAGGCTGAGGGCACTGAGCTGCCCAGTCTGGGGAGGAGGAGGACAAGAACTGACCTTACTGCTCCCTGCAGAGCCCTGAGGGGGGAAGCAGAGGGAGGTGCCGGGCTCTGCTCCTGGGAACCAATGGTGGGAGGAGAACAGTACAAAGCAGTGCCAGAGGAGAGTCAGGCTGGGCATTAGGCGACATTTATTTACCATGAGGGTGGTCAAACACTGGAATAGACTTCCTAGAGAAGTAATTGATGCCCTATGGCTGCCAGTGTTCAAGAGGCATTTAGATAATGCCATTAGTAATATGCTTTAGCATTTTGTTAACCCTGAAGAGGTCAGGCAGTAGGACTTCATGGTCTTAGTACATCCAGTCCAACTGATCTAACTAGTCTAACTCCTGTCACTTTCTTTTTCACCACATCCTTCAAACACTCCTTCATCCCACTTTCCCACCCTTCTCCCCATTTCCTACTTCACTTCCAAGTGCCACTCTCCATCAGCATGCTGGAGAGACAGCGAAGAGTGGGCTCAGAGTGGGTGCTGACAAGACCCATGGCATTCGCAGGCAGAGCATGAAATTCTGGGCTTGTGATGGAGCTGCTCAAGGAGTGGCAGCCATGTGGGCAGGAAGGATCTTATTTGATCATGAGACAAAAATTTACAGAGCATGTATAAGGTTTTAGAGAGTATGAGTTATATGTGTTTTTTTTAACATTTATAACTTTGGACTTGGACTGCGTAGTGATTTGAATTTTAGCTAACATCAAAATTTTTGTATACCTGCTGCACTATAAACCCTCTCTAAGCATTAACAGAGCTCCAGTAGAAACTAGATAATAAAATTTGATCATTCTTTGTGTAGTTAAAGCAAGACACGAAATAACATTACTGACACTTGTTTCCTTGTATAAGTACTCAGTGATTTGTCTATTGATGACATGCTCTTAATTCTAATGTTTAAAGTTGGGTTTGGCAAAATGCTCTATGCACTTATGCCTCCTTCACACTCTCAAATACTTGTAACCTCCACAAAAATATAATAAACTATGTTTGTTGCTTCATGTGACACAGTAATGTGATAAAACATGTTAATTAACACAATCAACATATGAATATGGCACTTACAACCAAGATATGCTTCTTGTAAGAACAAGACTTAGCACTCAAGTTACCCTGAATGCTTCATACACTCATTAATCTTATTTTTGACCAGAAACTTTTTTTAATATTTGAAAATTATTCCAGCTCTAAAGTCATGGACCTAGTTCTAGATAGCCAAAAATGGATGCATACTCAAAAAGTAGATGTTGAGATTTTAAAATTTCTGAATGGTTATAAAAGCTTTGAAAGATAAAAAATACTTTNAAAAAAAAAAAAAAAAGGCCGTAGTGTACATAGCAGAGATCACGATTTGTAGACATGAAAGTGAACTTTAAGATAGTTTGGTTAGAAGCTTGAAGACAAGGACCTGAAAATGTCATCTCTCATGAAAACACTTTGTGGTTTAGTAAGACTTTCCACCCATGAACACAAATGACATGTAAGAAATTCATCCCTCACCACTAGATTAAATATTCTTTCATATTTCCCATCCTTTCCGTCTTTCAAAGCTGGAAGCATCATGAAAATAGGGGTGAAACACTTCACAATCTGGATGTATATTTTGGGTACTTATGAGACGAATGTAAAATCCCAGCTGTGGTCGTTCATGCATCTCATGTACCCCTATTATAACTTGTATTATATCCCGTATATATGTGGAGCTGTTGGAAAGGGTCCAGAGGAGGGCCACAGAGATGATCAGAGGCCTGGAGCACCTCCCCTACGAAGACAGGCTGAGGGAGCTAGGAGACCTCATTGCAGCCTTCCAGTATTTAAAAGAGGATTATAAAAAGGAAGGGAATCAACTTTTTACTTGGGTAGATAGTGATAGAACAAGGGGGAATGGTTTTAAGCTCAAGGAGGGAAGTTTTAGATTGGATGTCAGGAGGAAGTTCTTCACAGAGAGAGTGGTGAGGTGCTGGCACAGGCTGCCCAGAGAGGCTGTGGATGCTCCATCCCTGGAGCTGTTCAAGGCCAGGTTGGATGGGGCCCTGGGCAACCTGGCCTTGTACCAGATTTGGAGGTTGGTGGCCCTGCCTGTGGCAGGGGGGTTGGAACTTGATGATCTTTGGGATCTTTTCCAACCCAACACATTCTATAATTCTATGATTTTCTAGAGATCTGCATGTATCACATGCAGATGTGATACTTGATACCTTCGGCTTCTAAGTACAGTGGCACTGCAGGAGTTACAATGCATAATAACGGAGTCATCCTTTAAAGAGAGAAACACGTTTGACCATTCTCAAAGAGAAAGAAAATGCTGGGGAAAGGGGAGGGGAGGATGAATAGGGGGAAAAAGTGATGACTCCACAAAAAATGACTGGGCTTTGCTGAAAATGAGGTGAGCCTTGGGGCAAAGCAATAATAGAATAGTAACTTAAATTGATAAAATACCTTTCAGCATAGTCTCAAAGCACTGCACAATTATTAAAACCTAATGCCAAATTTAGCACTACAATAAAAAGACAAAACAAAAGCAGTTCCACAGTATAGTAGAATACATATGAAGTACCAAAAATAGAGTAACTCTAAACCCTGAGCAATCTTATTTTCCCCCTAAGTTTGAAAATATGAAGTGATTTTCAGGGCATTGAATACTGGGCTATGTTGTTTTACAAAGAGGGCCATAAAGTAAGCAGGCAGTACGTTTTTGAGTAAGGAGAAAACTGTGGGCAGAAAGAAAACCTACTAATTCTGTCTTAGAAACAGGAATAAATACTTTTTATTGTGTATACACTTTAAATTTAAGGTGGACTAAAAGTTTTATCCCAGAGAGAGGTAAGCAGGGAAAAATGGACTCTGTCAGGCAGAGTGAGAGGACCTAAGAGATGGGGAGGAATGGAAACAGGTATCTGCTTGGCATCACAGGAAAACCCCCCTCCCTTCCTAGCTCACCTTCCCAGGTGCCCTTATGCAATAGGTTTGAGGCTCTGCAAACTTGAGGGACAGGTGAGGATGAAGTAGAAAGTCCAACCAGGAGGATGTCCAGGGCACTGTGGTGAACTGCACCTCAAGACTGCCTCCACCAAGCTGGAAAGAAGGGTAATTGTTGTAGGGGACTCCCTTCTGAGGGGAATGGAGGGCCTGATGTCTGCCAGATCGTACCTGTAGGGAAACCTGCTGCCTCCCTGCAGCCCGGGTCAGGGCATTACTAGGAGAGTCCCTAGTCTGGTTCATCCCTCTGATTACTGTCCCTTATTGATAGTTCAGGCTGGTGGTGAGGCCAATGGCTCAGCTGAAGTGCATCTTTGACAACGCATGCAGCATGGACAATTAGCAGAAGGAACTGGAATCCATTGTGTGACAGGCAAACTATGACTGAAACATGGTGGGATCACTCACACAACTGGAGTGCTGCAAAGGGTGGCTACAAACTTTTCACAAGGGATAGGCTAGGAAGAAAACCTTGCATCCATCTATAGATATCTGTACTGTGCTTCCCTAAAGTGCTGGTGTACCAATGCACACAGGATGGGAAATAAACAGGAAGAACTAGAGCTCTAAGGGCAGTCACAGGGCCATGATCTCATTGAGATCATGGAGACATGGTAGGACAGCTTGCATGACTGGAATGCTGTCATGGATGGCTCTTTAAGAAAGACAGTTTGGTGAAGTGAGATCGTGGAGTTGCTCTTCATCTAAGAGAGCATCTAGAATGTATTTATCTCCACCTGGGGTTGAAAGATAAACAAGTGGAGAATTTATGGGTGAAAAATAAGGGGCAAGCTAATATGAATGACACCATTGTAGGTGTGTACTACCTGATGAGGAGCAGGACCTTCTATAAACAGCTGGAAGTAGCCTAATGATCCTGGGTGCTGGTTCTTAAGGGGTACTCTCCCTCTCCCTCTCCTCTCCTCTCCTCTCCTCTCCTCTCCTCTCCTCTCCTCTCCTCTCCTCTCCTCTCCTCTCCTCACCTGAGTGGGAAACAAAATCGTGGGGAATGTATTGAAGAACACAGTCTATTTTAAAACAAACTTTCCTTACTGATATACTCAGAATGAAAAATTCTGTCAGTTATATAAAAATGAGTTTTGACTTCATACTACTTGAGCAAATATACTGTGACTCCTAAAGCTGAAGAAAAATGCACAACCTGGAATCCCTTAAAATGGATGTACTAGAAAAAAAATACTACCTCTTCCTCTGTGGCTTAACCTCAGTAATCTGACACCCAAATTGTCAGAGAAATCATAGGTTTAAGATCAAGTTAGAAGGAGCTGGGAATAGGATCAGTGACCTACAGATACTGATTAAAACCCACAAATCTATAATTAAGAATGGATTTGAAAAATAAAATCAAGTGCATTTAAAACACAAAGGAAGAAATAGTCTAAAAATTAGCCTTTTCCCAAGAGATACAGACCAGGGAGAGATTCATTTATCTACTTTAAGTTACTTTAAGTAACCATACACTATCTTCTGTGTCTGAAAATAAAAGCAACAGTAAGCCTTGTGTTCATAGAGGTCTTAAAACTGCCTTCATCCACAGACGTTTTCAAACACTCCCAGGACCATAACAGTAAGATCGATCAAAATATCAAACTCTGAAAAGGCCTGGAAAGTCTCAGAGTCTGGAAGGGCATGAAGAACAAGTGTATCATGACCGTAGCCCACAGTCTTACTGTTTTAAAATAATTGGAATTTAAAAATCTAAAAAAAAAAAAGCATCACAGAATAAAGAAAGGAAAAGTGGCAAATAAATACCATAGATTATTAAAAAATATTATACATAAATTATAAATTATCATCTAATATTAATCTTAATTAAATATTAAATTATTATATAAATAATAAATTACTATGTATAAGTATTATTATAAAAAAGTAAAAATCAAACTGTGGTTTATAAAGGAACCTAGGTATGACTGAACAATAATATGTAAAAAAGCTAAAGCACTACTGATCATAAAATCATAGAATCATTAAGGTTGGAAAAGACATCTAAGATCATCTAGTCCAGCCATCAACCTACCTCCAATATTGCCAACTAGCTATGTCTTGAACACCTTCGGGGCATTGACTGCTCTTTGGAGATTTACAGTCTTGTATTTGGATAACTCCATATTTAAGCACATGAGTATGGAAGCACCTTTTTTTCTCTTTTCTTTTCTTTTCTTTTCTTTTCTTTTCTTTTCTTTTCTTTTCTTTTCTTTTCTTTTCTTTTCTTTTCTTTTCTTTTCTTTTCTTTTCTTTNAACTAGAACAGTCCTGCCTCAAAAGAACACAAGTAGAAATAATATAGAATGTCTCAACCCACATTAAAAATATTCATATTTGGTATGCTTTCGTTTACTATTTTTTGTTTTCTTCTTTCAGAGAATTGTATTAAATTATAATAGTGTCTTATTTCTTGAGATCAAAATAATCTGCATTTAATATTTAACAGGGACAATTGTCTGTGTGGTCTTATGTTATCTTCTTGGAACATCAAATCTTGTTTTAGATTTCTGCTAGTACACTTCTTGGTAGATCTTCCATGTTCACATGGAAAATATTGGTTGAGATTCAGGGATGACTTTCATGTGGGGGGAGGAGAAGAACACTCATACCTATAAATGAACAACCAGGAGAAGCTTTGAAGATGAGATAGAGGCAAAACATGCATTATGTATGAATGATAACTTAAGAACTTCTTCCATGTGGCTGGTGGGAAGCAGTTTGTTTCTAATGAACAAATCTGATGATAAACATAGTCTGGCTGATAAAGTCAATAGAGTGTGGAGGGCCATTCAACTCACACTGAATTAAACATCTAAATTGAGTCCCCTAAGTGCTCTAAGTTGCTTCCCCAGATATCCACTGACTGTAGCAAGAACTTGGACACCTAATTCACATTTGAAATAAAAGGTCAATGTGCTTCAGCTGCATGCCATTTGAGATGCCTTCCGGTATCACAGACATCCACAAATGGTAGTCAGATATGATCCAGGATATGTGGGAGAACAGTGAAGTCTGGCCTGACAGCTAAAGACCAGGCACTAGACTGTGGGCATCTCTGGTGATGCCAAAAACCCATGGGGACAACTGAAGCACTGAAACCAGTCCCTGCATTTAGATACCTACAGTTCGAGGCTGAACCTGACCTGTACCACCACCTGGCATTAGGAATAAATGTCATTTGTCCATCATTTAATTGTTGATTATAGAAGTGTATAGATCCTTTCAAAGACCCAGGGGTCTCTGAGAAAGAATTCAACATAAAAAGGGGGCTTCAGGTAGCACCAGTCTTATCTAAGTTTACAGCATGCATGCTCACCATGCTCACTGCTTAATTAATTGTCCTGAGTCTACATTAATGTCATTTGAGAGAGGAAGATGAGAGGTGTACAATTCACCAGCCCTACTTTTGTTGTTTTCTTTAGAAGGAAATGAATAGTTCCCTAAAAGTGCTGGTTTCTCTGTACTGACTCTAAAGGAGGGTGGAAAAGAGACTGAGTGACTCAATATAGGGTAATATCTGCATTGCAGATGGCCACAACTGAAAGCATGAACGACACCTGCTCTGACCAGCACCCACTCTGCAGCGCTCCGCAAAAGGTTCCTGAAACTGAGCCTACTTTACAGTTGCATCACAAGTCATGAAAGCGGAGAAGGAAAGTTACCACAGCTGCATTCTTGCTGTAGCTAAAAGTAACTGTATCAGCTCAGTAAAAAAGCAGAGATTACTGTGTTTGCCCAGTTCAGGGGGGAAGGCAACTTCTTCAGGAATTAAATTTTAGGGTCTACTTCATGCACAGATTTACTTGCACAGATTTACTTACATCAAACTTTGCAATTTGCAGTGTCAGTTCTGCTCAGTATGAATATTATCTTTTGTCCTCAGCTGTCTAATACTTTTACATCCCTCCGCGGTATGACATTTATGCTCCTATCCTCTAGTCTATATGACCCTCTAAGGATTCTTACACTTATAAAATTAATCTCCTGATGTAATCAACTGAAATTATATGTGAAAGAACACAGGATGTTGTGATAATGATATTTTTCCAAAATACCCAAAGGCAGTTGATTCTACTGTCAACTTCAATGACAGAAACGCATCCGATACTACTAAGATGCCTTCTGTGCTCTTGTGTGGCCCGATAGCTTATCTGCATCTTAGAGGACATATTTCTATTAGATTTTCTAAATCATTTTGCCCTTCAGGCTGACTTTGTTTATAAAGTTTTGTCTTTGTCTTCAAAGATGGAATTGTAAACTCCTCTGCAAATGCTGACAGAGTGTGTGAAAGGCATCAGTGTATTTTTATTCCATCCTCAACTCTTGCTTCTCTTAGAACCCTGAGAGTAAAATCACATCAAGACATCAGAAAGTATTTATTCTACTATTTGAGAGTTAGGTTTACTATAGCTTGTGTGCTATCACTTTCTTGTCTCAACTACTTCCTTGCTTCTGTTTTAGTTTAGAATTTTGACTTCTGTAAAATATAATGCCTATAATTCTGTGCACTCTTCATGGTCTTGAGCACAACAGTGTCCCACACTCTGCTGTCTGTTAAATACTGTCTTAATAAACATGATAAAAAATAATTTATTATGCTCTTTTTATTGCAATAGGTGTTTATCAGCTGCCACTCTCCACAATGTACCATTCTTGCATGAGCACAGGTCAAAAGAATGGATGAAACACACACCTTGCATTTACACAGAAGTGATGTCTGTGCAAAAATAATTTGTTTATACAAGAAATATACAAGACTTTGACAAGCTGAAGAAATGAAGCAGCAGAAACTCAAGAAGTTCAGCAAAGGGAACTGCAAAGTCCTGCACCTGGGGTGGAACAAGCCCAGGAGCTAGCCTGCAGCCATCTGTCTAGAAAACAGCTTTGCAGGGAAGGCACAGGTAGTAGACAAGATGTCGAGCATGAGCTAGCAATTCACTCTTGCCGCAAAGAAATCCAGTGGTCCACTGGCCTGCATTAGGGAGAGGTTTGCTAGCAGTTCAAGAGAGGTGATTCCTCCTCTCTTTTCAGCCCTGGTGAGAAACATCTGTAGTGCTGAGATCAGTGCAGGGCTTCCCACTGCAAGACAGGCATGGACATATTGGAGACAGTGAAAGATCACAAAGATGATCAAGGGACTGGAGAACCTTTCATATAGAGATTGACTGAGAGAGCTGGGACTGTTCAGCCTGAAGAGTCAGGAGAATCTTGTCCTTGTGTATAAATACCTGAAGGGAAGGAGTAAAGAAGATGGAATTATGCTGTGCTCATTGTAGCCCAGTGACAGGAAAAGAGGCAATGACTACATACTGAAACACAGGAAGTTCCATTTAAAACAATTCCATTGGGAACGTATCTATCATGGTGGGTGATCGAACACAGAGACGTTGCCCAGAGAAGCTGCGGAGTATCCTTGCAGGTGCTCAGAATCAGACAGGATCTGGTCCTGGGCAACCTGCTGTTGATGACCCTGCCCTGGGTTGGATTAGATGACTTCCAGAGGTGTTTTCCTGGCTCAGCCACTCTATGACTCTGTGTGGAACTGTGATTGTTCCTGTAGTTAAACAAGGCCATAAGTCTGGAAACAAAATATTCTTTGCCTATTTGCTGAAGGAGAAAGAAAGGAAGAAGAACTTAATCTTTGACATTTTTTTTTCAGGTTTTGTTATTCTCTAGCAGTGATTGCCTATGTGTCCTGCCTAAACAACACCTGGAAGTCTAGAATAAAAATAAAATTATATCAGCTAATGGAAGATATCAGTATTGTACTGATTATAGATTTTCTGACTGTGGTACGGTTAATGTACTTGCGGTAAAAAAAAATCACAGAAGTTCATATAGGCAAGATTTTTAGTCATCATTTCTAAAAGTCTCCTTTCAATCAGATTGCTCTTTCTTTTCTTAAAAGAGTCATTTCAATTATTTCTAAGAAATTCCCTGTAACTATATAAGCAGCATTGGAACAAAAGGTCATGTAAGTTCTCCGCCTTTCAACTCCTTTGGTTTCACAGTTCCAAAGAGTCACAACAAAACATCTTGCAACAGAATAAATAACTGGATATTCTTTCAGCATTCAAAAGACATCATGTTCTGCCCATTGCCCAGATGAGTATGTGGAAATACTTCCAAGTTCTCAGGTTCTTCTTTGACGTTCAAGAGACCCCAGTACTGAGGGAGCTTTATGGTTGCAATACTTCTTTGCTTGGTTTTGCATCAAACCAAATGGTTCTGTAAGAGGTTGATACATAATATTTGAGGTAAAGCCTTATTGTTTGAAACACATTGTTCTGTTCTCTGAGCTTTGTTTCTTCAAGATATAGTGCTTTAATACGCCCGTTTTCTCCCCATTCCCTCGAATTCATTGCTGATGACAGTCTTCCCACTGAGTCCCATACTAGCAAAAGCAGCATCGCAGTCAGGATGCAAGCTTTGAAAACAACTCTGATTTGACTAGTTTCAACACAAGAGATGGTGTGACCACACAGTTGTGAGTTTAATCAAAATTAAGAGGAATTGCAGACTCTCTTTTGTCTGCCTCTATTACCTCTTGTTTTCAATCTATACATTATTAATGGTGCTACCTGTTTTAGTCCAGAAGGGTGTAACTCTTTGAGACTTCTCTGATGTGGAGATCTTCTCAAGTACCTGGGTGTTCAAATCCTTTATGTTGTTGATTGTGATCTAACATCTTCTGCAAAATAGCAAAATAGCATGCCAGTGACATGAGACATTTGCACGCACCACGATACCATGAGCGATAACTTTGCTCTCAATCATCTTATAGGCCCTTTGTTTACTGATGTTCTTTGTACTGAAGTTCAGATATTTTGGAATGAAAATGAATGGGGAAAAAAATTGCACAAGAAGGCCCCCATCTTAGTCTTAGTCCTTTTACGAACAACATCTGCGGAACATAATACAAAACAAAAACATCTGTTTCCAGTGGCTTTGCCATTTTGAGCCTTTCTAGAGACTCATAAAAACCTGAAGTCAGGCTCTTTAGGAAGTTCTCTCCTTTTTTATTATATGGAAAGCCCTGGGCTAACTTAATAAGCAGAAGTAAGACACAACAAAGTGGAACAAGTATAAGTAGACTGAACTATAGAAAACTTTTTTCATCTTCACTGCTCCTGGATGAAGAATTTTGGGATTGAAATTAAGATCGAGGTCTTGGATACCTAAAGAGGCAGAAATCACAAAACATTTCAATTTTCTAGTGGCAACACAAATGTTCACACCAAAATTTGCTGCAAAGTCAGTGCAAACTTTTGAGTGTATCCATTAGTTTCATCTAGTCTATGGCAATGTAATACACTGGAGATAGGATAATTTACCTAGCAGACCTGTATGCCAGTTTTTCTGGCCAACGCCATCAAATGCTGGGTAACATTTCTGTGCTATGGTAAATAGCTGTGGTGTTCCATTGCTCCTATGAATGCATTTAAGTACTGATAAAAAAAATATGTGAAAATTTGTCCATTAAGAATTTCAGATAAAAAACATTGCTTTCTGTTACTGTTGGCCAAACATTTCATTAATGTTTAGGCCTCTTGTGCAGATGAAATTTCTCAGTGACTTCAATGTGTGAGCAACATCTGAGTTCTTGACAATAACAATGATACTGTAACAGAGAGAGTTTTTTGCATGCTGACGATTTGCTACCCTTTGCTCAGATACAGAAGTCCTCACCTTGTGATTTGTATAATTGAAAGCATTAAATCATTTTAGAGAACACTGTGCTTCACTGAGCACTTTTTACAGAGTTCTCAAGGCCTAAAGAATGCCAGGTGAGAGAAAGGGGAGCTGATATTTTCTCATCATCAGAAATTGGGGATGTAGGAATTGATTCTCCTCTACCTCACAGTTCAGCAGCTAGAGGACTCATAGGCTGCATAGAAGTCAGTTTCTTATTACTCTTTGTTTCATTGAGAAGGACCTCTTATATTCATTAATAATCACTGCGTTTTCATGTATGCTGTCTTCACCCTTCTTTCGAAATTCAGCCCTTTCACAAAAATAAAGCTCTGTCAGACTGGCTGACTCAGAGAAGGATATACGGCTCTGCAGCCCACAGATTACCTACCAAAATGAGGAATGATCCTTTTTGCATGTACTACATCACACTAAAGAGTCCCTGGATGAAACGGCTGCCTATGCCAAGATATGACAATGTTGGCAATACATACACCTGTCCATCTTACTACTGGTGAGTATAAGCTCTTCCTGAGTTTTCTAAAGGAGTCATATGGGAGTCTAATGGTCTTTTTAAAGGAGTCATATGACATATATGTATAACCAAACTTATGTAATTGGTAGGCATTAGAGATTCCTCACCTTACATGGGGATTGTGTTGAAATGCTTAATTTGGAAACTTCTGTAATTGCATAGTAGTACAGACATTTAATGCTTGGATCAATCTCCCTCTCTTTCTCCTTACAAGACCTGTTGCTCACAATTTATCAACTCATGTTTTCTCATTAATGCTGAACATGACTATATTCTTCCCTTTAACAACCATCCAACAGCACAGTCATAGAGGCTACTTTTTAACTGGTATCTTTCACAGAGCAGTATCAATCAAGAAACTATTTACCAAAAAGGTTGCAGTCTTTGAGCATATTGAGATAAGGAACAGTGGAGAACAAGGAAGCAATATATAACCATGAGAGAATAGTTGTCCCCCTCCTATTTTTAGAATTCAGAAAGATAAATATATTCCTATAGTTTCTCTTCAGAAAACATTTTCAGGCTGCTTAGATATATACAGAGAGATTCATTTAATATGTTGCATGTTATTTCTTTCTCTTGTTTACACTTCTCTAAGACTAGAAAACCAGAAGTTCCGGTCAAGGGAAAGGCAGGCACAAACCCTATCATTAATGCAAGGGATTTCAGTTTAAGAAATCACATTACTGCACTAGGAAGCAGATGCAGGCTCCTCAGCTGCAGCTCATGATGGAGAAATGAGAGCACACTAGCAGGTTTTGGGGTGGTGGAGACGCATGGGTGGGTATGCTGGCTCTGCTGCTGCCTCCCACTGTTCCTACTCTATGACTGCTGTGGTATCTGAGCACTGTGGATGCCCAGTGGCTTTCTGTGTTTTTTGGTAGCACTTCAAGGGAAGACAGAGGCAGGGCCAGCTGCTCTGCTGCCCCTTCCCCTTTTGGTGTTGGGTCCAAAGTGGGCTCTGCCCAGCTGCTGCATTCAGATGAGGAGAAAAGAAACCCCAAACAGCTGTAGCTTCTCATCTTGCAAGTTTAAGGCTTCCAGGCAAGCTTGCCACACTGCAAGTGTGGATGCATGAAGGGACTGCTTGCGCAGAGCAAGTGTACACCTGCTATTCTGACACACAAAACCCTGTGCCAGGAGTTGATAGAAAGAAATTGTGTGGGAACAAGGCGTACAGGTCACTGACCATGTATGGGCACTGAGAACTAGATTAGTTAGTGATGGATCTCTACTTAGCAGTTCAGTGATAAAATTTCGATTCCACATTTTCTTTTCCTACATGAAAATTGACTGTTTTTCTCAGTACGTGGACAAATATAGGCCTGTATGGCTTTTCCAAAGAAAATTATTGCATCTAGCCCTGTTGTTCAGGAGCTCACTGTGGCCCTCCCATCATCATCCTGTTGTTTTCAGGACAAGGGTGGAAGTATAGATTGTGTTTTCATGGCTGAGTTTAGTTGTTATAAAAAGATAAGCCATTAACAAAAAGAAAAGATGGTTTTGAAATATTTTATGACAGTACTGTAAGAAACTTTTACATTCCTTGCAAAGGAAGCAGCCGTTTTCTGCTCATAGTTGCGCAACACTAATCTGATAAAAATAAACAACAACAAAAAAAGGGAAATCATCAAAAGTTGCAAGACCAATTTCAATAAGTTCAGTGCTTTTTAAAAAATCAATGTGATTTCCTCTTAGTCTTCTCCTCACTGAAAATCACACATCAAAAGCCAAACAAATAGTATAGATGTTCAGTCTATCAATGCAACTTGGTTCAGCACTGATATAGCGAGTACATAAATTACACGAGGTATAAATATACATCGTTTTTATTTTGCTGTTGAAAAAATGCAGTTCAGTTAGTTGGACTACCATATGATATGCTGTTTGTGCCTTTCTGCGGGATATAATTAGGAACAAGCTGTAGCATCTGAGGGACTTGTGCATTTGAAGAACCTAACAACTTTGAATAAACAAAAAGGGAAGATGTTGAAGGTGCCATGTACCCTTCTTCTCACTGTGGGGAGTTGAACAGGCCTTTTCCCAGCTGTCTGTTTAAGTTGCTCTTTTGTAGCGTGGTTTGCATGAGTCACTGCAAACTTGCTTTGAGACAGGCTGCATGGCTGTGTAACCATCAGAGAACTGACAATCAGGATGAGGAGAGGAGAAGCAGGAAGAGGAGAGGAGAAGTTTATTATTTCAGTAATTCTCTGTTGCATTATATATATATATACACACACATAATGTTTTTAAAATAAATGTTTAGATATTTGCAAGTTTTATATTTTTAATTTCTTATCTGTTATATATTATGTAAGTATGGTTGTATATATATGCAAAAATAAACTTTATAGCTGTACAATATAATACAAGCTATCGTTCATACAGGAACACTACTGAAACAACACATTTCCACGTCTTTCTTCTTTTTCTTCCAAAGTAAAATTTCACAACAATGCGAAACATTTTTAATTCAGATAGAAAAATATTTGTTAACAGAAAATGGTTAAATTAAGGTATCTTAATTTATCAAATATTAAGCTCATTAGACAGTCATATGTATGTGTAGTTCAAACATGAAGGAGCTAAGCAATGCTTTCCAAGCTTTACTTCCCACTTTATTGCTTCAGTCATTACTGGAACAGGTTCATATCAAGTGTAATTTGGTGTAAGTTCTTGGATTCTCATGCAACAACACCAGTTTATATCATCTAAGAACACCTGAGCTAAGGTATATTCTGCTGATCAAATTATATAAAGCTTGTATTTGTTTAAAATTCATTGCATTCTTATTATACTATTTAAATACTGCAAAATTATTTTTATTTGAAAAATCCATTTAAAAAGATGTAGCAAAGGTGTACAAAAGACCCTGAAAAGCTTGCATAATTCTGATTTAGATAAGAAAAGGCAGAAAAATTGTCAAGATTTCAGGAAATCCTCTGTTAGCTTGGTTTTCTTGTTACTGTACAACTAAGTCTAAGTTAACGTCAAGAAAAACTAGAGAAATGTGTCTTCCCAGTTAAGTTTTGCAGTTATTGGCAAACAGTTTCTGGATTTTTCCTTGTATGGCAAACTGTGTAATTAGAAACCAATTCTGGAAACTAATATATCTACATTACTGTATACAATTCCCAAGGGCATCTGGCATGAAAGTTTTTTAAGTGCTCAGCTAAAAATACTTTACTAATTTCTTTAATTTTCTGATATGTGTCATCTGCAAGTTACAGTATGAATTAGTTCATAAAAGTATGCAGTAGGCAAAATTTATTCAACTGATAAAATCATTCAATGACCGATTGATGTTCATGTAAATATCTGGAACTATTTCAACATATAATTACAATGTATCTACAAGCCCTTACATATACCATAGATATTTTAGCACTTAACATTTTTGCAAAATTTGTTTTCAAGTCAAATGTAGCTTAGCTGTTACAGGGTAATTTACAGAATAGTTAAGATTTTGTTTATGAGACCTAACTGTAGTATGTGGCGTTTTAAGTAAAAATTAAACATTCAAAAGATGGTAAGTTTTAGAAAACATTAGAACAGAGTTTGAGAATAAATTTTTATTCACAGTTTAAAATCCTACTTCATTGCATTAAAAATATTTTGAAATAAAATAAACTTAGTTAAATACAAATATTGTACAAAATGAGCCAGATCTCTGCAAGAAGATGCACAGTCACATCGAGATACTGTAAGATACCAAGGACCTGACCTCAGTCCATAAAGCTTTGCTATTCTGGAGGAAACTGCCTACACAGCACTACTTACGTGATAAATCGTAACTCAACACTGTACATCCTCCCTTTTCTGTTCATAGACACATGACCTATTCCTTCTCTTTTAAAAATCTTTGATTCATGCCATGAAGAACAAAATTTCACAACTGGAGAAGCAGCCTACAAAAGCAAGCACTCCTAACGTACGGAGATATAGTAAAGCAGTATATTCTCCCTATGAAAATGAACAGTACACGGTCTGGCTTTTGTGAAACAAAGATCATTAGGAGACAAATATCTTGATTTTCTCTCTTCATTTGAGAAGAATAATGATGTAGTTTGCACTACATAAGAGGAAGGACTGAGTCTCAGCTGTTGAAATTGTAACATGGAACAGCTCTTGTTCTCTCCTTATCAAAACACAAAAATGGGGCCTAGTTAAATTCTACATATAAAAAGCAACTAGAATCCCAAATCTTAACTCCATAAACCATTAGACATTTATGTCAAATATTGAGCCTGCTCATAAGATCATAAGTTCTTGGAAAGAACCTATCTGGAACCAGATAACACAGACTTGTATCTTTCTTTTTTTGTGTCTACTTGTGATAATATTTTCTATTCAGCCTCTCCGCTAAACTCATCAGGGTCTTACACATCATTTCCTCATACCTTCTGAATTATGCAGGTTTTATAACATCACATACATGTCATCATTCGCTACATTCTGGAGGCCAACAAAGGAAACCGTATTATTGAATGTTGGCATCAGGGAGGCATTCTGAGCTGCTTTGGGACTGCTATTTCCAGTTGCTCCTGGAAAGCTGAAGATTTTTTCTCTAGGTTCCTGATTGTCACTTTTCTTCTTGTCTATTTGCTGGTTTTCTTCCTCGATGATGCATTCTAACTCTTCATATTCTAATTTGATTTGCACCACTGGATGATCAGTTTTATCTATCCATTCCTAGGAGAATGAAAGGGTTGATTTTGGCAGGTCCTAAGTGGTCAATCAAAAGAAATCTGTCTGTATAGACCTGGATTTTCCTTTAAGCAATGGCATCTTTTCAGGGACAGCCACAATGGAGAAGATGAAAAGGGAGTAACATACAGAAGCAGAAAATACAATGCAAGGAACTGAGAAAGATAAGAAGGAAGACAGGTTTCCACAAGTGCATACAAGATCCTGTGACTTACAGAGAACACATTAAATCATAAAATCATAGAATCATAGAATATCCTGAGTTAGAAGGGACCCACAAAGATCATAGAATTATAAACATAGAATTGCTTAAGATGGAAGGGATGTTTAAAAGTCATCTAGTCCAACTCCCCTACAATGAACAGGGACATCCAAAGTTAGATCAGGCTACTCAGAGCCTCATCCCACCTGATTTTGAATGTCTCCAGGGATGAGTCATCTACCACTTCTCTGGGCAGCCTTTGTCAGTGCCTCATCACCCTTACTGTAAAAAGCTTTTTCCTTATATCCAATGTAATGCTGGCTCACGTTCACCTTGCCATCCACTGGTACCACCAAGCCCTCTTCAGCAGGCTGTGCTCCATCCTTACATCCCCCAGCTTGTACTGATAATAGGAGTCACCCACTATCATTGATTCCAACTCCTGGCTCCACAGAGGACCACCCAGAAATAAAACCATGTTTCTGAGAGCACTGTGCAAACATGTATTGAATTCCAGCAGCTTGGGGCAGTGCACTGAAGAGCCTGTTCCATGCTCACCACCCTCCAGTGAAGAACCATTTCCTAATGCCCAGTTGGACCCTCCCCTGATGCAGATTCATGCCATTCCCTCAGGTCCTGTTGCTGTCAACAGAGAACAGAGCTCAGTGCCTTTGGAAAACATGGGATGTATAAAATATCCTATGTTCTTTCCTTGGTGGACTCGTACATTCTTTGACCCAAGTCCTCACCTAATCTAAATTCAGACTAAGTTTATATGGAGCGTTACGCAATACAGCATTGTGGATTAAAGCTTCAATGTGATTAAAGCTGTCATCAGAAGTAATGGATGCAAATGCCACTCTGGCATCTCTCCAGATACTGCACCTCTGGACATCCTTAAATTTTCTCTTGAAATTTTTCTGTCACTTTCTACAACTACTCCTCTTACGCAGTAGCAAAGCAGTATTACAGTGCCGATGTGTTGATGCTGCATAGGAGGAAGAGCTTTTCGCTTGGGTCAGAGGACATCTGCAGCAACATCAACCCAGAACAAGTGTTGGTAGCTGCTTTCAGATTACTCACAGCATTGCAAAGTTCATAACTTGTTTGCTAGGAAGGGAATGTTTACCTGGAAGTTTCCATTATGATCGTTGAAGAGATCAGTAAATATATATTTTGGATCTGGTATAGTAGGCATGACAGATTTTTGAAGTCTGCAAAGAGAAAAGAAAAATGCAAGAAGGTGTTCCATTATGATGTTGTCATTCATACAAACATCCACTTCAACACATTGCTGAAGCCACAAATAAGATCTGCATGTCAGTACCCTCAGCTTGGTTTCTTTTAAATATGTGTTAATGTCAAAAAGTAGTATTGCTACATTACTACAATAAAACAATCATCTGATGAGATTTATGCAATATAACAGAATGATAAGCCTAGTAAAATCTGGAATATATGCAAACTTGCAGTTGGGCAGCAAGCGGTGTTCTGCTCTATATAGTAGTCAAAGCTTTACTTTCTCTTGCCTACATTCTCCAGGATGGGGAAGGTGTTGAATCAACCAGATGTGTTGGCTGAGTTAGTGAATACAAATGTAAACACGGAAACATGGAAGAAAAAAAAAAAGACTTTATAATCTGAAAAGGTATGTATTCTGCAGTAGTAGTAAGCAGTGAAATTATAGTTACCTCTGCCATTTACACAGAAGAATCAAGAGGATAAATACCATTAGAAGTACTGCCATCAAACAACTTAAAAGAATTACTATGTTTGACTGGGTTTTTATTTCATCATCACATGAATCTAGGAATAATCAGAAGAAAGCAAGTGAAAAATGTATTGTTTGCTCTAACAGCAAATATTCCTAACCATGCTAGAACACTGTTCTCTTATTAATAAAAAAATAAAATAAAAATTTAGGAACAAATAAGAAAAAAATCAGTTGTTCTCTTGAAAGTGAAAAGAAAAGCTATCTTTCCCCAAACCTTGCAACAAAATAAAATCATGTTTTATTTATTTAAATTGACTTTTGTCCTATTACAGGACAAAGGAAGGTGCATATGTGCAAAGAGTAGAAGCATACAGAATGATGATTCTCATGTTCTCCTACTGCACTAAGGGTGATACAGCAGTTATCTGCTAAGGTCTGTCTTATATACACCTACCTACAGCCACCAGAGCTGCAACTAATTTTACATGTAAACTAAAAGTCTTATTTCTGAAGATAAAAAGCTGTAAGTAAACTTTTACACATAGCCTAAATGTCTAATTTCCCAAAATAAAACAAACAAACAAAAAATGTCCCCCACCCCATATACCAAAAAAGCCCACAAAATGCAAGTGCTAACAACCAGAAAGTAACTAGTGACAGGATTCAACAGGTATGTATCTGAACCAATGAATTTTTGTAGATTTTTTGTAGCTTCTGGCATTCTCAGTGTTTTTCCTACAGCTTTTGTAAAGACACCACAAAAATATACTTCCTCGTACTGAACTTCTGCTCTTCAGATAAATACTATGGAAACTTAAGTTCATTATTCATGAAGGACCAATGGTTCTATAAAAAGCACTCCACAGTCACTCCTTTCCCCATGGCAGCCCATTCCACCTGCTTGCTTTGTTTAGCCTGCCAGAAAGCCACAAGAAAAGTTGTGAACATCCAGTGAGGCATTCAGAGGCTATGAAGTTTCTTGGGAACACCTTTCGTCATATCTTCCTGTGATACGGAGGCAATAACTCCTTGAAGTCCTAAAGTGAAATGCTTGCTCCATTGAAGGGGCTGTGCCAAGGTCACTTATGATAGAGGGACCCTCAAAACAACTGAACTATTAGTCTGTCTCTTCTGCACTTTCCACCCACATACATGCCTGCTGTTAGCCTCTGGTCTAATGGTGTGGGTAGGGCTGCCATGTTCTCACTTCTCAAAGGTACACATTGTCTTCTGTGTTTCTGAAAGACATTGTCCACCACAGCAGAGGACAGCAGGTTCACAATCTGCATGGTGCCATGGTGGACAGTAGACTTCTCTGGAGGTCAGCACTGTTTCTACCACTAGTGCACAATTAGCACATTCTTATGCTCCAGGTTTTCAGCCTAGCTTTGTGTATACTGATTTTCTTTGGGTGAGTTAGTTGTATTATAGAAAACTCAGATCTGAGTAGAATGGACATGTGGGTGTTTCAAAATTCCAACAAAGCCTAGTGGGTGGCATTCTGTGGTTAGCTGATATGAATCATAGAATTATTAAGGTTGTAAAGGACCTCTGAGATAATCTAGTCCAGCCATCATCCCCATCATGTCCAGAAACCATGTCCTCAAGTGCCACATCTGCACATTTCTTGAACATCTCTGGGAATGATGACTCCACCACCTCCTTGCGCAGCCTGTATTGCTTTGGGATGGTGTACCTTCTGTTCTACAAGAAATCTGTCTTTTTGTTTTGATAACCAATAGAAGTAGTTTACATCAAAGGTCTAATTGAAAGCAGTTATATACAGTTAAATGGGTCTTCCTGGTGGGAAAGCAATGTTGATAATGACTGCTTCCATTTCATGTTTCCCCCATCTTCAGCAAATATGAGTGCCAGACTGTTAGAACCTCTGGTCCTGTAGCTCTACTAGATGTATTTTAAAGCAATCAGTCTTAAAGAACTGAGCATAAAGGTTTTTCTTAGAGTTCAGGTTTGATGTTAATGTATCACCTGTCACCAGATTGCCTGCGTATGTTTATGTTTTACATAAATATGTAAATCTGCATATATTTGTGTATGTGTGTATATAAATATATATACACAAAATATATATACAACATGTATCACATCACTGTCACTGGGGGATCCTAGACACTACTGTAACACAAATAATAAGGACGCTTTTACCTTTATAGATAAATGCATAAATTTGTAGTGTTATGAGTCATCAGGAACAAAGTTTCTTTGATAACAGAAGATGGAACATAGTGCAACATAAAACTGATTGCACATTCTCAACTTTTTTTGCAGTCACCTCTTACCAGTTTGCACTTAGACAATATATGAATATAGCACAGCTGTTACCTAATAATGTGCTATTCATCCAAAATGTTTCTGCTTCCCAGTCACTGCTGTAATCAACTACGTTGCAAGAGGGTACTATCCTCTTCAGTCTGACCCGAAAAGAATAGCATTTCCTTGGATCAAAGCCTTGCTCTCCAATTCTGCAACACTTAGAAGTTCTGGACTGAGAAGAAAGGTGTATAACTGTTAATTCCAGTTTTCAAGACAGAGCTTCAGAATGCTACACTCCATTATGATCATGACTAGGACAAGGAGTAGACCAAACCAAAACCTCAGAAATAAAATTTTGTTTCTCTGAATTCTGAGGAATTCTGCTTCTTGACCTATTCTTTCCCATTCATCCCCATTGTTCATTATTTGACAATGAGCTAAAAGGCCTAATAGTCATCATACAGAGTACTATGTTACAGTTGCTTCTTGCAGTATACAAAAAGGAGACTTTAATGCACAAAATTTTTACAAGTTTCACAAGTGCCTGGAAAGATTTAAGTCTGTGAAATAATATTTAAATAACAGCTAGCCAGAATAAATAAAAATCCTGTCATCTTTTTTTTCTTTCATTTTATCTCATGCTGTTTCTCCCTTAACTCTATTCAGCTTTCTGCTTTTATCTTCCAAGGCTGTTCTGTTCTGAATATATGAACTTTCCTTCACATCATCCCCAGTTCTTTGTGTAGCAAGTAGATATAACTCAAAAAGTAAATGACTTCTGGTATGGTAGGGTTCTGTGATAAAAAAACAGTGGGTGTTCAAACTACCTCCAAAACTATTTTGAATGTAAAGGAGAGGAGAACAACTAGGAAACAACACTAGTTTATATTCTATGGAGATGATATTTCCAGCTCCTTCCAACATTGATTGAACATACTATCTTCGACTCACTTGCCATCCTTTGTCATATTTGCTTTTGTATTGAAGCTCAAGTCTCAAGCACTTCACACCTCTTTCTGGTTTATTACATGTAACAGTAACAGTGTCATCCTTCCAGAAGAAGGTCACATTTTCTGGTCGATTGGGCTTTACTAAGGAAAAGAGAAAGAAAACATGCAATAGCCTCTTAAAAATAAGTATTTTTAAATTAATTCCTTCCATCTCTCCGTGTTTCCCTGAGTAGCAAGGTGGATATTCCTCTTACATGATGCACTTTTGCAGCTAACCTCCTTACTAAATGTCAAAATGTACCACTATGACACTACTCGCCATTGGAGGTGCCACGTTTAAGGGTAGATGTCATCCTAATTCAGGAAAATACTGAAACTACTTAAAGAAGGACTCTGATCTTCTTTCAGTTCCTTTGTTCAAGATAAAGGAAGATTCTGCATTGGAAAGGGATTGACAAATTCATTACCACTAAACTTACAAGACATACGTACATCTTCTGGAGGCAGTGTGGGATATGCTGAGATATATGGCAAAAACACCAGGTGTCTACCTGTGTGCAACTAAATCTATCCCTTGCTATTTTCCGATGGTCCAACAGAATGCAATGGTTTGACCTATGTAATTGCGCAGTCTTTAATAGTGGGAAATAAAGTGTTGAGACGAGTGTTACTTGCTTTCTCAATCCTTCTTGAGTCCTTTTCATATGATGAAGCCTTGCCTTCCTAATTGCAAAACTGATGTCACACTTTTTTTACTTCTGCTTTGTTATCTAACACTTTTGAAACTAATTTTGGTATCAGTGGGAGTTTAATAGCCAAAATTCAGGGACCAGGCTGCAATTTTCCATAGTTTGCCAGATGAGATACAAAAAGTATTCTCAAAGTTAAATATTTTAACAGGTTTTAGATTTATCTTTTTTCCTAAAACATTCATAATAAGCTCTAAACGTATATATGGAAGATAATGACTTTTCCAGATTCTTTCTTCCTGCCTTATTTTCTGCTTGGTATTTATTAGAAAAAATAAAGTAAAAAAATCCATCACTTTAAGAACTGTATCTATGTGTAATACCAGGAAATGTAAAAACAGGGATATAAAATCTCTTATAGTAGGACTTGGAATTAACAAGTTGCATTTGTTTTCTGACATGAATTCTGAGTAGGCCTACAATATGCCAAGTATATCCATATATTTTATTTTAATTCTAATCTTGAAACTACATTTTGGGACAAATCTTACTGTCCAAAGTAATCCCACCTAGTTACAGCTGCACATGATCCTATGTAACTATCAATGACAGAAAGGGAAGAAAATCAGCATCCGTAATTCCAAATACTGATAGTTTGCTTATTGTATACACTAATAGTGTTTTATACAGACAGATAAATGGTTTCTTCTCAGACTAAGCACAAATAGAGAATGAATGGAGACACCAGGAGTACCAATATATAGTTTTGATTTTACATACTTACTATAGAAATCAGATTTCAGTCTTTTAGAAAAAAGCTCTTCACTTCCATTGCTGTTCATGATAGAGAAAGCAAGGGTGTATCCTTCTGTCTTAAAAAGACATCCTGAATTATAACCTTGTGTCAATAGATATGTGGGACACGTTTTCCGGTATTTCTGCTTGCCTTCTTCTTCAAATCTAGAAATTAACAAATATCAGTGAATAGAAATACTCATATCAGGACATAAAAGCTAATTCTTTTTTGCAACTATTTTTTTTTGTTTTGTTTTGTTTTCAGTGGTCCTATAAAGACAAATCCACATACAGAACTTGAAGGAGGAAATTTCATTATGGTTTGAGGCAATTCATTGGCATGACCTCATTGACTTTCCAGTCCTTGGATTTGGTGCAGTCTGAAACTACCAAGTTTCCTTTGTGTTAGTTTGTTTTGTTTTTCTCTAAAAAGAGAACAGCTTATTCAAACAGATGTTTTCGTAAGCCTTTTTTCAAGATTGTGCTGTTAGTTCTTTCATGTATATCAACCAGAAAGGAAAGGGAATATGAAGCTTTATGACTACCTTCAACCAAAACACTGAGTTTCTGTTACATAAATAATATTACTTATATATATACAAAATATACATACTTAATAACTTAATATACGTAATATACATACTGAAATGTATGCAGAAAAACACTTTCAACAGTGTAATTAACATCAACATTTAGCAAAAAAAAAAAAAAAAGAGATGAAGGTTTCATATCTATTATCTATCACAATCTAATAGGATAGGACAAAGGGGAATGGCTCCAAACTAAAAGAGGGGAAGTTTACATTAGATGTTAGAATTATTTACTCAGAGGGTGATGAGACACTGGCATAGGCTGCCCAGAGAAGCTGTACTTCTTCCATCATTGGAGGTCTTCAAGACCAGGTTGGGTGGGGCCCTGGGCAGCCTGAGTTGGTGGGGGATAGACCTGCCCATGGCAGGGACTTGAAGTTCAATGATCCCCTCCAACTCAAGCCGTTCTATGATTCTATGATCTATTACAGCTGATTATTCATCAGGTTTACAGGTTTATACAACTTTGTAGCAGGATATGAATATAAACAAGTTTCATCTTGAATGATGACAAAAATTTTAAGAAAGTTTAACGTATAGTTCAGAGATGACTTAAATAACTTTCATATTTTAGCTTCCCAGAGTAAATTCTTTAGGAAGAGAAGCATAGGCATTATCAATACTCACGCATAATGAAATGACAGGTTCTTGCCAGGGAATAGTTTGCTTGTTGCCCATGTGATCTGCATTTTCTCATTATTGAAATTGATTATTGTGGTGCTGATGGCATCTTTCTGACCTGTCCAGAACATTTACAGAGAATATGAATTCAGCACTGAGTATGAGAAACTCCATATTTGTTGGCAATTGATATTTCAAAGATGTTTACGCCATAGGCTCAGATAATAAAAAAAATATATATAAGAATATATAAGTATATATATTTATGTAACACTTATACGTATTATATATGTGACATGAACATGCCTAAAATGCAAGGAGACAGAATATAATACCCTAGAGAAGTTGAAACTAGAATTTCAAAAGAACAAAATGAAACCATGTGCAGCAACATCAGAAAGAAACCAGTGGTTCCTGGGCCAAAAGGTGTAGGCTGGTTCACAGGTGTGCTGTGCACGATGCCTAAATAACAAAGCCAGCTTTACTCCATAGTACCTGGTAAGATTTTCCTGCTGAAGAGAACTATTTGGGAACCAGTGCAACATGGATTCTCTGTGTAAACTCTGATCTTTACTACAGGAAACAAGGGCTAACACCATAGACTGACAGCAGATGGATAAGGTAGACACACACATGATCCCAGCGTAGATCAGCAAAACTAGGTGAACTATGCATTTAGTCTGAGTGGTCCTGGCCAGTTCCAGCTTCTCAAAGCAAAATCATCTGATGTCCTCTGGCTGCACATGGATATTTTTTTCTTCTCCTGGCCTCCTCCTTATTATAGCTCTTGCTGGGGACACGGGTGTTTTAATTTTGTGTCTATCAGGATTCCACAATTAAACACTGAAGATAACTCCAACCTTGAAAAATGAGAAGCCAGAAAGAGTAGAAAAACACAATAGAAATCTTTCAAGAAGAAAGACAAATTATTTATTTTGAGATCTATAACATGTGAAATTACATTTAGTTGAATGAAAAAAAAAAAAAACAAAGAAAATATCAGTATCTAAGGAGAGACCATAAGAAGGAAAGGGATAGACTCTTCAGCAGGGTCTGCTGTGATAGGAAAGGGGAAATGGTTTCAAACTAAAAGAGGTCAGACTTACATTGTATATAAAGGAGAAGTTTTTTATAATAGGGGTAGTGAGGCACTGGCACAGACTGTCCAGTGAGGTGTTGGATGCCTGGTCTCCAGAGACATACAAGATCAGGCTGGACAGAGCTCTGAGCAACCTGATGTAGCTGTAGGTGTCCCTGTTCATTGCAGGGGAGTTGAACTAGATGACATTTAAGTGTCCCTTCGAACTCAAACGATTCTATGAAAATATATCATGAATGTTGCATACAACCTTCTGAGGCTAAAATTTGCAGACTCTTGTCTCCGGACACGAAATATCTGTCACTAAAAACTTCTGCAGGAACATTCCGGCCTAGAGGAGAACAGAGGATTCTGACTCTGATTCCTATTTACATTTTATGCTTTTGATGTTTTTTAAAGTAGAAAAATGTTTCAACATTTCTGATGACCTGTTTATTACAGTTAATGATCCTGAATATTCATGGTAGTCAGGCCTACATATTTTCCAGTTTGCTATACTTTTGCTCAGTAATCAACACTAAGAATGTGAGAAGGGCACGTGGAAATGCTTGGGTTCAAACAATTGTGTTGTCTATTTTCAAGGCTACATCTCTGCTTAAGAATTCTGCAATTGGAGCTTATCAAGACATTTTTGCATAGGTGTCGTGTTCTAACATAATTCTCTCAAAATCTCTCTTGAAACAGGTGTGACAGAAATCCAAGAGAAAATGTACAGATGTAGCTGCAGATCCCTGCTACATGATTCACAGAGCTCTAAGAAAAAGAGATGGTACTCTTATGCAAGAGAAAGTCTTGAACATAAGTCCTCTGTTTCCTAACTAGTGGCTGCAGACTCGTTCTAGTTTAGTTTTCTCAAACTAAAACTTCCATATTTTTCTGAAGAATGGAGAAGTCAGTGCACTGAAACAAAACAGAACTTCAAAACTTCGAAAGCTGTCATAACATGGATTTTATCCAGACAACTTTACCTCTACAAGAAATTAGCCCTTGTTTCCTTACTGTCCAAGCCCCTCAGCAAGTCTTAGAGATCATCTTGTCTTTAACTGAAGCCACCAATATGATGGCAAAATGCCTGACAGTGGATTACTAGTCTACAAATACACTAACAAGTTTTAATTTTTATGAACTAAATTTTAGCATGTGTGTGCTATGTAGTATATAGTGTTAAGATTAGTGTAGCAGAAATCCATGACTATTTGTATGCAGATTCTCTATAAAAATAGCGAAATGTTTATTTAGCATATTTGAATATATAATTACATATTCTCCATTAAACAAAATTAGTTCTATAAAAAAATAGAAATGTTAGTGTATGGAACTAATTTTTATATGGAACAGTAACTCTTGGGTTTTGCAATGCATGTTTTTGGATGACAGAGAAGAATATCAGTATGACTCCAGTCCGACAGCGATTTATGAACAAACTTTGCACTTTCTGAGTAGTCCACTTGACTTCCGCAGTATTACTCAGAGCACACCAACTTAACATTCTATATAAATCAGATCTTTTTTCTGTTCAAAACAAATGCAAAACCAAACCAAACAAAAGAAGTTGCACATTATGATTTGGAACTCCAAGATTTTAACATTTAAATATAAACTCCAGTAACTAAAATGGGAGGTTATACATTATTGAATACTTCACAATAAATATAATTATGTAGTAGAAACGGAACTCAGAATGTAATGAACACTTGGTGATACACAAATATTTTTCCTATGTTCTATCTTTAAATGACTTCATCAGAAGTAAGTCTTAACATAATTTATTACTTTGAAATGCATTCAGCTATATAATATATAAAAGTTTTTGAAAAAAACCTGTTATTATTAAAAGTTGTGCTTCCACATCTCTAGTTAGTGCAATTTTTCTACTATGCTTTCTAATTTAACGGGATCTGTAGTCATATTATTGTGGCACGAGCTGCCTTTTGTGTCAGTGAGCAATAAGAATTAATGTGCATCTTTTCAAAACATAGCATATAAGTGTTACATTATTTATATTTCCTTGCTATTTCAACTTGAAAAGATGCAAATCCTGACTAAGGTTTTTAATGTTTGGTTTAAGTTGACATCAAACACTGAGGATATGGATAGGTTATATGAAATAATGTTTCTTACTGATGATCTTTCCTTTGCCTTCAATAGGAAAGGTTTTTAGTATCTTTCTTTATTTCATTTCACTATCTTTACTTTATTATTTTATGCTGTTTTTAATCACCTACACTTAAGGAGGCAGAATCATTCCTATCTTTTGTTAGTGGAAAGGGATACAGAGAAAGAGAGTGGAGAGGACTATTCATCTCTCTTCCTTTATGAATCCACCTGTAATAACCTGGATTGTTCTCAGCTAATATGCCAGATCTTTCACAGTAATTGTAATATTTTAAAGCATGATCCTAGGGAGTACAGTATCATGTATAATTATTTTTTGTGTTAGGGTAATGGTTAGATAAAAGGTCAAAAATATAGTGAAAGGATCGTCCCAGTCTAAGGAGGGATGGCAGAAACTTTCTGTCCGAGGGTGACCTTTCAGTCCGTCTAGGAGAGTAGATGACAGTATGTTGCAGAAGTATAGAATGCATACCAGCACTCTTGAGCATCACAGTCAGAAGGAATAATCAAAGTCTAAACCTTCAGTAAAATCAGAGAGGAAATGGTAGGGCTTTACGCTAGACTTAACCTCACATATGCTATTGGACACTTAGCTCTTCTTGGGACAGAGAAGAATGGAAGATACTGCTATAGCGTGTACAGAAAGTACTATTGCAGATGAAGAAAAGGGAAATTACCTTGAGCAATGCATTGTACAGACATGACCATGAGCAAGAACATGAACAATTATATTCCACCTCCAAACCACTTTTCAAACTTCATTGCTAAGAAAATTTACTATTGAAGGGGAACTTTATAAAAAAGCCCAAATGTCATGGAACAGATCAAAAAGGAAAAAAAAGAAATAGAATGTCAATCTGCAAAGATAACAGTGGAATGTACATGTACAGGAACAGTTGCAACCTCATTGAAGGCAAACAAAAAAGAAAAATCACTTTTGATTTCCTCACACTGATGAAACCTGATAAGTAACCACATGTTGAACTTACACATATTGCAGTAGTACTGTGTATAGAAACAAACGGAGAGAAATACCCAAAACTGAGCCTACACCCTAGTTACTCATACATGAGAACAGTTTCATTTCATTAACTGGAACACATGTAAGTGAAAGTGCAACTCCTTGAACACAAGGTTCCTGAAATGTGTGCTCAGGGCTGACTGAGTAGAAAACCTATTTTCAATAGAATTAATAGGGCAGCAACAGAATGTTTTTATAGACCTTTTGAAGCAAAGCACGCTCCTTATATTATAATTCTCGTAATTCATCAAATTGATTGGTACAGGGATTTTTTGTTTGTTTGGGGTTTGATGTTGTTGTTATTGTGTTGCTTTTGTGGTTTGGATTTTTGGCTTTGTTTATTTGTACGTTGTTTTCAGTAGAAGCTTGACAAACTATAGACATCACCATATTTTGCATTAAATAAGAACCAGAATGGTAATTTTCAGCTTTTGTCCCACAAAGTCATAACATCTCAGGGCAGAATCAAGTCCACTCACAAAAAAGGCAATGACTCACAGAAGCAATTAACTCTGAAGAATTAAGTAGTGTTGCATTGCTGAAAAAAATACTTAATATACATACAGCAGAACACAGGGTTGATTTATAGGTTGATAAGAGGAAGGGATAGCTTTAGAGTTCTTAAATGATGGGGACCTTGTGATAAAATAATGAATGAATATTAAATTATCAGACTACGTTTTGGGATTTTTTAATGATTTCTTCAAGATTCTGTCTATCTTTAAAGAACTACAAGTAACGGCACTGCAGTCAAACACATGAAACAGAGATGTTCTTGCATGTAGGCAGACAACGAGTCTTTAAAGCTTTTGTTAATTTTGCTTTTTAAAACTATTTTTTCCCTTGTTGCTTTTACAGGCACAAAATATTGCTGAATATTTCCCAACCTTTCATTCTTCCAGAATAGTAAGTGATGAAGTCTTACCTGGAATCCATTTTATCCAATTTTTTTCAGTGAGAAAACTGTAGTCTGTTTCAGATTCAGTCCACTCTATCAGAATCTATGTATTCCTTGGATGGAAAGTATTACTGCTTAAAGATTTGAATATTTCTCTCTTTAACAGTAGACATAAGCTTACAGAGTTCTTTCTTTATTTTTATTTAGAAAATTGAGTAGATTCTCTTACTCTCATCGTCACTCTTGTTGTTGTTTGTTTTTTCTAAGAATCCACATTTACCTCTTTTGGATCTCAATTTCTGTTTTGTTGATTCTTTTCAGCAAAAAAAGTAAAGAATACTGTAACACATAAAGTAGGTTACCCACAGAAATATTAGTAATTAATACATCAATTTCTTAAATAAACATAAATGGATTTGAACTTACCAAATGATTGTGATAGAGCACCCACCAGGTTGACCAGTGTGAAGATCATTGAACATTCTCGAAAGATGAGTCTCATGGTTTGAATGACACAACGGTCTGTAAAGAGATGAATAATTACAATCCTTGGTCTTTACTGTTTGATCACTTTATACAAGAGACAGGAGGGAACTAGAGGAAATGACTACAGGAAATTAAAAAATGGCTATCTCTAGCAGCAAACAAATCAGAAGTGTAGGACTTCAGAATGCATACTTTCTTTGCACTATGTAATAATAATAATAGAATAAATTCACAGAATAAAACTGTCAGTCTTATTAATACTTGCTTTGCTTTATCTTGTCACGATGCCACTGGTGATGACAACCATGATCCAAACAAGGATTATGTAGTTGTGAGTAGCAGTGACCATACCATACACCTGAGCACACTGATCTCAGCATGCCCAGGGACCATAGGGTAGGTGAGGGCCAAGCAGCCTGCCTCCTCCCCACTTACTAATAAGACCTGCTCCTGTCACTCCGCATGCTTGGTGCACCTCACATGACATTAGCCACCTCTGTCCGCACATCAGAGGCAGAAGTAGCGGGCCTTCTGTGGCAGAGAAAAGTGGGTGAGGAGGCTGTTACACAAGAGGTAGCACTAGAATGTATTTCCTCCTGTATTACCTGGACATCTATATGCTGCTATAGACTCTTATCAGTTTTGTCACATTAGCAAAGTCCCCAGCCAGATGATGTGGTACCAGTTTTGATCTGTCTGTTCACTTTTCTTGGGTTAGCTTCTTTCACTCATTTATCCATTACACATGCCAGGAAGATCTATTAAAATTTCAGCAAGTCTTGGAAACTCCAGTCTGACACACATGCATTACTCTTTTGCCTGTCTAGTCCCTGCTTTGACCAAGTTCCTCTAAGGAGGCATTAATTCCTGGAATGAAAATAACAAGAAATAGATAATTGAAATACTGAACTGGGTTCAGTTATTTTTGCAGCTGATGACAAACAGCAGATTTGGAACTCAATGGCCAAATCTAGCAAGGCCTGTGCACCTCAGAACTTACTCTCATGCCAGGAGAGTTGCCCAACCACTTGCCCAAACAGATTCTGCTTTCTTGAATAAATCTCTGATTACCCGGTGTGATTTTTCTCCAAATATGGATAATCCCAATCCGTGAACTGAAAAGTTGTCTGTGAGCCAAGAGATCTATTCTCACTGAGTTTATATCTCTAAATGTGTAACTGATTAACTTGCCCACATCCTCAGGGTCACTGCTCCTGTGAGGACAAGGCCAGACTGTACAAAACTGTGCACTCTCCTTGTGGCTCTTACACAATGCAGCATTGGCATGTTTGGCCTGAAAAAATACTAATGCTGCAACTTCACTCAGCTACAGTGAAAGAAAATAGTGAGAGTGAGCTGATAATTTGCAGTCAGTGTTTGTGATTTTGACTGCCAGTAGAGATAACTGCAAAGAAGATACTCTGAGAAGGATGGTGCTTTTTTATTTATGACCTGACCTAGAACTTCTGCAAGCCAAACAAAAGAAGTGCTTTTGTCTTCATTTTGGACTTTATATTAAACTGCACAAGTAGCCCTTGGCCCTTTGCTGAGTCCTCTACCCATGATAGCTGCTCTCAGATGTGCTTCCTTCCTTTTTATACCTTTTAGTTTTTCAGTTCTTTTGTCATCAGCAGTGTGAAACAGGTCTTTGATCAACACATAGTTGAGCAAAGCAAATTGTCTCAAATTTATTTCTTCCTTCACCTAGAACCTAAACAAACAATATCCTGTGAGCAACTTTCATTCAATATTTACTCTTGGCCTTGATCCACAAGATGACACACTAAAAATACACAGATAATCTCATTTTTACAATGATGATCGCTTTTGATTTTTAACATTAGGAGGAGATAATGCCAGTGTGCTTAGAGTATGTGGAATAAAGAACAGAGAATCCTATCACGCCATGGCAAATCAGCTCAGTCCACAAGAGTCAGATCAGCCTTTTATTCTCATAGCAGAATCTGGTTCCCTTTGGTAATCTGCTGCAAACTGAAGTGCATGTAGAGATCTCCACTGTGCATTTCGGGGCCCATCTTCCACCCATGGGAAGCTTGGGGAATTAAAAGTCAAAGGTCTCTGGCATTCTAAAAATTCATGTTCTTGTACAGTCACTTCAGAACCTAGCAATAATGCCATCATAGCAGCTGTGAAACGGTAGGTCACCTCTGCTGGTGAAGCTTTGTATGAGTGCAGCATGCAAGTTCTTGTTCATCACTGATGAAAATGCATAGTCAATCATGGTGACTATGTTGACAAATAGTGTTTTGCAGCTGAGAATTACTCTATCAAACAGTGTTATTGTGCTCTTCATATCTGTTGCATGTTCCCACTTCTGTGGAAGTAAATAGGAGGCACTGCTTTCGAAGATACTTAGATATCTTCAAGCATAAAGATTTGGGAAAAGACAGCCAGGAAAGATGATAGGGCCGCTAATACTGCAAACCATTTCCAAATATGTGAAATCATGTCCAACAATCCTGATGACATTCTACTGCAAGGTGAATAAAGAGAAAGAAGTGGATACTTACTTTAGTAAGGCCTTTGACACTGTCTCTCACAACATCATCATCGAAAAATTGACAATACGCAGGTTGGATCAAAGTTAGGTGGACTGAAAACTGGCTGAACTAGAAGGGCCATCGGGTTGTGATTAATGGCATGAAGTCCAGTTGGAGGCGAGCAACTAGTGGCGTACTGCAGGAGTTAAAATTGTGACCAATAAAGATTAACATTTTTATTTATGACCTTGATGCTAGGACAGGGTGCATCCTCAGCAGGTATTCAGTCCATGTAAAACTGGTAGAAGATAAACCAGATGGTGCAGCCATTCTGAGGGACCTGGAGAAGCCGGAGAATTGGGCAGAGAACTTCATGAACCTCAGGAAAATGAAATACAAAGTCCTGCATCTGAGAATGCACAACACTGAGAATCAGTTCATGTTGAGGTCTGATTGTCTGTCCATCTTCAGAGAGTGAACTTGAGGGTACTGATAGACAAGAAGACGAAAATAAGCCAGTAATGCAAAGATCAACAATCTCCTATACTATACTAGGCAGAGTATTGCCAGCAGGTTGAGGAAGGTGATCTTTCTTCTTGTCTCAGATCTGGTGAGACACGTCTGGAGTGATGGGTCCAGTTCTAAGCTCACCAATACAAGAAAGATGTAAACTTAATGGATCAAGTTCAGTGCAAGCTCACAAATATGATCAAGGGACAGGAGTATCTTTCATACAAGAAAAGGCTTAGATATGGGGCTATTTAGTGTAGAGAAGTAGGAGGTCATAGCCATGTGGGTAAAATAGCTGATGGAGGGAGTAAAGAAGATGGAGCCAAACTTCTCGGTGGTGACCAATGACAGAACAAGAGGCAATGGATACAAACTGAAAAAAGTATGAAATTCAATCTGAAGAAAATACTTTTTACTGTGAAGGTGGTCAAAAAACAGGAATAGGTTGCCCGAAGATGTTGTAGAGACTCCATCTTCAGAGTTGCTGAAAATTCAATTGGACACAGTACTTGGGCAACGGATCGATCCCACTTGTGCAGAGGGTTAGACTAAATGTTTTCAAGGGATTCATCTCCAACCTCAATCGTTCCATGTTGTTGTGGAAAAAAAAAAAAGAAAAAAAAAACCAGGCAATGTCACATCTCTGGATTTGCATATCTGAAATTCTAGAGCAATTCCCAAGGATGTTGTACAGCTAGAGAAGAGAAAGAAGAGCTACAAGGTAAAGCAGAGGTAGGGAGCAATATTTGTAGGAGGTAAAATTGAAGAGGCTGATGCTTTGCAACTTGAAGAAAAGGCAACTGGGTGGAGAATTGATAAAGGTCTAGAAGTTCATAAATAATGAAAAGGGAGTGACTGTTTGCCTTTTCTCACTACTTGTGGTTTCCTAAAAAATGCAGTTATGAGGCACAAAGAAGTATCAGCTAATACTATTTCTGAAAATATATCTTTAAGCAATGGACTGTGCTCCACAGGGAGCAAATTGAAGTTTTGCAAAAGATACTATATTTTTGGCAGATCTATGAATGTTGAAAAAGCTAACAACAGTAAGCAGGAAACAAGAGCAGGTAGATGGTGAATGAAAGAGGAAGGAGAGAAAAATATCTTTTCGGTTCATAAAAAATAAGACCTGATATGATCAAAAGAGGAATGATCAGGAACCTGAAGTTTTTATCATTATGGATAGGAAAGAAAAATGAACTGCACAAAATGTGACCTAGAGATAGAATATCAGATTATGATCAAGTAATCTGATTTTTCATGTGTGAAAATACCAGTAAATTTTATCTCATAAATCCCATGTTGACAATGTGGGCATATTCAATCACAAAAACTGAACTAACTTTTCCTTATTTCTTTCTCTGGGCAGATATGCAATAGCTACATCCAAGAACTTTGTATAGGGAGTCAAATCCATTTCTCTTAGACCATCAAGTTGATCTCTCTGTTGCAGGAATTCACTCTGAAGAAGGACAGCAAGGTTGTTCTAGATGAAGCAAAGATTAAGGTGTGTGTGTGTGTGAGAAAACTGTCTTTCTAACTTTAAATGCAAGTAAGCATAATTATAGATTATATGCATGATTGTTCTACAGAGATGCATCACTGAAGAGCACTGAAGATTTCCTGCTGCTTTGCACTCATTTAAATGATATCATTACAATCTGCTGAACAGCACTTACCTTCGGAACTTATTGGAAACTTTAAGCTTTCATTCATTCTCATGCACTGCCTGTTCAGATAGTAGTAGCCACAGTAAGCATATAGTTAAAACTTTGAACTTGCCAAAAACACTGCAGAGAGCTGCGCATAAAAGCAGTCATTTTTACCAGTGCCATTCTCATTCAGCACTGTCCTACATGTGTCTCATACTTAATTTCTTCTGGTGACAATGCCTATACCGAGAGAAGTGTAACACTGAGAAAGTACATAGGTACTGAGACAGTAGATAAAGTCATACAATAAAAATTATTTCGTTGTTAGTTTTGAGAACTGAAGTATTCCGAAGTATTTTGTAAGTATCCAAACGAAAAGTGATGCGTAAGTTGAACCCTTTATTCATCTCCTTTTCTGTGCATCTGCTAAAGAACTTGATCACAGAGATATGAATCCAAAAGGCAGGAAAAATCTGCTTTTGGAATTAATCACACCTGGATCCATGTTTAAGACCTCATTTCATATGCTAAAGAACATAGACAGTGTCCACAGAATGAATTTGAGTGGTATAGAATTAAGGAAGAAGGTGCCTTGGTACATGCTATTTTTGGAAGTTCATAATTTTAATAAGGCTCTTTACTGACTTAAATGGCCAACACGGCTAAAGTTAAGCAGCTTTAAAAAATAAATCAGACACAAACAATCACTTGACATAAAAAAAAATAAGAATGACCCATCCAAGTTATAAAGTGGCGAAATGGCGAAATGGAGAAACAAGTGTAAGCAAAATAAAATAGGAAGTATTGAACAATTAGCATCTTGGAGAGGGTTACCAGTTTAATTAAAAAAAAAAAAATTCTTTTCATGAGTCAACTCAGTCATGTATTCTAAACTTCTTACCATATCATTTTGTTACATTTCATGTTTGCTATGTGTATCTTTAAAAAATGTGCAATAAGTACCGTTTTTTTTTTTTTAAATTATTATTAATATGTTTTTATTTTCCAGGAAAGAGAAGGATAGAGTTATAAATTCAGAAGTTGCTTTTTGGGGATATCTTAGATTTCTGAAGTATTTTGCATCAAATGCACATTCGACCATCAGTCACTTTTTTATTTTCTTTCTTTTCTCTTATCTACTTATGTTAATGTCACATGTGGGATCCTTCAACTACACGCTAAAATACTGTCCTAGTTCCACATCCAGAGTATAAGGATGACAATGTGAGTTTTATCATATGGTCAATTAAAAATCTGTAGAATATGGCAGAGTAATTATGTACCTTTATTTAATTTACAATTTATTTATGTAATTATGTATGATAATAAGCAGCCTAAAGCTAGCCAGTGCAAAAGAAGAGCCAATACAAAACCAGTAATCTTTACCTACTGAAAAGCTATTTCATCCCATGTATCTGCATAGAGCAGGCAGGAGACCACACTGGGATAGGTTAGAGCATTACTTTATCTTCCAAGGGCTGAACTACATTGAGATACATCCAACAATACTTGAAAGGCACAGTGGTGAAACTCCAGTTTGAAATCAGGATGAAACGAGAGGAGCTAAATACCTGTTTCTAGGTAAGTGAGGTCTTGCTAGTTCATAAACTCTCCTGTAAGTCATTCAGTGGCTGGGGCTGCAGTACCGAAAAACTGACTTGCCTTTTAAGTTGTGACAGAAATAATATTGGTTCTGGATATAAAATTTTCTATCCCATGTATGTGGAAACTGTGTATCAACACACTTGAGACAGAGATTCATAACTGTCACTGTCACAGTTTCACCTTCTGTGAGGCCATACCTGGAGTATTATGTTCAATTTTGGGCCCCTCACTACGAGAAAGACATGGAGGCCCTGGAGTGTGTTCAGAGAAGGGCAGTGGAGCTGTGGGGGATCTAGAGCACAAGTCTTATGGGGAGTGGCTGAGGGAACTGGGATTGTTCAGTGTGCAGAAGAGGAGGCTCAGGGGTGACATTATTGCTCTCTACAACTACCTGAAGGGAGGTTGTGGTGAGGTGGGGGTCGGCCTCTTCTCCCAAGTAACAGTAATAGAGTGAGAGGTAGTGGTTTCTCGTTGTGCCAGGGAGGTTCAGATTGAATATTTGAGATAATTTATTCTCTGAAAGAGTGGTGAGGCCCTGGAACAGGCTGGCCAGGGAGATGATTGTGACACCCACCCTGAAAGTGTTCAAGAAATGCTTAGATGTGGTACTTAGGGACATAGTGGGCAATATCAGTGATAGGTGGACAGATGGACTAGATGATCTTAAAGGTCCTTTCCAACCTTAATGATTCGATGATAATGATTTTCAGTTCTTATTTAGCTATGTGAGAAAGAACTTTAATGAATGTTTTTAACAAGGATAAGGGAGAGGAAGAATAAGGTTTGGTCTTGATTTGCTTCTGCATTTGTAGAGGTGAGGTGATGAGTGACGGATCACCAGAGGTGATGAGTGAGGGATGAACCTTCGAGAAAGCTGGGTTGGCAGTCAGGAACATTTTGCCTGCTAAATGCAGATTGCTAGTAGGGAGAAAGAAAACAGGCTTTGGGCAGGAACTGGTTTCATGCTGGTGCTCTCATAATGTACTGCAGGTTTCTGTGTGTTCTGGTACATCCGCTGGGTCTGGGAAACTACAAGAAACGCATCCTGGAATTTTTAGCAGGCTTCCCTCGCCCCCCCACTCCACTGCTACAGACACCGATGGAGACGAGATAAGGACACAGTTTAAGAGCTCTTCCGGAGAAGCATCTGCATATGCAGTTGTACAGGAGATACTGAAACAAAGATAAGAACTTTAAGAATGATTTTTTTTCCACACTACTTTCAACTTCTTGAGAATGCTGTTGCTTTCATACGTTATGACAAAATTTAGTTATTGGATTTTTCTACTGCTGAATGCCAAAGCCAACATTCTGAGTCAAATTATGTTAATGAAATCGATCTGTTTTGTTATTTGCAGTCTTTTGACCTTTTCTTTAAAAAAGACCAAGTGACAGATGGTTTGTACTGCTTCTTATATAACTGCAATGGTGCAAGCTGAAGTAATAGCAAAATCAGTGCTTGTACCTTTCCAACTGGGAATTAACTTCATGAAATGGGGCTCCTTCTGCAACTTGCACTGAATTTCCATGGAGGAAAACAAACAAACAATCAAACAAACAAACAAAAAAATAAAAGGAGGTTTCACCTCCGAAATGATGTTGGTGTTTTGGCAGCTTCCCAGTGGATGAGGTGTTGAAACAGGATAACTGCTTTCCACACTTAGAGTTTGTGCAAAACTGTTAAGAGCAAATTCAATCACAGAAAGATCTGCAGCACCGGTACCTGAAATTCAGCTTGGTGAACTTGTTCTCTGAACTGCTCGTTGAAGTTATCGTAACTGTTTAAATCTCTCATTAACTAACTGAACTTGCTGTTTCTGAAAACTCCCACATATCACCATTGCTTCTGACACTTTCCTAAAAGTATTCCATAATGCAATTATAGTTTTAATGTACTTCAGTTCTCTCAAGTTCAAATTTTGCGGAAAATCTGATAACATCAAGGGTATTTTGAACAGCTTTTCTGTGGCCTTAAAGCCAAGTATTGTGTTCATTTAAAAGAAGTTTTAAATAAACAACAAATTTAGGTCAGCTCCAGTACAGCGCATGAGATTGGACACTGTGAAAGGGAAACATACAGGGAGCAGAATCTCCTTGTGGTGATGCTGCTACCAGGAAAAAAGAACATCTCAGTCTCAGAGGTTGATTTGTACGTTTCACAGTGCCAAGGAAATATAAACAGATTCTTTAGTGTAGATAGCACCTCAACTACACATAGATCCCTGGTCTCACAGACCAAGAAGGCACCTGTAGCATGTCACCTGAAAAGAGAGAAACAGAGTTCAAGTTTTATGCTTGCTCCAGCAAGTTCATATTGTTTAAGATTTCCCAAACTGCATACACAAAATTTGATAATGTGTTGGGGACAAGGCAGTTTTTCAATTGCAGATACAAAAAATAATGGTTTTTGTGTCCTGCGGTGGTATAGCCTATTCCAGAAGGAAATGATGGTGTTTTTTTGACTTTGGTTGATGTCACTGCCCAGCTTGTTTTTTGAGTTTTAAGATTTGCTCTTCTAGCAAATCTATTATCTTGCAAAGATGGGCATCGGGTGACCGTATTCTGTAAATAGATAAGGATTATAAAATGTAGAACTCTGTCTTCTCAGAAGCACCTGTAATCTAAGAGCAAGAGTAAAGTCATTTGGCAGCAAAGGAACTTGAGTTTCCCAGACACTGAAGTGATCAAAGTCTTAAAATTTACACTTAAAATGATTTTGCTCAAAAAAAGTAATGGATGTAATTAGTAAAATTTGCTAAAATTAATTAAAAATCATTCAAAATAAGTTATAGCAGCAAGAAGAACAAGAAAGACAGTTTTATTTGGTAGTTTTGTCACTGTTCTTCCTTTAAGTCCTATCTTTTCATGTTATTTGTGTTAGCAAAGTATTCCTGCAATACAACTTATATTATTCTTTCCATCTTTTTCATCTAAGAGTATAAACATGCAGCTGCTGCTGACTTCTCCAGTCCTGCATAACCCCGAGGAGCATTCAATGAAGAAGAAGCTCCTGTGTTGGTAAATACATTTTCTCCTGTTAATTATGATCTCTATTTGAGGTGGTAGGAGACCTTATTCTAAGGTTTTAGCCAGCTTCCTACACCCTATGACTGGAATTTGCTGTCACAATTGAGTGGAAGACACTACAGTTCACTCTGTTGGTATTTTCATCCACTCTTTGGCAATAGAAAGGTCCTTTTTTGTGAGTGATAGCCTGCTTGGTACTGATCACCTTCAGCACAGAGCAGTGTGAAGTCAGTCTTTAAAAATGAATCATTGTGGGAGATATGCCAAAATTGCTATCCAGTAGCTGTCAGCTTCCATATCAAACTCTACAACTTGATCACAGGCAAAAAGGAGGAAGATGTTTTATGAATCTCTCTTTGGGACTCCTCCAGCTCTGGGTCTATACTCAGTCTTTGACCAGCAGTTTTTTATGCAGGAAAACTCAGCAATTTCAGTGTGTTTTTTCAGGCATGAAACAAGGACGAACTGTATGGAGGTGAAGTCCTGCAAAGATTTCTTAAAAAATTAGCATCTACTGAAGTAAATACTACACTGTCAGTAGTTAAGGTGTTAGGCTGGTGAGTAGTAGCTTCATGGATCTAAAGTGGAGATGTTCTGGGGAATATAGGGAAGTAAAATGGCTTAGAATATCTGAGTAACTGAAAACTTGAAAAGTAGCTAAATTTTAAAATTTTAAAACTAAGCATTTAAGTTTAACTCCCATGCAGAGCTGAGCTGAGAACTGTGATACAGTCAAAGGCACAGAAACAGCTAATCAGCTCCAACTGTCCCATCCCAGAGACATAGGCAAGGCCATGGCTATCTGTGTGTGTTTCACCTTGTTAAATTACTCCATTTCTTCTCCCCTGCTTTGTGTTCCACACTGAAAAACGGAGCACACCTTCCTTTAAGATGTTCCATCAACAAAGGATTATCTCTTATTTCTTCTTTACCGTTTTAATGTTTTCATTCAATTTGCACAATAAATGTATCTGAAAACATCATTTAAACTTAGATCCACTTAAATTATTAAAGTACTTAAATAATCAATTTTAAAACTTTCAAATGTGAAGACTGCAATTTCCCTAAACTTCCAGTTTCTTTAAGTAAAAAAATAAATCAAAATTGCAATAATATTTTAAAATGCTTTGGGATTCAAAAATAGCAATGAGAGTAATGTTGTTAATGGGGAGGGGCAAATGGATAGTCATTAATAATATCAGGTCTGTTTAGAGAAAACTTTCCTTTTCAGAAGGTAACCATGCCTGAATGAAAATTGTTCAGACTTTGCTTACTGAAAATTCGAGGCCTCTGAGCATTCACGAAAGAATTTAAGCACTACTTAAGCAGACACAGGTGGACACTTAAGCTGATAGAGATGACCCCCTCATGGGATATTTGTTCACAGTATTCTACAGACCCGGTTAGAGGACAGTGAGCTAAGGAAAGAATAAATAAATAAACTTAAGTAAAACCACAAAAATAAATGTAGTGGTGAAGGTAAAATATTTTTAGAGGAAGAGGAAGAAAGTAAATAAGAAGATTATGTTGGGTCTATGTTTTTCATTTGGGTTTCAGATATTTTAAAAATACACAGGTTTTCATGCATAATAAGTATGACATGAAATTACAGCGACTGCTGATGCAAATTAAGTAATTGTGCATGCCAATTATTTGTTACATGCTTGTTGTATTGTTTGAATAAGCAATTATTGAACTCATAGAGACAAGCATGTTAACTAGGAGTGTATATTAGGCACATAATTACCACCACTTAATTCAGAAAAATCAAGCAATGTGGAATTTAGCTGGGGGAATGGTTATGAATCCTGGCATTTTTCCGAGGCATAAATTTCTTGTTTCATTATATGAATTTCTTGCATTTATACCAGCTTATGCCCCAAAGTGATTTAGAAAATGATATAAGCTCCGCAAATCAAGACACGTGCTAGCTAAACATATGAACGATCATTTGGATTTCTTTGTCACTCTTCAAGATTTGTGTGCAAATCCTGCAGAAACAGAGTTATCTGTGTACATTTCTTCATTTTCAACTGAAATTTAGTTGCCCCGCTGTCAGGGTATGCAGTCCCAAGTACTGCACAGCAGTGGAATTAGTGAATAAAGCCATACTTGGATAAACTTCAGAAGGAAGTTGGTTAGAGTTGACACACTGAAACTTAAATTTTAGTCAGTGTGATGGCTGATGCCTTCTAATTTCAGATGTGTGACATCCTCAGATTGCTAGACTGCATTTTTAAGCCTGATCTGAGAAGTGCTGTCAGCTGGTGCCACGGAACCAGCGCTGTAGAGTAGTGATAACTCTTAGATTGTTCAGGTTCCTTCAGAGTGGTCTGAACACTGACTGTTCTGGGGGACCTTATCAGAGATTTCTGAGTCTCAGAATGGCACAGACATGTAAGATCTAAATTTGTTTATAGCGCTTGCTGTAAATGAAATCATAATACACTTCGGTCACTTGAAAAGCAAAAAGTTTGTGGCTAATTCTTCCTGGTGTTAGCTTTATCTGAAATCCCAATGCTAATTAGGTATCAGCAACTCTTACATAGTTGTCAATATTAAGAGAAGATCTAGACAAATTTACTTTGTAACTATTTTAACTGATAAAAATGAGAATTCAGTACCGTCTAAAGAACCCTCAAATGAAGGCAACAGAACTGGCAGCTCAACTCTTCCAGACTTGAAATTCCCAATTTTTTTTTCCATTAATTTCAATGGAAACTGCTTGCACGTGTAAGGCAATATGAGCAAGGTTAAGTCACATCCTTAGGAAATCTGAAGGCCCTCGTTACAATTTAAGAATCATTAGAAGTCTGTATATTTCGTGTTGGTAAAAACAAGAGTACATATTGGTAAGAACTAACACACATACACTCACATCCCATGGACAGAAGAGAACTGAAGCATATCAGCTGTCTTCCATTTTGCCCCGGGTATCGACAGCATATGCTTCATCATGTCTGCACTTGAGAAATGAAAGTTGAAGCATAGTTTTCAAATTGTTTAACTGTATTTGGAACACTGATGGGCTCCCAAAGGTGTGGTAACCATCTAGTTCTATATTTAAAAGCAAAACAAAACAGCTGCCCCTTCAAAATATAATTTAGATTTCTCTCTTTTTTCCTCCTTCCCTTACCACTCCCCCAAGAAAAACGTGCTGGGTCTCATTATCTCAAATCCTGATTTCATCCATATGCAAATTAAAGGAAACAATGAGTCACCCTGCCTTACCATGCTTGCAGAACAGAACAGTCACATATTTTGAGTTCCTTCAATGATCAATCTGTTTTATCTGTTGAAGCACACATTTGACATCAGTTTTCTTTATGACAAGGCTAAAGATCTTATCACTTCCTCCTGTGACACTTCTACTCTGTGTATGGATCACTTTTCACTGTGACTTTCTGATGAACATACTTCTTTAAAACCATAGCAAGTATTCACAACCTCTGCACACTTGTAGGGTTGCTGTGTTCACTTCAGACTCACAATGCGTGCTTAAAAGTTTCTCTGCTTTTTTTCCAGATATGTGAGTTGGTTTCATAAAACATATTTCTTGACAAACTTTTTGCCACTTTACTAAGCACTTTTAACAGTAAAGTGTTCCTATTAATAATAGGATTATGGTAGAATTTTTTTCACAGGTAACTGCCATTTTGCTTGCTTTTCCTGTAGAAAAATAATGAAAAATGAAAATGAAATAGGATTTTTCTTATTTTTTTTTAAATAACTGACAGTGTATTTTTCAACAACAACAACAACAAAAAAAGAATTTTTTAAATGTGAAAGTTCTGATTACAGATAATTTTTATCAACACTTGTAAAGTACTACTTCACTGCATCAATACATAATGTTTTGGTTTTGTCACTTGAAATCTTTTCCAGATTGTTTTTTCTGGGGGGAGAAGTTCAACCAACTATGCCACTTTCATAATTATTTGCAAGGATTACACATAACAGCAATCTGTCGTGTGCTGAAGAGTTTTGGTTAGTGTTTCTATTTTATAGGCACATATTTTATTTAGCTCTGAATTGTTTTAAAGTACTATTTGAAATGCTTGACAAAAGAAGGTTTTCAGTGTCCTGAAGTTTTGCAAATCCCAGGCATCCCTTCTATGTACAACCCGATGATAATAAATTGGTGTTGATTTATGTTGGTCTAGTGATGTTTTACTTCTTTCACCTGTTCTCAAGTGGACAGATATATACAAAAAATAATGAAAATAAAATTGCATGCAGAAAATTAACTGTACTCATTCAGTCTTCTGGTTTAAATTTTGAACAACAACAAAAGAGACTAATATTAACCTAAAAATCTGCTTGTTTGTTTAGTACATGATAGCAAAGTTGAGATTTTTATGAGGAAAATGTGATAAAAATTCACCACCAAAATCATTTCCTTATACATGCTTTTTTTCCTTCCATTATATAATAAAAGTGATAGTCATTTTTTTTTTAAACATTTGAATTTTATGCATTACATTTTAATCATTCCAAAACATTTTTCAAATACTTAGTTATAAAGATTTGATTTCTTTATCTTATTTTCGAGAATAGTGGAAAATCCTCAGTTTGACTAGCCATTCCTTGCTAAGAACTTCCATGCCATGTTTAACCATCCAAAATTTTGGGGTCTCAGTATGAGCAGTTCTGTCTCAACACTCAAGAGACAATGCTGGAAACCAGGTTCAATGCTATTTGGGCAAGTTAGCTCTCTGTATTCGATTCCTACTTGCTCAGAGAGTGTCTCTCTATTCTTCCTAGGTTAGTTGTCATTGCTTCCATCACTTCTAGGCTTCTGTTTCTGTATTTAAGCTTGACTAGGAGCTCCTAATTCATTCATACAGGATTGATAGTGTTTTTGCTTCCATTTCTCTTTGTTGGGATGCATTGTACTTGAGCTTGGGGGCAGTGATCCTTTAATATTAGCCAGCATTCTTGGGCCCATCTTCTCTCCAGGGTTTTATACCATGGCACTCTACCAAGCAAACCCTTGAAAAGCCCTAAGTCTTCTCTCTTCAAGTCCAAGGCAGTGAGCTTTCTGTGTGCCCTCTTTGCTGCCCTAAGGATCTTGAATTCCACCATTTCATGGTCACTACATCCAAAGATGTCTTTGATGTTTATGTTCCCAACAAGCCTCTCCCTGCTCTCTCCTCTATCATTAACACATTCAAGGAACCTCCTGGATTACTTATGCCCTGCTGTGTTGCCCCTCTGGCAGATGTTGGAGTAGTTTAAGTTGCCTTTAAGGACCAGAGCTTGTGAACTTGAGGCTGCTCCTAACTGTGTGTAGAGGATCTCATCTGTTTTGTTTCCTTGATCAAGCGACCTGTACTCCCACTTAATATCATCTAGACCTGTCTTCCATTTAATCCTACACCATAAGGTAGGATTATCCATCCCCAGGGACTGTTCCACACACTCCAGCCAATAATCAACATAGAGAGCATCACTCTCTCATTATCTACCTAGCTTGTCCTTCCCAAACAGCCTGTTTCCTCCCATTGCAACACTCCAGCCACAGGAGGCATCCTACCACAGCTCTGTGATTATGTCAGTAAGATCACAGCCCTGCAGAAGTATGCATATCTCTAATACATCTGATTTATTACCCATACAAAATGTGTAGGTGTACAAACACTTTAAAGGGGCAAATTTTCCGTTCCTAGAAAGAGTTTGGGGGATTTCTCTGTACAGCTGTCTTGTAGTCATTGCCAACTCCAGTTCCATTGCCAATTGATCTGCAGTTAATACTGGTTTGGGGAGAAACTTCATCCAGGGTGCCTTCCTCCTTACAATCTAGCTGCAGTCATTACTGACTGCTGAGATGATCTTTCAGTATAAGACTAATTGGAAATCAGTTATGCACAGACAGTGTATTTAAATAGGAAAAAAATCTGTTTAAAGTGTTTAAAGGAAGAAGGGAGGAAAGCCAGTAAATGAGACTGTCTCTTGCACCAATAAGAGTTTGATCTTTTTCTTGATAGTCCCCATTTTCTTTTCTCCTGTGAGTTGTTTTTAAAAGGAAACAGGGGCCCTTCTCAGAATTGTAGCAAACGTAATTGAATTTCAAATGTTGTTTTCAAACAAACAAACCATAGAAAAGTTGAGGATGGCGAAATATAAGCATGTTTTCTAAAATGCCATTGTACAGGCAAACACATGTTTTCAGTTAAGCTAAACTCATTTCTGGTAACAGTATTCATTTTGTGATGGCCATGACCAGCAGGTATTTGGGGAATGAAGGGTAGTAGCGCTTATCAAATTAGATCTAAAGGGGAAGAACATGTATTTAGGATCTTTTTTTCATAGTGTTCTCCATAAAACAGTCTGGAAAGGGCAAGTAAAGGCTGTGAGGGCTCATGGAAAGATGGTAATGCTTTTGAGTTTGAAAGGAGAACTCTGCTTTTTTAAACAAACATCTCTTCAAGATGTCCTTTTCTCCTTATTTCAATTTTAAATATGTTACTGATATGGAAACTCATGCTGAAAAATTGTGTCTGGTTTTCCTGAAAATATTCTTCTTTAACTAAGTGTTTGGGTATGACAGAGTCCCAGTGCATATGAATGTAGGCAAAGTAGTTTTTATGCTACATTGATATTTCAAAGCTAGTTACATTCTGTGCTTTTTTTTCCCTCTTCCCACCCTATCCCCAAAATTCATTTAGCTACTTGGAACTTCAGCAGTTGATGGATTAATGCAGCAAAATAATGTCTGAGCCAAATACTTGCCCAACCTCAGTTACGTCATTATGCTAGAGAGTGCTTCAGTGACATAGAGAAGTCACAAAATCTAGTCTTGGAGAATCTAAGTAAAAAGTGCTTCCAGAGATCACACACTTATAACAGGTGGGTCTGTGATTTCTATCAGTTTGTACTGCTTGGCTTCTACAGGGAGAAAATTCTATTTTTAAATGATTAAGGAATAATAACCACAAGATTCCCACCTTTACTGCTCCCGCTTCGTGGCCCACTCCCATACAAACTAATTTATGTAATTTTAATTCCATAGTTCTTAGGGCAGAAGACTCCTTAGTTCACTTATTTGACAAGAGAACCAAACCAGGACAGAATTACTCTCAGCCAAGAGAGGGTCAGCCTGAGTGCTGAGTGCCATGTAACGTATTGATTCACAGCTCTTCTGCTTGAATGTGCAACAGCACTATAAGACCTCTTATCTCACTGCTGCAAATTGGTGCCTTGAGTGCATGCCTGTAATGTAAAATTTTCAGACTTTTTCCCCACCTATCCATTATCAAACATGAGCTTGTGAAATGAGAGTTTTCCCTCTCACTTTTGCTGAGGCAAACCCACCTCTTGCTAGAAGAAGAGCTGCAGGCCCACAGCTGTGCCAGCAGAGCCAGCTCAGGCTGCAGACCACTCATGTCATCTCTCTTGCCACAGGAAGCAAATTAAGCATTAGTTAAACTTGCACTCTTTCCCAGCTCTGCACTGGAATGCAAACTTACATTAGGAAAGAATACATTCTGATTAGTGAGAGTGACAAACTGAACAAATGACAAGAGAAACTAGAAACATCTTCACATTTAGCAGGAGAAAAAAATATAGTGGCACCTAACACAGAGTACTAACAAGGAAAAAAAATAGATCAAGATAGGCCACTTTTTCCTTTTTCTGCTATCTTCAATTTCATTATCTTCTTCATCAAACAACAAAGCAGAGATAGTAGAGCAAGTTAAACTGAGAAAGATTAATTTTTTTCTTTCAACAAAATGGATAATCTCTCCCTCATGTCCATGTTCAGGCAGTGCATTTGAGTAAATATATTTCTTTGCAGTCGGGGGGGAGGAGGGAAGGAGGTGGAGAAATGAGCCAAAATATGAAATACGCCCACCAGTTATAGATGAGACACATTTGCATGGCATGTGTCTTCTTGTAGAGTTGTGAGCTTCTGTAGCTGGAGTGTGATTACACCTACAACCCTCACTAATAGCACAGCCCCAGCAGACATAAGCCCCTGACCAAAGTCTTAGGGCTCATATACAATAGCTTATTGTTACTGTGTCTGCTTATATATTGTGAGCTTGTTCACCATTTTTAGAAAATTTCTACAGGCCTTTAGTAAACAGATTCCAGGAAAAAAGATAAGGACTATATCTGCTCATGCCTTTATCGATGGTGATCAGCTAATCTATACTTCAAAGACTTATTTATTTTCTTCCCACTACCAAAAGGTGCACAAGAAATAAGATATGAGAGCTCAGCTCAAAATCTCCTCTATATTCCCCCAAGGGGAGGGAGAGAAGGCATGGCATGTTCTCCCCAAAGCCTGCTCGTCTCCACGGAGAGAGGCAGCCCCTCAGTAGGCAGGAGTCCAGCCTGGAAGACTCCATGCCAAGGATGACATCCCAGGGCAGGTGAGGAGGGCACACTGCACCATCAGCACCTCCAGCAAGAGGCCAAGGGAGGGATGTAAGAAGAGGGCAAACACAGAAAGCAGCTTTCCCTCATCTGACTGTCTGCAGCTCAGGGTCTTCCTGAGTTAGAGAAGTGTGCTCAGTAGTTCTTGATGAACCCACAAATGTTGTGTGAGGTTTTTAAATCACCTTTTGCAGTCATATTGACTTCAGCATCCATAGCACGCTTTGGCAAAGATTTTACATTTCAGCAGTTTAGTTGGAAGAGGTCTATCTGATTTGCTATGTTTATAACCTACTATCATCATTCCTCTTAGCTATTTCTGTTCCAGCCTGAAGGATCCTAGTCCACCTCATTCCTTCTTAGGTGCAAGCCATCATGCCTTCTATTGCTGTTGGCTTTCTCTTTCTAGATTTATTATGTTCTTTTTTGATGGTGCAACTAGAATTGCATGTACAGCCACTGAAACATGCTGAATTTTTACAGTGCCCTTCCTATTTATTCCAAACATTCTTAAAATCAATCAAAAAATAGATAAGAAGTACACCCACACAATACACAGGAAAAAAAATAGATAAACCATCAGTCTGTCTCGACAGGATGTTTGTGATATGATTCAACATATCGAGTTGCAGCTTTATATCAAGTATCATCTAGCTTTGACAAAAATATGGAACAAAACTAAAACAAAGCAAAACCCCAACCAACCAATCAAACAGATAAACAAAATATATATATATTTTTAATTTTGACTCCTATGTGATGTTTTCAATATTGAAATAGTATTTGTTTCAGGGTCCTCAAATTTGTTATGAAATATGTATTGCTCGCATTTTATAGTGGTTCTCTAAGCCAAGGAAAATATATCTTCGTCTTAAGTTGACGCTCTGGTGTTGTTTACTTCTTCCTCTTTCTACAGATGATGCTGTACTTTGAAATCAGACTCTGCCTTGCTGTGGTGAGAAGTCAGACTGTGCAGTAATTTCACATATTTCCCACTGTTTCAACAGAATTAAAAATCCATGTCGTCAGAATTTTGGTATTAATTTCAATGGGAGCAAGATTACTATGCCCACATGAAGTTTACATGATAACCTGACTTGCATTCACCACAAGTGCAAACATTATTTTTCAATGACTGAGAGAGCTGAACACTTCTTTAGCATGTGTAACCACAAAAAAAAAAAAAAAAAAAAAAGGGTTGTATGCTTTTGAAATCAGACATTTAATAAACCCATATTATTTCCAAAGAGCTCGGTGTTTATCTCACTTGGTTTCATTGACAAACAGTTTCATCATGTAGCACTGCAGAACAACTGTGTTTTTCAAACAACCCTTTTACTCAGTTTCACTTAAGAAAAGATCTTATTTTGTAGAGAAAAAAACTTCAGTATTTTGAGTCCACGAGTTCTTGTATTTTTATAATTTGATAATTTAATTGTTCAGAATACTGATGTGCCTTCAAGAACTTTGAGCCCGATTTACTAGGAAAGTAAGGTTTGGCTGATCATGCTCTGCATGTATATGGAGCTATGTCTGTCGGTCACCTGACTTTTCCTTTTAATTCTTTAGCCAGCTTCAGAGTTTCACCAAAGGTAAAAGGACTTAGAAGTATTCCATTTTCACGGATCTTAAGGAAGTTGTCATCAAGGGAGAGAGAAGAGTTTTTCAGATCTGCTCATTCAAATTTTAGAGCCATTAAAGCATTCTCATAGGTGAAGAACATAGAGTTCTTTCGTTACATTGCTTGTTTGTTTTACTTCAGCATTAAAACACCAAATTCAACTTCATACAGTTACTTTACAACAAAAGACCCACGTGATAATTTGGAACGATAGTTTTTCTTCTGGCTATATATCACAGATCAAATCAACTTAGTATCACATGCTTCATGTTCTGAGCTCAGTTTCTGAGTAAGGCAAAGACAGTAGTCATGACACCAGGTCAATCTTAGGTTTCAGGCTTATTAATCCAAAATCCATCCCACTTTTCTGAGCTGGCTGTAGATGGAGTTAGAAATGGATATTTCAAGCATTTTGGAGGACATTTTCAATAACGGTTGAATCTTGAAACAGTCTTGCATCTTCTTGAAAGTAGAATTATGAAAATGACAGAAGTTTCAAAATACCAGATATATATGTCCAAGACAGGCTATCTTCTGATGACAGATGTGAGGAAACATTACTTCTGAGAGCCATTTTTTCATTCACCACTACACTACTTTCCTCCTTAAAACTACATTTTACATCTTTGATATCATTAATGTCTTTTCCTTATTTCACTTTATGGACTGAGCTCAGCAGTAAGACGATCCCCCTACAACCAAAGGAAAAAAGCAGAAAGAAACAGACATCCTCAGGTAGAATGAGCCATCTGTGCAAGATATCTGCCATTCTACATGGACTGCAGAAGGGTTCTGTTTTTTTTAGCAGAGATGCTTCACTTAAGTGGGTTGAATTCAGGTACAGTTATTCCTCTGGATATTTCAGGTATTGTCCCACACAGTGCAGCCTTTGTCCCAGTAAAAAGGCTTGCCATACAAATGTCTTGCTTTTATTCATTGAAGGGGCTGTCATGGCCTTAATGATGATGTGCAAGTGTAAAACTATCCTGAAGTAAAGGGAACAAGAGAGGATGGACAAGAGATCACAGCAGAGAGACAGGTACAAAGATGAAGAACTAATTCACTGCTGTTTCTTCTCGTCACCAGGAAAAAAAATTACTAAAGTCTTGATGTGACATCAAACAAACTAAATACTATTAGAGACCCAAATGCAATGATCATATCGAGATCAAAAGGACTGACTCTCCAATCCCCTCACCTTCTGCAGTGACCTATGCTCAGGCAAGATGAGTGCAGAGTGAGTGGAAATACAATTGCCCTCACAGAGAAGGCCTGCACATGCATGTATTCAGTCTCACAAAGTACAGAGCAGTGAAAAATTCAACTCTGGTATTTAGCTTGAAAACTGTTACCTGACTTTTCTGATGACGGGAGGTCCTTCCTCCCATGGACTGACATGTGGAGACAGCTGAACTAACCCAATCTGTGGTACTTTAGGATTGCATAGTTTAAAGTATCATAACCCCAGGGTTCTGCAACCACATAGGCTGAAAAAAATGGCTGTTTTGCAGTCTGTATGTGACACTTCTCCTCTGTCCCACAACTGAAATGCTGTAATTTGAAATATATATATAAAAGCGTAGAGATCAGAACTGTAGAATATGGTTTTTTGTGCACTCTGGAGTAGGTTTCCGTTCAATATTCACAGTGGCATTGTCTTAAGAGTAGTTGAGTTTTCAAATCATACATATATATTATTCCATGACAGAAATGTGTTTCAAGAATGTGTTTGAATGTGTTTCAAGAATGCATAAGCGATTTTTGGAGGCCTACTGAGATTACTGAATTAAAAGGTCGATAAAGAGAATAACAAAACACTCTGTGGATATAAAGCCAAGCTTAAGACACTGGTTAGATGCCTCAGAGGATGCACATTCCCTGACATCTACTGGAACGGTGAGCATTTGAATAGGGTCCATGACACGATCTGAAAGGAAAGCTAGGTGTCTGCTAGGACCTAGCAGAGAGGCAACAGGATCCCACCACACAAATTCCTTCTGAGAGATCAGTGAGGAGATATCAGTTTGGGTCCTGTGGTGGTATATCTCTATTCATACAGCAGTGCTTAAGCCAGCAGGTTCTCTTGTATATCATTATTCCATGGGGACAGACCGAGTTTCTTTGTATCTCTTGTGGTACCAGAGCACTAAGAGCCAGAGCCACAAAACTGAAGACCCTCAGCACTGAGCTATCCAAGAGATGTGACTCACAAAGCCCAGTGACACATTGCAGTGTTTCACCACCAGCTAAATGCACTGCTTCTCCACTGGAGATCTGGCAAAAGTCTCCATTGTCAATACAAGCATTTTGCTTAAGCAGTCCTCAGTTACCAAAGCCATAACTGATGTAGCTTGACTGTAGACGTAAGCCTCTGTATGCCAGTGCAGCTCTGTTGGTGAGTGACCTCCAAAGATCAGAACAAGAGGGGCCCATAACTTCTTGAAATGCAGTTGTGTGACCCCTTGCCAGTGTCCTAACTTAGCTAGCAGGAAATGCAGAAGAGAAGAATGCTTCTTGGTTCTCCAACCCAGCTGATAAGTGCCCTTTCTTTTGAACCTTAAATTTTGCAAGTACTCCAGAAGCTGAAGTAGAATGGGTGGTTTACTCTGGTGATTTGTTAGTCACCTGTAGTTTTAGACAACAGATTAATGAGGATTTCACGAGGACAGTGTGAGCACTCACCACTGTGTGTGCAAACAGATTATCTCCATACTCCCTGTCTCTGGGATCTCAGTGGTTGTGGCTGCTAAGCAGCCCTGTGGGATAATTGCTGTAACTTTATTTGGCAATTCTGCAGTTATTATTGGATGTCTAATTATAGTTAATACTCCCTGTAAATGTTTTTGCTGCCACAGATAAACATGCTATGACTTGAGAATTTGCTTTTGTGAGGTGACTGACTGACATCTAGTGTTTAAACATATTCACATGAAAAAAACCAACAAGTGTATACAAAAACAATCAAACAAACAAAAAAGGTATTTTTAGTGAGAAGAAAGAGCTCTCAGTAATTTCAAAATATCACCACAGTGTTGAGGTGCCCTACAAAAACTGAATTTAAAGAGATAAACTGTATTAACAAAAAAATAAGGCTTGATAATCACCATGTTTTTCCTAACTTCATCTTCTGAAGAGAACTGCTTCTATCTCAGACCTTCCTGTACCATTAAGATTAAACTGTGGCTCTAGAGCTGAGAAGGAATTGATACATCACTCTTAGTGTGGTGTCTCTGGCACTTCCATGCCCAGGAGATCCCCAGGGCACACGTGGTGGCACAGTGCTCCAGTTCCCAATGTTGGGAAAGTGGTTCTTCACCACATTTAGTATGAATATGCATGCTAGGTATTCAGCCAGAGATGAACAACATAATATCCCCAAGTAGGTTAATTTCAAATTAAGAGAAGCATCTTAATTCCAAATCATCAAGATCAACTGCCCACCAAGAATAGAAGCACCTTTCCCTTTAACATACAGTTTACTGTCTAAAGGAATCCAGAATATATATTCTACATATGGAACAGGTGTTCTGTTATTTTATTCTTTATTGGTTTTCATAAAGAAATAAATTGAGAAATGTAAGGATAATTTACAGTCTTTATATAGCTCTGAATACCTCATACTTCACAGACTCTTCGGTAAAGTAGGACAGCTTTACAATGCATCAAAGCTGACTCCATTCACAATATAATGAATATATGTTACTGTAAATTCTCCTCAGCCTGTTAAAAGTGAGCAAAATCTTGCTTGTATCCACCTCTTTCTATTGTTCCCAGATGTTGGAACAGTCCATGGTATATGCATCACTATTTCTTTTTATTACATGTCCAGAATGGATTAGGGATAAAGCTTTCCCATGCAGTATATTTTAAATGAAATATTTTGTTCCATAAAGAATATCCTCTGGTTCAAGAAGCTACTGAAATTTTCTATGTGGATAAATTCCTGTTCGTACTATCACTGGAAGTCCAGGTTTGATAAAATTTCCCCACATTAACACAGTGAAGATGAATTGGGTGAGTTTAAGAAATGTTTTCAAAGTTCCCTCTCATTATCTGAATATTATGGGGTTTAGATGTTAGCTGAATAGCACGAATTCCTGTTTTTCTTAACACAGAGTTCATACAGTTGGTTTCAACATCAATAGTGATAACATTACTTGGTAAATACATACCTCAGCAGTTTCTCCAGCTGCTCTATAAATAACGGTTGTAACGAATCAGTCCAAAGGCTGATGTAGTCCAGTGGCCTACTTTGGCTCTAGTAGTGGCAGTAACAGGTGATCAGCAAAGTCAAATTGTCCCTGTGCCTTGCAACAGATTAAACAGAATCATAGAATCAGCAAGGTTGGAAAAGACCTCCAAGATCATCTGGACCGAATGCCCACATACCACCAATACCCCACTAAACCATATCCCTCAGTACAACATCTGAACTTTTCTTGAGCACCTCTAGAGATGGTGACTCCACCATCTCCCTGGATAGTCTGTTCAAATACCTCACCACTCTTTCAGAGAAGAAATTTTTCATAACGTGCAATCTGAATCTCCCTTGGCTCAACTTGAGGCTATTCCCTCTCATCCTATCACTAGCTAGTTGGGAGAAGGTTAGGTGGCCAACCCTCACCTCACCACTGCCTCCTTTCAGGTCGCTGTCAAGAGCAATAAGGTATCCCCTGAGCCTCCTCTTCTCCAGACTGAACAATTCTAGTTCCCTCAGCTGCTTCTTATAAGACTTGTGCTCCAGGCCCCTCACAGGCTTTGTTGCCCTTCTGTGGACACGCTCCAGAGCCTTGATGCCATTCTTGTAGAGAGGGGCCCAAAACTGAGTTGTCTTTGTATCTAATTGGCCTTTGGTAGATATTTTTTTCATCGATTGGTCCAGGTTCTTTTTGAACCCATGTACAATTTCAGCATCCTGTGGCAAGCAGTCATATATCTTAAAATGTAGAAAAAGATTTCTCCACATAGTGGACTCTTGGAACAAAATCAAGGACAAAAGGACTATCAGTTGGCTAGCATGGTCTAGAATATTTACAGAATAGAATGGAATAGTATTAGAATAGAATAGAATGGAATAGAATATTTACATAATCACTGTATTTCTCATTTTCCCTACTGTTAAAAAAAAAGACAGCCAGAAGTCAAAATAAGCTTTAAAATGCAGTTATTTTCTATCTATATGAATGTAAAGTAGCAGCTTGCTAGATCCAAACTACTCTTTGTGAGCTAGTGAAAACATAAAAAATATTGCTGTATGGTATAGAATATGAACTCTTTCCTTCTTTCTCTCTATTTCTATCTCTTCTTTCCTACTTTGTTAAAGTTTTGATTTGCTTATGTATTATACATGTGTTTTTTAGCTTAGGTCTTTCCAATTTACTGTAGCTAGATATGTATCACTGTGTTTTTTAGAAGCTTTTTGAAACCTTGAGGTTGGTAGTAAGAATAAAGTCATGGTAGACTCACAGATGTTCACTGATTCTCTGTGTCTGTAAAACTCTAATTAATCTCCTGAACTAAATATCAAAAACATATCTAATTATTTGTCCAATGGTTGGAGTTTGTTAGTGATCACCTGCCAGCTGTCAGGAGAACCAGAAGCATGGATATAGGTTTTATAAGCAGTCTGCACTCAAAACAGAATTATTGACCTGGGTTATTCTGAGGAGATTAACAAAACGATGTTGGCATGACTAAATTCTGATAAGATGCAGTGATACCACTCTTAGTACAACCCAATGCTGCATCAGGCACCAAAGCATTTTTATCTTCTCAACGTCATCTTTATCTTTAGAGTTACTTATCTTGAAGATGCCATCTGGTTCCTTCTGATATATCCAATTGTATCAGTTAGTTAGCACGGTCCATTCAAATGCCAGCAAGATAATGTATACAGTAGGAATTGAGAAATAGAGGCAGTATGCTAAGAATACAGTATGCACCATACTTTTGATCCAGATGAAATTGATGCCTTTTTTGAAACAGAGAGCATTTCCTTTGCTGTGTTTCTTCCATAAGTATACATACAGACATAATACATGCTCTTCTCAGAAAGACTGGTCAGGTGCTGGAATGGGCTGCTGAGGGTAGTGGTTGAGTCACCATCCCTGGAGGTGTACAAGAAAAGCTTAGATGTTGTACTGAGGGACATGGTTTAATGGGGCAGTATTGGTGGTAGGTGGGCAGTCAGACTGAATGATCTTGGAGGTCATTTCCAACCTTGGTGATTCTATGATTCTATGCACACTTTATCTAATCAATACATTGCACTTTGGTGAAACTTATAATAGGCTACAGTTATTTGTAAGTTAGATACTTGTGTCCTCAAACTTTTCCACTAGAAAGAGAGAAGAATAAAATGTGGACTTTGATTGGCCCAAATTTAGCAGCCCAGTGTTGTCTGCCTTTCATACTGATCAAAGCTGTTTCTGATCAAAATTACTGCTGATGGCATAATAATGATGTCCCGAAACATGCTTATATACAAATTGTGACTTCCTTAACTGTGCTGGAAAACCTCCCAAAGGTAAATCTGTACCCGCCAAGATGAGCTTTGGCCAAAGCCTCTCCTTTCATGTGGATAGAGAGAAAAAAAATAAACATAAAAAATATGCACATTTTGCTGACATAGGCATCTAATCTGAGTCTGACCATTTGGGTTCTAATGAGAAAGAGACAGCATTTCCAAAGCAATTATTCATCCTACTCTTGGACACCTGCTTGAGGTTGGAATGAAGTGCTCCCTGGATGAGTATCCCAGGTTCCCGGACCTAATGTTTGATTAGATGCTTTTAGACGCCTAAATTTGAGGAAACTAAAATTAGGGGAATTGGATTCTGTCTCTAATGAAAATGAAGTCTTCAGGGTACAGAGAGAGAATGACTTTATTGATATCAGTGCAATTAAATCAGCAGACCTGCCCTGAGTTAAACTGGTTTGAAAACCAAGAATATCATTAAAAGCTGGTTATGCTCGCTGTAGATGGCAGCAGCGGACAACATGACCAGTCCTCGTGCAAAGTCTCAGATCTGAAGGTTCCTTTGTTTATTCACCTTTCCCTCTTGCAATTATCTTTCTTTCAAAGCAAAGAGGTTGTTGTGCTTCCAGAAACTAAAAAAATATATCTACAAAGTCACTAATGTTCAAAAAGAAACATAAATGCAAGATATGTTTAGCTCTAAATCTCTGTGTGTTATACGCACTTGGCTGGAGTGGAAAGCATAAAAATAGCCACTCATGATATATCACAGGGCTTTATAAGTCAAAATAGACAAATAAACATATACATATTTTTTTTTTCTTCAGATCCTTATACATATGTCAAGTGGAGAGAAAGTGGAAAGTCTATATGCGCAATGCACTTTCTGGTGTCTCATCAGGTAGTGCTACTTAAATACAGAATGTGCAATCTTATGAAGGTAACCAATTAATTCACAAAAGCAGTCCAGCTGAGTGAGATTTTGTATATACTTTAGTATTCATCACCAGATTGTGCAAATTTGCTTTGCCATGTGTATGTGAGTGAACTATGTGTTTTGACCAAAACTGAGGTCTCTTGAAAGCACAGCAGTTTTGATTTTAAAGGATTATTCTATTTTCAGGTAAAATGACTTTAATCTAAAGGTTCTCTATCTTAATTTAAACCCTGGCACTGACTGCTGGCTTCAAGCACCACAAATTAAAACTATATAAAATATTTGTATATAAAATATATTTTAAGGAACAACATAATATTCACTATGCCCTGATTTCACTATAGGGAATCTGGATTCCAGATGTGTTTGGTAAATATGTGGTATTCTCCACCCCGCTCAGTGAACATATGTGCTGATTCTTTCCTTGTACCGGTTCTATATCCTCATCAATAAAGGAATCTGTAAGTTCATGACAGTTGTTTTCTAAATGGCTCCTGAAATAACTTTTAACTGAAGTAGTAAAACTTCCCACCTTTTTTCTGAAATCAGGTTTAGACCACAGGTGATGAGATAAACTGCCTTGACTACTCACAGAGAAGATGTCCAGTTGTCCAGGAAAGAAAGAAATATGCTGATTGCTGTTTTTCCCTTTGCACTCCAGGAAGAGAAGGAGTTGTCATTATAGGAGTAATCATTACTGATATCTGGTTCAGTACCTCAAATATACCACTCATCTTCTCCCTGCTGATTTCCATAGTTATCCGTCTAAGATGTACAGGGGGAAGAGCACTAATGTTCATAGGTAAGGTGACCTTTCCCTTTTCTTAAAAAAATAAATAAATAAACAAAAAACCAAACAACCTTCTCCCTCCCCCCCAAAAAAAAACCTACCAAAAAAAACAAAACAAAACAAAAAAAAACCACCAAAAAACCCCCACTGAGACAGGTAAAGTAACCCTACCAAGTGAAGTTGATTGTTTTAATTCTGTAGTTATGAACCTGGTCTTACAGCAAACACTGTCAATAACAGTTCTTTCATTGTTCAGGCAATTCCATCTTGGGCTCCTGAGATCATATAATCATAGAATGGTTTGAGTTGGAAGGGAGCTTTAAGATCATCTAGTTCCAACCTTCCTCCCTAGAGGGAGGTGTCCCTATAGGCAGGGACACCTCCCTCTGGGCAAGGCTGCTCAAAGCCCTGGATCCTACCATTCTTAATAGGAAAGGAGAAAGAATTCAGTATTCTTCCTTGAAGAGAGAGACATCTTGCCAAAAAAAAAAGGAAAGTTCAAACGAACCAAAACTTATTTACTGAATGTTTTAAAAAAAATTGCAAACAAAATTTCTATGTTGTTCCCAGCAATAAAAGGAAAGTTGGTATTTCGGGTGGAATTAAATATTTTATTCAACCAAAATTATTTTGAACTTGAAGAAATTTTACCAGAAAGGAAACTGTGTGAGACTGGTACGGAATGCATTTTATCAAATCAACATGAGACACCCAGTAACACTCTGTGGACAGTTTTGCATTCAAAAGCATTCCTTTGGACAGAGCCAGAAGATATTTGCTTTTAAATGGGAAGTTCCAAGGATGTTTTCTGGCTGAAGACTTGGCCTGGGAGCAAATATTATATTTTCAGCTTGATACAAGAAGTTAGTAGATGATAATAGTGTATCCTGTGAACGCGAGATACAAGCTGGCATCTCCTTGCTTTCTCTTATCTCTGCTGATTTAAATTTGAAAGGCCTGGAAGATAGGAACAAAAGAGTTCCTGCTGAAAGCCTGGAAGCCAGAAGCTGTCACTACAAAGAGCCCTCTCGACAGCTCTGGACTATAAGTAAGAGAACATATGTGTTTATCGTTGTCATCAACTGACCATCATACCTTGGATAACCCTCCAAAACTAAAGATTAGCATTCCCCGACATTAAGACATTGCTGGACTGAGGAGTGGTGAACCATTTTTGCCTTGCTGTGTTTGTGTATCTGTATGTCTGTCCATCTGTCTCTCTTTCCCCATTTCCTATCTTTTCTCCTTATATTCTTTTATTTTTCATTCTTTGTAGCAGCTGTTGTCTAATATTGTCTTAAAACTTTTAGCATAGAGATAACTTCTCCACCAAAGTACTCTTAACTATAATGCTTATAAATTGTTATTAGCAAATTAGCCAATTTTACCTCCAAGTAGAGTATTAGTTGTTATTAGAAAGCTCTCAATAAATTTATTTGTATTATTTCTCTGAGTTTTGGATGACTCCATCATGGTAGTGACCTCTGCTGATTAGGGAAGACACAACTCAGGAGGCAGAAAAAGATTCACTTCCCTTGAAACACACTGAGTGGGATGAGACAGAAACCAAGGATATTTTAGGTTTCTCCCTAGCCCTCCATAGAATTAAATCAATCTTTAACTTGGACTGCTCTCCTATAGAAGAAATCTACTGGAATATATCTTCCTTTCAAAATCAAGGCTCTATATTCCTTCTTTTGTCTCAGCTAGCAGTTCAAATAGTCTACCCTGATTGCATACCTCAGAATAGACTCCTAGAATTGTTTGAGTTGGAAGAGACACTTAAAGATCATCTAGTCCAACTCCCCTGCAATGAACAGGGATATCTACAGGTAGACCAGGTTGTGCAGAGACCTGTCAAGCCTGATCTTAAACATCTCCAAGGGCAAGGCATCCACATCTCTGGGCAGAATGTTCCAGTGCCTCACTACCCTTGTCATAAAAAATTTCTTCCATAGGAAGAATCTAATCTAAATCTCCCCTCCTTTAGTTTGAAGCCATTTCTTCTTGTCTTATCACAGCAGACCTTGCTAAAGGGTCTGTCCCCTGCTTTCTCATAGCTCCCTTTTAGATATTGAAAGGTCTCCCCGGAGCCTTCTCTTCTCCAGGCCGAACAGCCCCAGCTCTCTCAGCCTATCCTTGTAGTGGAGGTGTTCCATCCCTTGGATCATTTCTGTGGCTTTCCTCTGGACATGCTTTAACAGGTCCACATCTCTCCTGTGCAGAGGACTCCATATTTGAACACTGTACTCCAGGTGAGTCCTCACCAGAGAGCAGAGGGGCAGGGTCACCTTTCTTGATCTGCTGGCCACACTTCTTTTGATGCAGCCCAGGATACAGATGGCACACTGCTGGTTTGTGTCCAGCTAGCCATCCACCAGCAGCCCCATGTTCTTTTCAGCAGGGCTGTGCTCCAGCCTTACATCTCCCCACTTGTATTGAGAGCAGGGGTTGCCACAATACAAGTCCAAGAATTTGCACTTGAATTTACTGAAACTTATGAAATGCACCTGGGCCCACTGCTCAAGCCTGTCTAGGTTTCTGGCTGGCATCCCATCCCTGAGGCATGTAGACTTCTCTACGCAGCTTCATGTCATCTGTAAACTTGCTGAGGATGCACTTGACCCCACTATCAATGTTGTTGATAAAGGTATTGGTCCCAGTACTGACCCCTGAGGGACACCACTTGTCACCAATCTCCATCCATACATTGAGCCATTGACCATCACTCTCTGAGTACAGTCTTGCAACCAGTTTCTTGTCCATCAAACAGTCCACCCATCAAATCCATATCTTTCCAGTATGGAGAGAAGGATGTCATGGCGGACCGTGTCCAAGGCCTTACTGAAGTCCAGCTAGATGACATCAGTGGCTTTTTCCTTGTCCACCAATGCAGATACACCAACACAGAAGGTAAATAGTTCATTCAGGCAGGACTTGCCCTTGATGAAGCCACGCTGGTTGTCCCCATATCACCTCCCTCTCTTCCATGTGCCTTAGCATAGGTTCCAAGAAGATCTGTTCCATGATCTTCCCTGGCACATAGATGAGGCTAACAGCACATTAGCTACCTGGGTCATCTTTTCTACCCTATGAGTGAACTTTTATGTATGAACTTGCATGGATTGCTACTTGGAAATAGAGAGGAAAATTTCTTCACAAAGATAGGGAAAATTAAGTAACAGTAGTTGTTCAGTTCAAAGCTATATCTTCTCTGAGTTATACTTATTTAAACAATAACAATAGGTTAAAAACATTGTCTTTTTTAGCTTGTTTAAGGTTTTCTCCCTTCGCTAAATGCAAAAGGATAGGTCTATCATATTAAAAGTCTTTGTTTTCACTTGTAACTTGTTCTAGTTAATATCTAATTACACAATGTACAATATTTTTCGAAGCTGTAGAGAACCACAGCTTCTGCGTCAGTTTCCAGAAATGTTTGTTTCTTCCATCGCTTCTTATTTCTTTAATCAGATATTGAACAGGTATTTGTATAAAGAGCTAGTCTTAAAGTTACCGATCTATTGGACATTATTCAGAAGCTAATGCAGCACTAACTCTAGCTCCATCTTGACCCAAGTGGATTCAATTATTCAGTCATATTGTCTCACCTGCTGTGTTTTTACTGAGCTGAAGATCAGTAGTAGTTAGAGAAAGACTGCAGTATGCTGTACCTCTTTGATCCAAAGCACATTTTAAGAGTTGAACAATGTCAGAACTCAAAACATTTCAAACTATTTGGATCAGACAAACTCCAGTATCAGCCTTTCTTGTATCAGCGAAACAGAAAGTTAACTCTTACATGAAGATAAAAAATAAAGAAAAAGCATAACACTCCTACAGGTCTTCAGATTCTTTCAAATGTGTATGTTGTTGAATGTCCTCATCTCCATTATCTTCTGATATTCTCAGTATGACCTCTGACTGCATCTCCATTTGCACTGAATTTTGTTTCTGTTTGGAAAAAAAAAAATACATTATGTGCATCTACATTCAATGTTATTACAAATTCTGTCTGAATTTTATTAAAAGCATGCTATCTGTGTGATGTATCTGGGATTAGTAGTGATTATTCCTCCATAATGATAACTGTGATACAGAGATCACATTAGTTACTCTCTCCCTCTAAAAGGTGTTCATAAGCACATTAAATTCATTGTTATAAACCCTATCTTTTTTTGCTTGTTGCCCTGCAGGATACTGACCTAGAGTTTATGTCAAAGTAATAATCTAGCTTACAAACATTATATTTATGTGCTGGATAAAACAGCCTATTGCAGCACCGTTCTTCCCAATCTTCTTAACTCTTACAGTATGTCCAAAGCCAAAATCTCTGCTATTTCAGGTGTCAGCAATATTAGAGATACTAATCAATTCCATATGTTTTATTCAATTCCTCTTTCCTAGATGTGCCATCAACAGTCATCTTAGTCACTTACAGTAATCATCTAGACAATAATTACAGTTATGCTGAGGTTTTCCTGTCAAAGGTGTGGGTGGTATTTTGTAATAGGGAACAGAACTGTCTTCTTCCTTTGTTAGTGAGATTTAAATATATTTTTGTGGTCATTGATTGCTGCAATTTTTGATTTATATAGTGAATAAAAATGGACATCTGAATAGTAATGAATGCAGTTCTAGGTTGCCGGGAGATACAGAGTATATGTGTAATGATAATTTTGTTTTTACATTCCAGTAGTCTGTATTCAAAAGCCAGAGGAGTAATTATCAGTTACTTACTGGTGAAAAGGGTACTTAAGTATTTTTGCATAGAAGAGGCAGCAAATGTGGCACCTTTAGGTCAAATTCAGTCAGATATTTTTGGACAGAAGTGTCATAGAAATGATAAAATATTGAGAATAGAAGATAACTTTAGTACAATTCTGGAGCTGTCTTGTAGTTTTTCTTTTCTGAGAAGATGAGTATAAAGTAAGAGGAGCACAGAACACTCCTGGGAGCCAGCCCAAGACTTGTAGAATGAACTCCAGGTGAAAGTTCAAAACACATGCCATCAATCTCATCATTTTTTGATATCATTATGTAGCATATACACACCAGTTTCTCCATAAATTTGTCTGTAAGAAGGTAAAAGCAAACAAAACAAAAAAACTCACTCCCTTTGCCTCAAAATTCTAGTTGTGATTCATGGATTTTGATGGCCCATGGTTGCTGTCAGAGTTTGCAGCTATGTACATACATTTAGAAAAAACAATAAAACAACATTGAAAGGCACACTCTTATTCCCCTGGAAGGGGAGGTGTAGCTCTCACTGGCAACTGTCAGTCACAATAGTGAATGCACTTGCAGAAGAAGTTTAGATATTGTAGTGTAAGTACAGCAACAGAGTTGAGTAAGGTAGAGAAATGTGAATGAAACAAAGGCTCTCCAACAAATGTTTTAAATACATTGGATGAAGAAAATCCTCATAACAGTTTTCTTTTTCAATTACATGTCTCTGGAAAACACTGCTTGGGCACACCGTCTTTTCACCATGTGCTGTAGGAGAACCAGGTAAGAGAAAATCTTGCTGTGTCTTCCGGAGAGCAGCTCATTGTGTAGCTTCACTGGATTTATAAGAATCTAGAGTACTGCCTGACCAGAACATTTTTTCCTCCAGCTCACGTAATCAAATGCAGCAAGAAGAAGCATTGAATATGTTAGCCATGGAGCTCTATTAAGTAAATCACACAAATATTGGAAATATATATTTTCTGTTTTGTCCAGTCGATTGAAGATTTGTAACTTGCTAGGAGATAAGTCAGAATCTGAATTTCCTGTTACATATCATATTTTCCAAAATAAAATTTCTGTAAATGATTTTATCTTGCAGCAGGGGTACTGTTGTGGTAGCTTGTATTTCATGTACTGCTGAGCTTCCTCTTATTTACTCTAAATGTGCACGCTTACTACATAATAACCAATGATTTGCACTTCTCCACAAAGAACTTCTCTTTCATAACTTTCCCACATTCTTATACCTGTAAGACCATAGAACTGATTATTCCAGAAGAAGTCATGATTGCTGCTTAAAAGAGTGGTCCATTGAGTGTGAAAATGCTGAAACACTTTCTCTCTGAGACACACTTAAGGTAGTAAATCCCCTGAGGATTGTCTCTCTCCTTTCTAAGAAAATCGTCGTCCTGTAATCTCCACAAACACTCTATTCTCTTTTGGCTTCAGTACAAACACTCTGCATACCTTTTCCCAGTTTTTCTTAAAACTGATCCACTGCTTCAAATGCAATGTCATGCTACTTTGATTGCAGGTAATATTATACATATCATTGTAGCAAGAGAAAAAAGACACTCTACCTGATGGTGAGTCTCATCTGTAGCTAACCACGTTGTAACTTTATCTGTAGGAGCTGGAAAGGGCATGGTTATAACTTCCAGGAATCTATACCTATAAGAAAGTGATACAGACACACAGCTCTAGAATGGTATTGAACAAATTGTTCAATAATACTTTGCAATAGATTCATCTGAAACAGACATCAGGTAGCAATTTAAATGAGTAAGAAACTTAAATATAGAGAGGAAATATCCACTCAAATGGAGCACAGTCTGTGGTCTGAGTGAAAGATTCAGTGTGAATGTAAGTAACACATCTAAATTTAGGTGGTCAGGAGCTGCCTAATAGCCTCCAGAGATACTGAGCTCTTTCCACTGACTAGAAGGGCATCTTGAACACTTCAGTGAAGATTGCAGGTGAGAAAAAAATAACGAGTTAGATGTTTGCATTAGGCAGACATCTTCGATTTCTAAGGTTATTTCACTCCTTTTTGTTTCATCGCAGACATTTTGCTGAGCATTTTTCCTTGCTCTTCTTTCACCTCACCAGTTTTAACTTGCTAGAGTTTTAAAAGGATTGTATGGATATGCACCTGCATTTGAATTCCAACAAAAACAAGAGCCTGTGGCATGCTACCATGCTTACAGCTGGAAAAATTCTCCTGTTTTCATAAGTAAAAATACTACATATAAAATGTGATAATCAAAGGAAGAAACATAGAGGACAGGGGCAGGCGTAGTGTCAGAAATGTCTTTTAATTCCTTTACTGAAATCTAGCACAATTCAAGTTGAGAGTGAGGTCTGCACAGAACCATGAAAACATTTTGCGCTATAACAAAGGGTTATATGTTGGTTTTCAGTACTATGTAAATCTACCACAGAAGAAATCTACCAGCTGAATTGATCTCTTGAGACCAGAGGCAATCCTTATTATTTGACCAGAATATTATTTTATGTTTAGATGCAGGTGGTTTTTGATTGCTTTCCTTGTGCCAGTGGAAGCATTTTATACTGTATTTTAACAGTTTCATATCCAGAGTTTCTTGAGTTCTTGTTTGCCGAAATAAAGTGTATAGTAACTTCTTTTATCCTAACCAGGAACTTTATTTGGTTTTGAATTAATTAATTAATTTACTTTTAACACTGCTTCCATTTTGTATCACACCTTCCGAATACTAAGGTGTATGGGAACTGTTGAATCACAGCCTGAACCTCTGATTAACCACCTGAGGCAAGTGCTGAGTCAGCCATGGGAGCACAGGTGAAGGCAATTCACCTGTGTGCCCGGAAGGGGTGGAGCCAGGCTCCACCTCTCCTAGACCCCATTTAAGGGCTGACTTCCACTAAGGAAGGATCTCTTCCTGGAGATTGCTCCTTGTGGAGTTTTGTGAGCCTACAACACCAGTGAGCGCCCTTCATTTGTATTTGATTATCTTTTCTAACATAGTAACCTTATTAGCCTGACTCTCCTGTATAACATCTGTATACTTATTAACCTTACATAAGGCATCTTGAGTTATCAGCTTATCCTGATTTATTCTTTTTCCAGTTCAAGAAAGCTTTCTCTGCTATCTCAATACGAAATATAAGTAGCTGAGCAGAAAAGTAATGGTGTGGAGTCTTTTGGCTGCATTAATTTATGGCAGGTGTAGGGACACTAATGGTATAGCAAAGCAAATTACTTCCGTCAGTCTGACTTTCATTTTTTTACTTATTTCTTATAAGCTGTCTGAGTTAGAGGAAAGGAATACTCTAGGCAATACCCATGAATTATGAAATGAAGTTGGGCAACATAGAAAACGCAATTCATCTTTGGTGTGGTTAGTGTTGGTAGCTCAGAATGCAGAATCCATGAAACCATGGGGCAAAATCACACTGAGAGGAGCAGTCAGGCTAGTGGTAGAGATACAGCTGAGAACATCTTATGAGATTGGAGCCTCAGGGACAGTGATGGAATCTGTGAGGTGCTCAGTAACAGCATGTTACTGCACACCTCTGATAAAGCAATAGCTATTATTGCACAATTAACTGTTTTTTGTAAGTAATAATTCATTTGAAAAATCTCTTACACCAAAAAATTGTATTATCCGTTAGAGATGTGTATTACCTTCTACACGCACATATCAGCAAACTTCCAAGGAAAATCAGGAGGCTGAACAATGTGAGGCTTAGCAGTATGCTGTCCACAGTTTTGTCTTAAAAAGAAGAAATGATAATGTTAATAATATGGGAAAGGGTAGTTCATAAATTGATGAATTATATATTAATGACTCATAAATATTTCATCATTTCTGAGCTGCTACAGATTTAAAGAATCTTTACACCAAGCTTTTTAGGGGAAACTGGGGCTTCTGACTTCAGCATTGTTCTTCTCCTTTTAGCCCTCAGACTTGCTGCTACCTTGATCCCACACTTCCCCCATCTTCCCCTGCACCAGTAGATTCCATTAGCTCCTTTCCCTGGATTTCTGCTCTCCTATGCTGGACGTGGCCAGTCCTTTCACTGCATGCTTCCATCCAGCCTGCATATCAGGCTCTTCTGTCTGTCTGTTGCTGACACTCCTGCTGCTGACCAAGCTGCTTCTGGATTCCTGCTGTTGCCACCTCTCATCTCCACACACCACCAGCCCTCTGCCCCTGCCTGCTCACCCCTTCACAGCTGTAACTGGTTTAAGGCAAAATGAAAACAAAATCTCTATGTCAAAAAAAAAGAAAAAAAATCTCTTTGAATCAAGAAGCAACATATTCTTTTCATTAGACTTACCTAAAGAAATGCAAGCAAACATCCTGAAATACATATCGATACTACTCAGAAAATATTACTGTTTTGTACTTTGTATTCCTTCCTCTAGAATAACCCAATCAAAAATGTTTTTTTTTTCAAATTGTGTTTTTGTTTAATACCTGGCTTTAGAACCATGACTTTGAACTAAGTACTTTGAAGGAAAACAGGAAGGAACAGCTCTTAAAATGTTAGTAGTCCTAGGTCAGAATGGTTTTATGGCCAATCTAGATAAAATTCAAAGAACAAAATGGTTTGAACCCATTTGTGGTTTAAACAAAAATATGAAATTCCACAAAATTAATGTGGAGCTCTCAGACATCTGAGCAGAAAAACCTTTATGTTCTACTAAAATACAAAGCTATTCTCCATTGACTTTAAGCTGAAAAGGAAGTTTTTCCCTTGTCTTTCAGATTGAGTGCTCAGAAAATATGTTCTGAACAATTTCTGGCCCATGCAGTATTAATACTTCATTTTGAGGTGATTGTTCTGCATCCTTCTGCTGGTAATCCTATATCACGTACACACTCAAGACAAGAGGAAGCAGTGGTCTGTATGTCAGCCAAACCACAGAGAGGTTTGGTCCTCTTGCTTTATTTCTTTGTTTCGGAAAGGTGGAAGAGTGGAAGACAAAAAGCACGCATTCTTTTAGTCGGGTTATTTTATGCTTTGGGCTTTTATTTTGTTTTGGGTGGGGTTTTTCTGTTTGTTTGTTTGTTTTTCAGATGCAAATGCTTAAACTCAGTCATGTACAACAGTAAATTGAACCAAAACAATTGGCTTGGTCTGCAGAATTCAGAACACCTCTGAATTGCTATTAACTTCAAAGTGATCTATGAATGCTCAGAAGCTCCAAAAATTAGACCAATTATTTCAAGTTTCTATATATGAATAAAGCTGATCAAACACTTCTCTTTTAGCAGGAAGTTTCTATACCAAACAGTTCAGTTTAGATTGTCTTATTTTTCAAGGGCATATGCTAATTCTGGTGGAAAATGAATATGTTTCCCATGAGAAAATTAACAAATTCTTTTCATGTCAAAGGAACATTTCAGAACAAATATTTTAGTTATGTTTTGAATTATGTTATTTCGTTTTGATGTATCAGCTTTTTAAAATGGAGAATGAAATGTCTCTGAAAAATGCATTCTTAAAGAAATGTATTTTTTAGATGAAACACTGGAGTGTCACGTGAAATCAGAAAAAGAAAAAAGCAGGTCAGTTCACGTTGCTTCAAGACTTTCAGCAGAAAAATTGACACATTCTGAAATAAAAATGCCCAATGGAAGTTTCAGGGTTTTTTTTTTTTCCCCTTTCAGAATGTCTGAATCTTTTAAAATCACTGTGTCTAAAAAATTAGGTATGGGGCTTTCATGAAATTATCATGGAATTATACTACTAATGACAGACTTTAAAAAAAAGTCTAGGCAGTATTAAAATACACTTCATAACGTCCATTTATTATATATTTTCCCAGTTAAAAACAGCCAAAATCATTTCAGCTGAAAACAAAATAAAACAGACAGAAAACCCACTCTAAGCATCAAAGGAGTTGTTTAAAAAGGTTGCCCGAGTCTGTGATCCCTCAGTGTAATATACTCCATAGATTCATATTACAAAAGCCACTGATCCTCTCCAAATACAGGAAGGAAGAAGGGAAATTGCTGTATTACATGAACTTGTGCAGAGTTACATGCTCCAGAGGCAAATCAACTTGCTGCACCAAACACGTGGAGATATATTATAAGCAATGGCAGTCCTGTCTACCATGATCTTTTCTGAAGTAGAGAAAACAAGTTGTGATTGTTAACCCCAAGAACAGCTGTTGAGGAAGTTGGGAAAGCAGTGGTGTTGAAAACAGCTGAAGAACAGTTGAAGCTGTTGAAAGCAAGGTTTTCTAGGCTGGAATTAGGATGAGTGACTGCCCAGGTCCATTTCCTTCTTCTGATGAGGGGCTGGCAAGGAATAGGTAATCCACATCTCCCCACAAGGAAAAGCCCTTCAAATTTCCCCTCCCTCCACTGTCTACACTTCAGCTCAAATGTGCCCAGTCTGACATAAGGCACCAGGCCGACCTCTCTTCTGGCCATGCTACTGACCAAGGCTCATTTTCTCTTCAGTGAGAAGAAATAAGAATTTCTGATGGACAATTCAAATCTCTGATGGGCGGAAGTGCATCCTCTCCTTCATCACAGTGAGCAGATGGAGCTCCTCTCTCCAATCATTTCAGAAGTGAAGTGCTTCTGAAATGAAGAGAGTGAATCTAGTCCAACAGAGATGGTAGCTGAGAAGTACCAACAGAACAGCAGTATGTGATGAGGCATATGACAGAGTAGGCAGGCAATATTCTATAAACTCTGTAAGTAAATTTACATTCAATCCATTGCAAAAATAGCAATGCCTGCCCTTGTATTTCCTGTCTCTTCAGATAAGCATGTACCTGAATCTTAATGAATCTTAATGGATCAGAAAGACGTATTCCAAAATACATAGTCTGTTGCATTAAATATTTATATTGTATTGTTTTATTAACAATACTATTGAACATTTTTACATGCCATCATTCAGGGACGAGACTGTGCACAACTTTCTCTACCTAAATATTGAGTGTTATTTATCCATCCCACTCTACTACTTCCCTTTTACCCAACCTGACATCATGAAGCTACTGTATGGCATTTTTTTAACCATGGAAAGTACCAGCTTCCCTTGTTAGCATACAAATGTTAAAATCTAGTCATAGGAGGTGAAGGAAAAAACATGGCTTTTGTTTCATTTGTATTAAAGCAAACAGTGGGAGTCAGAGCACATGTACTTGAATTAGAGCTTAACCACTTCTTCTTCACTTTCTCATCTTTGTCAGATGAGAAATTATTCACAGAATCACCGAATGTCAGGGATTGGAACCTTGAAAGATCATCTAGTCCAATCCCCCTACCGGAACAGGAACACCTAGATCAGGTCACACAGAACCATGTTCAGGCAGGTTTCGAATGTCTCCAGAGAAGGAGACCCCACAACCTCTCTGGGCAGCCTGTTCCACTGTTCAGTCACCCTCACTGTGAAGTTTTTTCTCATATTCATATGGAACCTCCTGTGTTCCAGCTTGCACGCATTGCCCCTTATCCTATCATTGGATGTCACTGAGAAAAGCAGGGCTCCATCCTTCTGACACTCACCCTTTACATATTTATAAACACTAATGAGGTTACCCCTCAGTCTCCTCTTCTCCAAGCTAAAGATACCCAGCTCCCTCAGCCTTTCTTTGTAAGGGAGATGCTCCACTCCCTTCACCATCTTTGTGGCTCTGTGCTGGACTCTCTCAAGCAGAAGCAGTTCCCTGCCCTTCTTGAACTGAAGGGTCCAGAACTGGGCACAATATTCCAGGTTATATTCACTTGGTATAGTAATAGAAATGTTAGATTTAGTTCCTAAGGACTGTGATTTAATGAATATTATGACATTCATGAGTTTCTTGGCTTACAAACTCTAGCTGAAATCATTTGTAAAGATGTCCATTGCAGAAAAGGCAGGGAGGTGTTGTGTGCCATTTTTGCCTTCTAGAGATTGTCACAAGTCACCTTAAGAGAACAGCCCTGTGCTAAACTAAGGACCAAGGAAATACAACCCATTAATTCAAGGACTCCATTTCCCCATAGCATGTACAGCTGTGAGACCTGGTGCATGGCATGGATCTCTTTGTACTGCTACAGTACAGTGATGCAGGAAAGAGGATAACAGAAATTAAATATGCTGAGTGATACTAACATATATAGTGACAAGAGTTACAAACGGTAAATATATGATAACTTACCATCACAAATAATCACTGGTTCACTCCAATCACTCCAAATCTTGTTTGCTATGCATACCTCTTTCTTGGCCCTCACTTGTGCGGTACATTTTTTTGCTGGCCTAAGAAGTGGATATTCGTATTTCTCTTCAGTGACATCTACAATCTATGAAGATAGTTATCAGGGGTTATTTTTTGTGATTTCATTTTGCAGTCAAAACAGATACAAGTCTAGGGATGTCAAATACTACTATTTGTATCACAAATCTAGTAGAAAAAGATTTTCAGAAAAAATGTTTATATTGAGGCACAATCTGTCTTTTTGATAGCATGTATTAAAACTTAGAAAATCAAGAAGAGGTTGGAGCTGATAAGATGGAAGGATGCATCAGCTTTTGTCAAATGGTAAGTATCTGAAAGCACTGATTCCCCTTTAATTTTTTTTTCTCATGCCAAGTGTAGGGTGAATACAATAACGATGAAACCATAAGTTCTAAGGGTTTTGTGGGGGTAGCGTGTTGCCTTTGGTTTTCTGGTAGAAAAAAAATGCAGTTTTCAGCTGTCTAATGCTGAGGATTGTTTATTACTTTAGTGACTATCTTGAAACATCTTTAATTGTGCCTACAAATCAAAGTATACCACTTCAAAAGATTAAAAATACACAAGATGTGTTCATAACAGACAGTTCAGACCATCTACAAAAACCTACAAAAACTGAAGCTAAACTTAGTATCTAGAAGAGTGAATTAGTCACAATCTACATCATACATGACATGCCTGTCATACACACTTTAACAGCTTTTGACCTTTATGCAACAACATGGAATTATTGACTCAGTTTGTGGCTCACTGTAATCCACAGACCTTTTTTCTTCTGCATTTCTGCCTACGCATTAATTCCTCATTTGGATTTTGCATATTTGACCAATACTTCCTAAGAATAGGACTTTCCTTATTGCTGAATTTTGACTTGTTGATTTCAGATGTCATCATTTCAAATTCAAATCTTATTTTTTGTACTACTTGTTAACCCTTCCTAGCTTTCAGACATCTGTAGACTTTACTCCCTACTTTTAAGCTCTTTGTATTACAGTATTATTATCTGTGCAAATAAGTATTTATGAAGTCACCTCCTTTGGTATTCATAATAAATAAACACAGATTTGCATATTTTGGTCACTATCCTCTTAAGTGTCTGTCAACAAATATCTATAATTCTGCTTGTGGATACCCTAATAACAACTAACATAGAACCTCAACAGAACATAGAACCATTCTCCTCCCTCCTATTCCTCCTGTAACATCACTGTGTTTTTTTCCTTACCTTTGTCTCCTCATTTTGTACTCCTTGGCTATATGACTACTCTTTTAATTGTTACTAGCTTCAATGCTGATTCTCCTCAAACTTACTTTAAGCTCCCCTCACTTAGCAAATGCCCTCACATCTGTTTTGAATTGTTAGTTGACTCTTCCCCATCTCTCCATCCATCCTATCTGTGAAAAATCACTTCTATACCCCAAAGATTTTCCTTTCCTACATTTTTATCCTGCAGCTGTGTAAGAGGAGAAAAACAGATGAGGTTCACTCCATGTCAGTAAAGATGCTGGACAGTTTAAGCCTTGGATGTATCCAGCACAGGTTTTGAAGTGTTAGACTTGTGGTTGGTTAAGAAGATACCTATTTACAGAGGTGGCCTAGAAGGGAACTACCTGTCTTTCTTCTGGAGAAAAAAAGGAGAACTGAGGAGCCTTGACATACCCACACAGAGACCCAAGCTCTTTTTCCATGTGCTGCAATGGGGGGATACAAGATGCACCCATGTAACTTTGGCAGTTGTCTATAAGCATTAGTACTGCATCTGAACTGATAAAATCTCTTGTAATTTATGAAGATATTATGTGACCAGTAATGTGTCTACTTTATTGCATAGCTTCTTATTGCTAGAGCACTGAGTATTCAGGTACGTTAGCAAAGATGTAGGTGCTTCAAGGAAAACACAGCTTAAAAGAGAGCTTGAACAAAAACACCAAAGTCTCAGAAAATTCACATTCAAATACACATCTGAACCTCTCGGTATCATATGTTCAGTTAAGTGCTTGGCTTTCTACTCTTTGGGGGTATAAATAAGAAGCTGTGTGAAAACATTTCAACTCTTACTACTCCATAATTTTAAACTGCCAGCTGGTACTGCCACCATACTTCCACCATGCTGCATAACCTAAGCTACAACACTGTTCTATTTTTTACTGTTAAAAGAAGCTGCTGATACACTATGAAAGATTATTAAATATATATAATATATGCAAATTACAGGAATTATTATTTTAGTTCTGTATGTGGAAATAACAATATTGACATGTAAATTGTAAGCACAATCCTGCAAGGATTCACATGCATTTCACATGAATTATTCACTGAATAAGACATGAATTAAGTATGAGAGGAAAACTTTGCAAGGCTAAAGCCTGATTACAAATTTCAGGAACAAATTAATATTGCAATCTAAATTAGCAAATATATTTTAGTTTTGAGGAGTACATTGAGAACTGACAGAGTTATATTTCTATGGCAGAAAATCACATGCTTTAATCAATACTGTCTTTCTACAATTAATAAATTTCCTGCTAAAATGCAGGGTTATGCAGCTGCATTTCAAATCAAGCTTTTTTTTTTTTAACTTTCTCTCTAGAAAAGAGAATGCTTTAATATATCTACAAGCATTTTTCTAATAAGATGCTTTTACATGTTATCTCAAAAATCATGGGGGACATCAAGAAGGAAGAGATGCTATCCAGGCAAAAATAGATTCAAAATGCTCTGTGCATGATAGAATTATATTTACATTTAGCTTTAAAAAAAAAACCAAAAAACAAAACAAACAAACAAAAAAAAAAGTGTAATTTCAAAGAGTCATAGGATGGCTGAGGCAGGCAGGACCCTCCGGGTCCCTCAGGCCCAGCCCCTGCTCCAGCAGGGCCACCCAGAGCAGGGCGCCCAAGGCCACGTCCAGGCGACTGCTGGAGATCCCCAAGGAGGAGACCCCACAGCCTCTGGACAGCCTGTGCTGCTGCTCCATCATCTGCACAGCACAGGAGTGCTCCTGGTGTTCAGAGAGAGCTCCTGTGTGCCAGTTTGTGCCCATGGCCTCCTGTCCTGGCACTAGGCACCAAAGAGAAGAACCTGGATGTGTCCTCTTTGTACCCTCCCTTCGAGTATTTATAAACACTGATGAGACCTCCCTCAGCCTCCTCATCTCCAGGAGGAAAAGTTCCAGCTCTCTGAGTTGTACCTCGTAAGTAAGGTGCTCCAATCCATCCCTAATCACCATCTTTAATTCATGTAAATGTTTTTCTCTTTTTACTTCTGTCTTTTGGTTTGAATCAGTACATGCTTTAGATTTAAAAATTTTTGTTTCACTAGAATCATCTCAGCAAACAGTTAACAAAAGAAATATGTCCTTTAGTTGGAATAACTCTATTCATCAAACAAATACTACAGGTATAATAACATTTAAAAATCTTTAGCTTCCTTCAGAACAATTCTGAAAATAGCTGAGCTGAGGAAAGGGGTAAATAAATCTACGTATTATATCTGTAGAGAAGAAGATAACTTCAATTCCAGATCAAACATGGTAAGCTGGAATCTGCCCAATACGTTTTGGCCAGCATCTTTCTGGAAAAACACATAGTATCTTTATAGTGCAACAGTAATGATCCAGTTTTTCCTTAAGGGAAAAAAAAATCAAACGTTAAAGTCCTATCTTTGGACAGAAAAGATATAGAAAGAATGAACTTGAACACTTTTTAATAACATATTCTCCTGGTTGAACATTACCTCTCTAAAAAAAAGTTTTCTACCATTACTTTTGTTTCTCAGTATTCACAAGTTAGTACCTTTTATCAATAATAAAAGGTCAGAAATCTAAGTGATGTTAATGTAACAGTCAAATTAATGAAAAACAAAACAAACAAAAAAGCCCACTTGAACACAAGCATAAATCTGAAAAAGTTGTAAAATATGTTGTTTTTCTCTTTTTGTTGAGAAAGACAAAAATTTTTGGATTATTTATGAAAGACCTTGGGATTTCTTCAAAGTTTGTTTGAATTTTAATTCCTTTAAACACAAGGGATGCCTAGTTTTCATATAAATTATGCTATGTGGAGTAAGTGTATTACCAAAAATATGATTACCTTACTGTCTGTTATTTTCACTTGATACTTAAAGCACTTTTTTTCTCCTGAACCAATGGTAGGCGGGGGTTTCCAGTGAATTTTAATACTTCTGTTTTCAAGGGAAACAGAGACGTTGATCGGTGGGTTCAGTTTCTCTGAAAATGAGTACAGAGAGGTTTGTGCACTTTGTGTTGTTTCTCATATTTATGTGCATCAGCCCTTGAAACAGACAATTGACTACTATGGAGTTGCCACTTGCAAAGAAAACACACAGTGAATAAGACATTTTCTTTAAAAGTGCCACTCACCAAATGGCATTCATTTCTGCCTCAAAATAAAGGGAAAGATTTTTTCTTCTCGGTATTTCCACTGTGTCTTGTGGGATACCCCAAGTCTGTCTATGAGCCCAGTGATATAATTTCGAAAATAAGGAGTTACAGCTCTCACTGATGGGACACTGAAGGGATGGCAACTAGTGGCAGGTCTTATTCACGTTGTCAGGTTTGTTACATGTGCCTATAACATCTATTTCTTCTTGCAAATGAGCAGAAGAAAACTTGCTATAGAGGAATGTTTTTCCTTTGGAGCAATGCAAGCTTAGGAGATGAAAAAGGGACATGGACCTCTTGGAATGTGTCCAGAAGAGGACCACAAAAATGATCCAAGGGATGGAATGCTTCCCTTACGAGGACAGGCTGAGAGAGCTGGGGCTGTTCAGCCTGGGGAAAAGAAGGCTCCAGGGAGACCTGAGAGCGGCCTTTCAGTATCTGAAGGGGGGCTGTAAGAAAGAAGGGGACAGACTATAGCAGGCTGCATTGTAACAGGACAAGGAGAAATGGTTTCAAACTAAAAGAGGAAAAAATGGTACTAGATATAAGGAAGAAGTTTTTACAGTTAAGTGTGGTGAGGCACTGGCACAGGTTGTCAAGAGAGATGGTGGATAACCCCATCCCTGGGGACATTCAAGATCAGGCTGGATAGAGCTCTGAGCACCCTGTTGTAGCTGTAGGTTTCCCTGTTCATTGCAGGAGGGTTGGACTAGGTGACATTTAAGGGTCCCTTCCAACTCGAACAATTCCACCACCACCACCACTGTGTTCCCATCACGAAGTGCAAGCTGTGCAGTGGCCATGGTTTTTTTTCAGAGAGGGAAGGTGAACTGGTTTGGAAGCAAGGGACATTTTTGTTCAAAGGGTTTTAGCATTTGGTGTAGATAAGCAAGTCCACAGCCATTTTCTAGCATGGAGTCTGCTGACGCGCTGATCTGGGTACAGGTGTGTGCAGGGTGTTCAGGCAGCAGGAGCCCTTCCCAGCTGATGTGGCCTTGCCGCAAAGGGACGAACCACAGTTGCAGTTCTCTAATCAGCCCTGCCAGCAGAGACATGTTCACCACAAACCTGTGGGACTGGGCTGGTTGCATGGCTGCAATGTGGTGCTGAGTGTTTTCCATCAGCTGTGGCTTCATGGTCCTGTCTTGCTTACTGGAAAGTATGTCATGCTGAGGTTCCCTTTTTGGCTTTTATTTTGCCTTTCCCATCTAGAGGAGTCTCATCTTGGAGCAATGAGAGGGTTCCACAAAGTCAACAAAAGCAACTATACCAACCTCAGCTTTGCAAAGTTGTTCTGTTCTGCCTGCCCCCAAATCTGACCCTACTGGCAGTGACCAGAGCTCACCTTATGAGTCAAGGTGTACCACAAGCCATGAAAGGTAAGGAAGGTAAGCAACATCATCTTTGTGTTCAGCCTCCGAAGTGATAAAGACATATTTTTCACCTCTAAGACATTTTTCCCAGAGGATATCATCCTGTTGTGAGTGCACTGAGGTTTGGACAAGATGATCTTAGAGGTCTTTTCCAACCTTAAACCCTCTATGATTCAGCCATTTAGACAGATAGGACTGAGTTGCCTTCAGCTACCCTGTAAGCTGAGGGTAAGTTTGCTGCATGCCGTGAAACTTTTGCAATGTATTTTAGGAGTAAGATGGGTTCCTGCTTGGTACTGGGACAGGATTGGAAGCTGCTGGCTTAACCAGCAGTGAGCTCCTCCAGGTTGGCTATGGAACACCTAGCTCAGTGTTCTTGCAGATTAGTTCTTCCCTCCTCAATTTTTTTTTTTTTTTTTTAAAAAAAAGATTTTTTTTGAAGATATTTTATTTTGCTAAAACAGAACATACTGTTTTTAACTACTTCTGACTGCAGTGTAAATACTAAGGTAAAACCAATAATTCTAATGTATGAAAACACAGTAAATCAAATCTAGCTCAGAAGAGATTTTGATAAATTTGACTGAGTTTTTGCTTTCACTTGAGTTATCCTGATTCCTGTGTTACAAGTCTGGAATATGATCAATACATTCATAAAACTATGACAGAAACCTATTTGAGTCTGCAATCTGTGCTAAAGCTCAGGAGAATTTCTTACTAATGAGATTAATTCAAGCATCACAGAGAAGTTAGGAAAAATAAATCATTCGGCTGTCAGTAGTTAAAAATCACAATCAAAATATTTTTAACTAAAAATGGCTTCATAAATAAATAGAGATGTTTTTAATGTTTCATAACACTCATATTCTCAAATACAGTTATTAATGATGGATGTGTGTTTATACTCCACGTTAACTTGTTTTCCTCAGGACAATAAAAGAAAGAAATGACAGCAAAGAGAAAAACTGGAGGAAAGAATAGTAGAATGCTTTTCAAATTACATGGAATTAAATCTTTAAAACATTTTCTCACAATATCCCATTATTTTCTAATGGGCAATTATAGATAAACAATGATATTACTTCAAAGAATAAAACTAAAGGCCTTTGAGTCACAATCTCTTTTTTTTTTTTTTTTAAATCTTTGTGTAAAATTCCCAGGGATATAAAGGTATGGCAAGTTGAAAATAATATTCTGACTTTGTCATACTTCTCTCTTTTGTTTCCTTGATTCCAGATCAGTGAAATAACCAATAAATGAGTTTTTCATAATAGGCAGTAATAGACAATACTTACCTATTTTCTGAGGTGTAAAACCTTTATAATAAGACAGTTTTCTTGAATTATTTCTCAGATCTACTACAGATATGTTTAAAATTATTTTCGTTAGTGGTTGGAAAGATATATCTTTCATGTGGCATCCAATATTTTTATTCCTTGCATTTTTTATATATTGCTGGCATTCAAAATCTTTTTCTGTGTGTCTGTGGGAAGGAAATATGAGTCTTTCAGATCAAGGTATAATAGAACTTAGACAAGGTATGCCAGATTTAGTATTTTAAAACAAACAAACAATAGTTTCATACTAATTTACTAATTTTGTGCAAGATCCTTACCTGTATGAAAAAAGATACTGGACATCTGCCGGATCTTCTGCTTTAATATGCCAGGTGCAATTGAAAAAAGAAATATTATATATGATGCATGAAAGATTCTGAATATATACTGCAACAAAGAAAAGAGAAAAAAAGAAAGCATGATGTTTATGTTACATAGACTTTCTAGGAACACGATTGATACCTCTAAAACGTCTTATTTCTAGAGGGGCAGATAAGTACTGGGTAAGAACAAATGGACTTTTGGGGCAATAATAACTGAGAAGCACTTCTGACACTACAACCAAAAGCCTTGCTAATACAAGAGAAAAGAATTTAATTATTTAATTAGAATACTAATTAAAGAGAAAAAAAATGTCTGGAATACTAGCTGAAGAATTCTACTGTTCTAAGATTTCCTGAAACCAGATAATACAAAAAGCAATCTTCAACAGAGGTAGGAGTTAGGGAAGATGGAGGCTTGGAATAATGTTCTGCCATGTCACTTGGCTGAGCTGAATCTGAACATGTCTTAAATAATTACCAGTACTCCAAGATGCTATATGTCGTTCTCTTAAATGAATATTTTTAAAAAATAGCATAAGATAATAATTAGCTTTTAGAAACTGTATATCTCCAAGTAAGACAGAATATTACAAGGAATGCTTATATGTCTTAATGACATGCAGCAGATAGCTGACCTGGAGGAGACCTGTATGTACATTCTGTCCAGCCACTCTCCTTAATTAGGTCTTCTGTTTCTTTCATAAAAACTTGTGTTTTAACTTTAGCTTTAAAACCAGTATGTAGCTCAAGACGTATTCTTTTTTTCTTTTCCTGTAGTCTTTCCTAAAAAGAGGAAGAAGGAATTACATTAAGACAGACAGTAATAATGACTGAAAGGCAAATTATGCAAATTCATCTACCAAAAGAAGTAACGTATGATTTCACTTTGAACTACATGTAACCATTGAACAACTTACTTTCCTTTCCTGAGATGTATCAAGGAATGTGTAACTCAGAATATACTTCACACTGTACTTCTCTGTCTCTTCTTTTGTCAGGTTGTTGTTCCAGTACAAAATAACTTGTGACTCTTTCTTGGTAACCTGCAGATCATTATGTAGCCGAAGTTCATCTGCAATTAGAATGACATTACGGAGAGGAAAAGTGATCCCCCTCTATATACAAAGGATTTGTCTTCCAATAAGACCTGCACACTCATCATCTCCCCTTATGACTTCTGTTCTCACATAGAATAGGTGGTTGCAGTCAATAATATGAGTGACTTTAATAGTGACATTCATGTTTACTCATCTACATCTCCTGAAATGTTAGGTAATTCACTTTTATCTGCCTTGGGCAATTTTCCTATTGGTTGTAGAAAGAGACTTGACAAGAAGATCTGATCAGACAACTGGGATGGCTAGCACGGGATGAAACATTGCTTAATTTTTTACTTACCCACTACATCTGGTTGTCTTCTTGCCAAACCAGTGGAAAACAGTGTCTTATGTTGGAAAAAGCTTAGCATCAGCACAACAGGAACATATGTAATATGTGTCATATTAAATGCTTAGGGTCACAGATTTGTAGAAACTGAGAATTTAGTTCCAAGTTTGGCTCACTTAGAACATGATGTTTTCATTTTTCATCTGTGAAATAATATGAAACAGTCACTTAACCACTGAAGTGATGTCAGAAGTAAACATGAAATGACACACAGTTAATGAGTCTTGTTGGTCAGTGCCTTCCGTCACCAGGATGTTTGTATTTAAACCTGTACTTGGGCTGTGTACCATAGTCAAAGAGGATATTTATCATATTGAGCTGGTTTTCAATTGGGATGTTGCACTGATTGTATGGTAAGATCACATAAATTACAATATTGATTGTGCCTGATGGCAGACAGTTTGAGTGGGAATCACCTGACATAACTGTGGATAGATACAAAACCAGAAGTTCTATTTGTGTGAGTGACCTAGTCTCTAACAGCAGCAGGCCAGCTGTCACTTCTGAGTTGTAATTCATATTACCTTCCAAGTAACTGCAACCATTTGAGGAAAGGAGAGATTAACCATGACATTTCTAAAAGTGAGTATCAGGAAGATTGTACCACCTTTGCTAACTTTGGGATACAGTAAGCAAACAGAGTGTGCACTGGTTAAGTTGGTTTTAGAAAGATTTATAAACTGCTCAGACAGCTAAATATTCATTGAAAGGCAGATCTCTTGATGTAAGATGACTTCTCAGACAGTTCTCCACAGAATTAACAAGTCTCTGTGTTCTGGGTCTTTCATTCACCAACTAACTCATTTATCTTGACTTTGATGTTTTTCAGTACTAAAACTATACACACTCATACTCTATATATTTCATCTGGGAAACAGCAGAAGGACTCCTGGAGCCACTGTCAATCACAATGTTCTCGATAAATTGACTAACAAGAGGCATAGGCTGTGTAGAGGAAAATGTGTGAATGCTTAGCATACTCCAAAAAAGTTTACATGTTTACACAGTGAAGTTACCTGGAAATGTACACATATGCACACACACATGCACATATAGCTACATTTATAATGCTATTTTGGTACAATGCAGTAAACAAGAGGTAATTTAATGAATTGTATTGTTCTCAGGTTCTCACTTTTGTTTACATCCAATCCCACAATAAAGCAATCAAAAGTATTCCTAGGAACATTTACGTACTTTACTTAAATCAGTAGAAAGAGGAAAATGTGGTGAAAAACACTAAAAAGTTAAATATGAAATATTTGTAACTGTTAGTGCCATGACATTTGTGGAAAATGTAAATGAGAAGACTTAAAATAGGAAAAGGAACAAAATAAATCTTAAAGAGAGAAATGTTCTCAGTGTTAGGAACAAAAATAGAAATAATCTGTGAGGCAATATAACTGACTGAATTCAGAGGGAGATAGGAAACAGTGGTAGAGAAGGAAGGTTTCTAAGCCTGAATGATTTTTTAAAAGGCAACCACCAGTCTGAGTCACAAAAGGGCATTTAAGGAAAAAGCACTGCTGTTTCTCAGAGGCAACTTGCTCCTAGGAGTACCTTTTGTACAACACTGAAGGCACTGAAGGCAATCTTCTGCTCAGAGCACAATGAACTCTGGTAATCTGCTGCCATGGGAGGTGTCATGGAAGATAACATCAGCAGGCTGAGAATAGGGCAAAGTAAACTTGTGGAGAGCAGGTCTCTGGAAAGGGACTAGAAAGTTTTATAGGAAGATATGCTCTAACATCTCTAATTCAGCAACTGTGGATGCAGGAGTTGGCCAAAGTTGTGGATTATATCCAAGTGGTACCTCCTATTGCCATTGCTGCAGACCAATAGCAGATGTGCTGCTGACATGACCCCACAGGTCATCTCTTATGTTTATACACAAAATATCATAGAATGGCTTAGGTTTGAGGGGACCTTAAAGATCATCAAGCTCCAACCCCCTGCCATTGACAAGGTTGCCAACCAGCAGATCAAGCTACCCAGGATCTCAACCAATTGGCCTTGAATGCCTCCAGAGATGAGGCATCCACAACCTCTCCGGGCAACCTGTTCCAGTGCCTCACCACCCTCTGAGCAAAGAATTTCTTCCTAACATCCAACCCAAATTTCCTCTCTCTTAGTTTAAAACCATTCCTCCTTGTTCCATCACTATGAGACTGTGTAAGAAGTTGGTCCCCTTGGTTTGTAAGCTATCTTCATGTACTGGAAGGCCAGAATAAGGTCTCATGGGAGCCTTCTCCAGGCTAAACAAGCCTAGTTCCCTCAACCTTTCTTCATAGAAGAGGTGCTCCAGCCCTTTGATCATCTCTTCATGGCCCTCCTCTGGACCTCCTTCAACAGCTCCACATCCTTCCTGTACTTGCAGATCCCAGCTTTAGACACAGTACTCCAGATGGGGCCTCACAAGGGCAGAATAGTGAGGGACAATCCCCTCCCTCTCCCTGCTGGCTACCCTTCTTTTGATGCAGCCCAGGATACTGTTGGTCTTTCGGGCTGCAAGCACACACTACTGGCTCATGTCCAGCTTTTTGTCCACCAAGATTCCCAAATCCTTCTCCACAGGGCTGCTTTCAATGAGTTCTTTCCCCAGTCTGTACTCATATCTGGGACTGCCTCAACCCAAGTGCAACACCTTGCATTTGGCCTTGTTAAACCTCCTTATGTTCTTTTGTGCCCACTTTATGAGCATGTCCAGGTCCCTCTGGACAGCATTCCTCCCTTCTATTGTGTCAATTGCACCACTCAGTTTGCTGTCATCAGCAAACTTTCTGAGGCTGCACTCAATCCCACCATCTATGTTGTTGATAAAGATGTTGAAGAGCACTGGTACCAAGACGAATCCCTGGGGGACACCACTCGTGACCAGCCCCCACTTAAATATAGACCATAATCTTCTAGCTGTGACCACCCAATCAATTCTTTGTCTACCTAATAGTCCAGCCTTCAAATTCAAATGACTTCAATTTAGAGATAAGGATGAGGTGCAGGATCATGTCAAAGTCTGTGCACAAGTCCAGGTAGATGATGTCCTTTGTCCACCAATGCCATCATTCCATCATTGAAGGCCATCAGATTGATCTGGCACGATCTACCCTTGGTAAAGCCATACTAGCTGTCTCAGATCACCTCCACATCTCACATGTGCCTTAACATCTCTTGCATGAGAATTGGCTCCATGATCTTCCCAGGCACAGAGGTGCGGTTCACAGGTCTCAGTTCCTCGGGTCTTCCCTTCTCCCTTCTTTGAATACGAGATTAATATTTCCTTTTTTTCCAGTCACCAGGAACTTTGCCTGACAGCCACAATATTTCAAATAAGATGGAGAGCAGCTTGGCAACCAGGTCAGCCAGTTCATTCATGACCCTGGGATGCATGTTGTATGGCTCCATAGACTTGTATGCATTCATTCTCATGAAATAGTCAATGAATTGATCCCCAGAATACAGCAAAGGGAAAACACTACAGGTGATCAAAAGGGAATGAAAAGACATCCATATGTAAAAGGCTTTTAGATCCTCTACTTGTCAAAGCATGCATATTTTCATCAATGTCCATTCAGATGAGCAGGGTCACAGAACATTTCTTCTCAAACATGAGCAGAGAGAACAGTGTCCTTCTAGTGTTGTTTTAGTGACAAACAGCTTTATGTTGGCATATGGTGCCAAAATTCAGTCCATGAGATGCAAAATAAAATTCACAGCCTGACTTTTTGTGTTTTAAAGGCCCGCTCTGGAGAAATAGATTCTAGTCAAATATAATAACAGACAGTTCAGCTGTTTTAATAGGATAGAAATTATGTGAATAATGTAAATTATATAAAAAATAACCAAAAATCAACAAAGTCAGATTGTTTTCCAAACAGTTATCTGTCAAAAAATCCCACAACAAACCTCTTTTATTATCATAGAATCATAGAATCACAGGGTTGGAAAGGACCTACAGGGTCATCTAGTCCAACTGTCCTCCCATTACCATTGCTACCACAAGCTACTAAACCATATCTCGTGGCTCCTCATCCAAACGCCTCTTGAACACTGCCATGGATGGTGACTCCACCACCTCCCTAGGCAGGCCATTCCAGTGCCTGACCACTCTCTGAGAGAAAAAGTTTTTCCTTATGTCTAATCTCAATCTCCTCTGGTGCAACTTGTGGCTCTTTCCTTGGGTCCTGTTTATTGCCTGGGAGATTAAAGTATTCTTAATAATTTATAAAGTACTATTCTTATAATTAGCACCTTTTGTTGTTATTGTCTTTTGCTTAACTCCTTGTTTTTATTGTTGGATTCCAGGTATAACCAATGCCAGATGTTTGCTGCCCAGCAATGTCTTTGTTCTGCAATAGTGGGTTGCTAGAGTTACGTACAGGGGAAGTAACGCATGGCAATCTGCCTGCCACACACCAGAACAGCTGCAGAGACTGTACGGAATGTGCAAAACACACCTGGTGAATTTGGGAAGTAGATAGTCAGGACAAGAAAATGAAAGTAGCAAAACCCATCTGAGCAAAACTTAGACCAGCCACTACGGATGTGTGGAAAAATAATTGTTTAATTTTAAAAGTTCAAGAGAATGGAGATTTTCCTGAAGTATAGAGGTTTGCACTGGCTATACATCTGAAGAAAGAAATTTTTTAAACATTTGTAGGTCTGATTATTCGACTACTTCTAGATACAAAAGATAAAATTTAAGTAAGAACTTTTTATATATTTTCTTTGAAAAAAAATCTTAAATAATCCAAAAAGGCAGCCTCAGGTGTTCCTGAAAAATACATTGTGCATAATTTAGAGGACAAATTCCATCATTAAGCAATAAAATTTTCATTCTTAAACTGAAATGCAAATTAAAAAGCGTCACGAGAACTGGTTGAATCATGAAGAAATATCTAAAACTTACACATAATTTAAGGCTACAGATTCATATTTTCTGAAGCCCCCATATGTGAAGTACACAACGTTGGTATTGACTAAAGAATAATGAAATAAAAAACATAGGTCAAATAAATACATTTTAAATGTATGTAGTTAAAATAGCAGACTATTCACCTTTGTTTTTTCAAATCTTACCTTCTTTTTAATCTATATTAATTCCATGCAGCATCATTTGGGCTGAGAAGAGGTAGAGATAAGCATAGGAGAATGTCTCAAAGACCATAGAGAGAAATGATTCAGGAGACTTCCCTTTTTCTCAAGATACTATCTCAGGAAAGCCCACTGCTGCTGTCACTTCCTCCTATGGGAGGAAAACACACCATGAACATCAACTGGAACATTAGTCAAATTCTTCAGAACACCTTGAAAAGGGACACACCTTAATGACTAACCCAGTGGGCATCATGTTACTATTTTTTCTCTTTTCATACGGAGAAGAAAGATTTCCAAGCATTTTACATATTGCAGTGAGTTTTTCTTTTGCAAGAAAAAGTCATATTTCAGAATAAATTAAACTATGTAGTGCAAGTGATAGATATGAAATTAAAATCCAAGAAAGATCATACCTTCCTTGCCACTGTTTTCCTGGTTTTCTGGTGATTAATATACATGCCTCAAGGTGCAACAAATCAAAATAAATTAATTACTTAGTAACAACTACAATGACAGAATACTAGACATAAAAAATTTCATGGAGGTAAAAGAACAAACAACTCCTACCCTTTGAACAGGCATTGTTATCTGTTTTATTCCCAGAAGCTTTGCCCAACTTAACATCTAATTCATGGATTTATTATTAACGTATCATTTTATTTATACAAGCTGATGTTTTGTTTTCTAGTTTTCCCCTTAAGCTGAATTTGATGGGAGAATTTTGGATAATTCATTCCTGTCTCTCTGGGAATATGGTTTGGAATGGACACTTCTCTTTGTTCCAGTTAAAAGTTATTTGTTGAGCATTTGAAACTTCCCAGGTTTTGGTGCAAAGACTTGAAATGTGTCAAGAATGTATTATTGACTGCCTTTTAAAAAATCTCCAAATTGGAAAAGCTCTTTATCTCCTTAAAAGACTCATTTTACATGCAATACCACAAACAGCTGAACAAATCAAATAGTCTATTTCCTGTTGTATGCTATGTATACACTATGTATACCACTGTAAACAAACACACAAAAAGAAATGTCTTACAAAAGCTCAATGAATTGTCCCAAATTCTTACTACTGAAGCCTCCAAAATTGCTGCTTTGTACCTCAGTTATGTACAATATATCTCATTCTTTTAATAATACAGGTGTTGTTTATTTCTGCTGTGATTAATGTGACTACTTCATACCCGTATTTCTCTGATTCATAGATTCAATAATTTAATATTGGTTTTAGATTAAAAAATAATGTATTTAGGTCCACATGCAATTTTATTTTTAACACCACATAATGTAGTTATGCAACATAAGGCCAAAAGAACATTTTTACTTCTTACTGCTCCCTTGTTTTGGTGCTTATCAGACCTAAGCTTAAAGATGAGTGTATACAGGAAGTCTTACCTCTCTAGCAATGGCTTAGACAAAGGGAGGTGATTCTTAGCAACTTCAATTAAGTTTAGAGGTGTGTTCCATTTAAGTGAGAAGAATGTGACTTTAGGTCTCAAATCCAGTGGTAGTAAAAGCAAACCTGGCCACAGGCTCAGTGCTTTATTTTTAATATATAAAAAACTTTTTTTTGTGTATCTTCTGCTTACTAGCAAACCATTTTATTTGGTTTAAATGTTGTTTGTAGACTGAACTGATGAATGCATGTTAGCAATAGCAGCATGTTTCTTCCTACATTGATAAAATACTACCATTGCTGACTTCAGAGAAAAGCCATTCCTTACCTAGTAGTATGTTTTCTGGAGTTTTCTTAAAGATGAAATGGAAGAAAACTACACCATGGGGATTTTCTTTTTTTAGTACTCAGACATTTTTAACCTTATTCAGAAAAGTAAGAATGACAGGAGTTCAACGTTTCTTTCCATCCTTATTAGACTCTTGCACCAAGCAAAGTGGAGGTTCTTCACTGGAACTGCATGTGGATTTGGGCTGATGAAAACAGCATGTTTTATAATTAAAAATATCCATAAAAGCAATGCACTTAGCATTACTTCACCCAAAGTTTAGCTGCCTGTGAAAAGGAATTGCTGATAACTTTCCAGAAAGCCAGTGATCTATGCAAAATTCAGTAATTAGCAATCATTTGTTTTCTTGTCTTCTAAGCACTATGCTAAAATATAGTTCTAGTGAAGACTCATGCGTGTGACTACATGACATGGATTTTCCCTTCTCTCATTTCCCTGAATTGTTTTGTGCTGAGTTAGAGCAACTAGTGCTTGTAACCATGTGCTGGTGGCATTTGGGTTGCTCTTTAATTCCACCTCTTATTTACGTCAATAGAGGAAGAAGAGAAAATCTCATTTTTTTGCTTTGCAGTGAAGTAAAAATGGTATTTTAAAGATATGGGCCATCTTCACTGCAGAGGAATAGTGAGGCAAAATGAAAGGGCATCAGTAAGGTAAAGGGAGTGACCTGAAATCATATGTTCTTGTTAGCAGAAAGGAATTCTGGCATCACAGTTTTCTACTGCAGTGGCTAATCCACCACCATTTGGGTCTTTTAATTCTGTTTTGAAGCTGAACTTAACATTTTTGTTTCACATAATAGGGATGGTAGCTGTCCACATGGCCTTCTACTCTGAACCTACAGTCTCAAAATGTAACATTTATTTTGTTACAGATAACTTCACTAGTGCTTTTCAAACTGGATAGATGCACATGTATGTATAGCAAAACAAGGTTAGCCAGAGAAAGTCATTTCTCGGAGAGATGCTTTTTGTTGTTCTTTTCTTTCCAAAAATTGTCAAGTACAGCAAATAGCCATCAGTTGACCATGCAAGTTAACTTTGCAATGCTTTTGTTTCTCTGTTTTTCCAAATCTGTAGAAGTTAATATAAATTACAGTCAAAACCTATACGTAAAGGTTTATCAGAGGCCAATGTGCATGTCTGGGGAACAATCTAGGATAAAGTGACTCCATTGAGGTGGGAAAGAGCCCTTTAAAACAATGCAATATTGTATAGACATGCCTGTTCTTAGCTAATTACAAAGAATCAATGGAAGATTTTAATTAGAAGACAACGCTGATAGTACTGACAGTATTGTCATTATAGATGCATTAGAATAAATTGGACCCACTTTGTACCTACAATAGAATATTCACAACTTAGCATGGGGACAGATAAGGGAGAGAAAGATGGAAAAAAAAAACAGAGCTCCGATCTTTTCTGAGTGAGGATTGAGGCTTTTTTCCCTTTCAGATTGGGCTGCATAAGACACTAATATTCTCGTCTTCATAGAGATTATCACCTGCACATACACACTGTCTTTGTTAGCAAGCCAAAGAGAGCCACAGGGTAGCACTAGATTACTCCTTACTGAAAACTGGTTGCTGAGTTGAAACAATTAGTTGAAGGACACAGGAGTCTTCACTTTACAAAATCTTCAGGAATCCAGATAGGAAGCAGTTTTTAACAGCAATTTGCAAATTGCAGTGATCTGGTCCAATCAAAGTATGATTCACCTGTACATACACTGTATGTGTTTACCTTAAGGTGAGATGAGTCTCTATCTTATTTGATTCCACATGTTGATAGCTGTTAAAGTATATATAAGATGTTAATATATACATATATAGTGTATACATAGTACAATTTCTGTTGTCAGTGCTTGAATATCTGTTCAGGAATTTTTATAGAAATTAGTAATCACTTGCCAATATATAAGGAATATGTAATATACTCTCAAGAATCTAGGAATTTTCTCCAGTTTCCTTGAAAGCTGAATAACAGTAATGAAAAATAGCTTATCTCAGCAGTCTTTCTTCCTAGAAATATTCAAGATGTATATCTACTGTTTTCACACTGAAAGACATCTATTTCAAGCCTTAGTCTCGCATACTACTAGTCACCACAATTACTGTGATTCATCACCAACCTGACCATCATCCCAGAGAGAAATTGTATGTGTAATAAGACATCAGATTCTGATCAATATTTTGAAATTTTCTATGCAGTCCAGAACATTTAAAAGGGAATCACCATTTTTGGAAGGACTTTCTCATCCTCATGGCGCTCCTTCCCCACCATACCCTACCTGCCCAAGATCAAAATAGCTACAGAAGAGTGGTTTTTATCACTCACTTGAAAGAAAACTGACTTGTTGCCAGGAAAGCTGATGATATGAAATTCACCAGCCCACCAGTTGCAAGCAGATAAATTATTTGTTGGTGAAACAGATTTGCTAATTGCATTTCCAAAATAGTCAACTTCTTTGCAGCTGTACAGACTGATAAAATCATTGGCATTGACTTCACCTAGGCAGATTTTTAAAAACTAATTCTATATTATAGAAAGATACGTTCCTAGATCACCTGTTCGTACTCTTACATACTGTTCAATATTGATATTCTGCTCATCCAAACTCTTATTTCTTTATTAATCGCTTGGAGCTCATCAACAAAAAAAAATTCCTCTAAATTCTTGTGGACTTTCAATCTCCTTTGAGTGAGAACATAAGAAGCAGAGAAATCACACTGAAAGTCAGCAAGCTGCATTCATCAGTCATAACACTTCAGATGCTTTGAAGCAACCAAGCATAGGTTTGGATTAACCATTCCGTGCTCTCTTTGAAGCAATTCTATTTTCAATCAAAAGAACAACCTATGGGCACTGATATTTGCCACAAGTTAAAATATATATATATTTCTGATAAAAACTTAATATGTTAGACTTTCAACAAAACAGATTTATTCTAAATTTTTGAAGAATCTGGAAGAAGAGCCTTCTAAAATCTACACATCTGCTTTGAAAACAATCATGATTTGTTTAGATGTTTATTTTGTTGTAGGGATTTGTTCTGAGTCGGGGGATAAAAGTCTGCAGTTTCCCATTGAATAACACTTGTATACTTTATTTCCCAGATTAAATATTAAAGTTTTTTACTCATGTGTCACTGGGTAATAAATAAATAAATAAATAAATAAGGTTGCAAGGAAAAGTTAGGTTAAAATCTGTTGGAGGAAGGCTGCTCTAGCACAGTTCTGACTTCCTCAATAGAGGAGGAGAAGAAAGCTTTGGCTTCCAGGAAGAATTTGAAAGAGAGGAATGATCCTTGCCTGAAGTTTTGAAAAGCAATGTTAGCCCTTACCTTTGGCAGATCTTCACAGCTGTTGCAGTCCACACACGATTCACTCCTTCAGTCTTACAGTGAGAACACACATGCTTCTGATGGAGAAGACAAAATGTATGGCTTTCTACAGTGCTATTTACAAGCCTTGGTAATTCCCCATTTAGCATGTTGGAGATTCCCAATGAGACATCCTTCTCTTTCTGCAGCTTCTATAGATTTGGCAAGGCTGTAGCTTCCACTGTCATAGAATCATAGAATCACAGAGTCATAGCATCATAGAATCATAGAACCATAGAATGGCTTAGGCTGGAAGGGACTACCACTGCCTGTACATGTCTCTGTTTTCCCTCAGGTCCTTGCTCAGTCAGTTTCCCACCTCTGCTGCTTGATTTCTTCTCCTGGGGGATGGGAGCTCTTGTGCTCTCAGAAGGGTGTCCTTAAGAGCTGACAGCTCTGCTCCATTCCTATGCCCCTAAGGACTTTTTCCCAGGGAGCTCTCATCCAGTATTTCCTGATTTTCAAACCCTTTCCTGCACTCCTGCACTCAGTCCAGTGTTACTTTCCCTCTCACTATAGATCCGTTTGTTCACTTCTCTTTGTGTGACCGGATAAGCTAACTCTTAAAAAAGAATCAGATCCCTGTTCAGAACCGGACACTACTTCCTTTTTCAGCTCTTTCTATTGCATTTGATCCTGCAAGCAGTACCAACTCTCTTGACTCAAGAAAACCCAGATGAGTCAGTGATGTCTTCACTCTTAAAAAACTTCCTGCTTTCAGCTAAGTCATATTCATTAGCCATTTCCATTTTGCTTTATCCGACAGAAGTACATGGCTAAGCATTTTTCTTCCTTTCAAGCAGCTGTTCATTACTTTGACAGAAGTATACTTCTGAGGAATCACAGTAAGTGTTCCAATATCTGAAAAAAAAAATAAATAATAATAATAATTAGAGGAGATGTAGTAAACACTGTGCAAACAAGACTGAGTTAGATAAAACATGTAGCAGGTAACCTCACCACTGAAACCACCAGTACTGGTGTCAGATGAGACATTTGTGGCACTGTGCAGAGATGTATCGCCACATCAGGATGAGAATCTACCATTAATTAGGTGTCTGTCTAAAGTCTGAGCTCATAAGTAGGGAGAGGAAAGGTGTTGTTCTAATGTTTGCCTTTTGTTTCCCACAAATCACTAGTATTTCAATTGTCTGTAAGTTAATTCTCCCAAAGTTGAGTCTCTTTTGTCCAAAATGGTAACTAGAAACTTTCAGTTCTGTTGTGGAAGTATTATATTCAGATACAACTTCTGTAGTGACCCTTTCCAATAGAGGTCAGGATGGCTAGACTTGACAAAGAAAATCTAGGCTTTTTCAGTTGGTCTTTGAATGTGATTTGGGCTAAATAAGTTTTATCACCATGACACATCTGTATGGTAAGAGTACTGTCAGAGCTGGAAGCATGGGAGATTCACAAGCAAATACCTCCTGAGGAGCAACAGAGGTTCCCAGGCACTACCAGCTGTAGCATCATCAACATGTATCATCTCAGAGATGATTATATATTACACTAAAAAAAGAGGTCTCAACAGCTCCCCAAGTTGAAGTTCCATAGAAACAAACAAAATCTCCTTCAAGTACTCATTATCTGCATTGTACCCTTTTCTGCCTTGTTGAAATAGCATCTCATTGCTGATACAGTAAAGTGCATATAAGAGGGACTGTGGCACTCTCACATCTCACAGGATCAACAGATCAGTGTGTGGTTGTCAATGGTTTACGGGCTGGTTCAGCCTGGTTCTGAGACTAGTGGGGTGTGGGGACCCATAGACCCATGCCCCGGGAAAGGGAAAAGGGAAAAACGGGAAAGGGTAGGGAGACGGGCCTAAAAACAAAACAGCGGCAACAATCTGAGAAGAAATAAACTAATTTACTAAATAAGATATTGGAATGCAAGATAACACACTATAATACACTATAATACAATATAATTAGAATTGAAGATAATAAATCAAATAAAATGAGAGAGAGTGTCCAGGAACCAAAGGCCTTGCTCTAATGCGGAGGCAAGTGAGAGGTCTAGCTGGGCTGAGCAGAAGAGTAAAGAGGGGGGAACATCTCATGATATGAGAACAATTTTGTCTTTCCCTCTGAGCAGAAACGGTAACAGAACAGCGAATAGTCCTCTGGGGGATGTAGTATGTAGTTCTCTTCTGGGACAGGTACCCAGAGCTAGAGCATTAACTCTTTAACTCCCAGTGCACTACATGATGTTATGATGTGGAATACCAATAACAAAACCATGACAGTGGTGCTTTACAGGTAAGAACAGAGTTGCTGAGAGACTACCTCTGTATAGGTGGAATGGGTCCTAATGAATATTTGATATTTAGGCATTAAAAATTGCTGTATCTTTTCTGAATATTGCTGGCAAAAACTACACCATGTTGAAAACAAGAGAGTAAGTAGCAGTGAAAAAGTCTTGACAAAAGAAAGAAAAGCAGGACTGGCTTGTGTAGTAGATGTCATGAACTTTAGCAACAGAGCAACAAATGAAAGAATGAACAATTCTGCTGTTATGAGAACCTCAGCAGAAAGTAATGATCAGAACACGATAAGCCCAAGTTTACTAAGAAACTCAGAAAGGCAGAGGAAGAAAGTTATCAGTTTACTTCTTCGATATTTTAAGTATTCAGAGAATCCTAGACTGGAGATGATCAAGGAACATGACCACAGTTGGCAGTACACAGGAAATAAATGAAAATCCTTACACTACTGCTGTGTTACCACAATATCAGACTGGTGCTTATAGCATTGCAGGTAATATTTGTGATTGTCACTGAAACATCAAAGACAAATTAATTTTTAAATGACGAGATTTTTTTTCATTGGAGATATACATATCTTCGCAAATCATGTCCAGTTATCGTTATTGCCAATGAAAAAACTATACTCTGGCAAGAAGGCTTTCCCCTCACCTGGTTCATTTTCATCCTGAAATTATCCAGTGGTGTAACTAAGATGTAGATGGCAACAATATGCAGCTTTAATTAGAAATTAATCCGTTTTCCGTTGTCCTTTTTAACTTTCACTATACGAATGAAGTGCAAAATGACTGTAAGCAAAAGCATGGTTTTCTCTTGTCAGTCAGCCTACCTGCAAATGGAGCATTAGTCTGCTAGTCAACAGTATATAAAATCTGCTAGCAGAACTTTTATTTTGATACATTTTTGTTTAAAACCTCTAATTTTGCTCAAAATAAAATTATGCAAAATATAAAGTAAATAATGTAAAATAAATAACATCCAGTAACAGGAGTCAACAATGTCTGTAGCTAATAATCTTTGTCTAAAATATATCCAATTTTCCACTTTTTAAGCAATTTGGTGAATATGGGTAAAAAGAGATAAGGTAAATTAACCACATTAAACATTTAATTTGGGTTATTTCCTGATCAAGAGATTCAGCAAAGGGTCCTGGACTATTCTGCAATAAATATATTGAGAATATATATATTTTAAACATTAGTTGCACTGTAACATCAAGAAGCATTAGTGCAGTAAAACAGTTTTTATTTGATACAAGGTTCTGGTCCAAAATATAGGCTTGCACTGCACCAGAAGATCTCTGTTCCTCTCATAAGAGCAGCAAAGCAGCACCATTAGGTGTTTCTGTATTGCTTTGCTTTGATTTACAGTCTGAAATAATAAGTCAGATGCCTGAACTTTGGAACATTTTGGCTAGATTTCAGACCTACGGGCACATTTACATGGGGATGAAGCTCTGAGCATGGGGTGCATGAGCAGAAATACTCAACACAAATAAACCGAATGTCTCAGAGTTTAATGGCTAGAGTGGCCCATAGCTGCTGTTTACAGGAAAAATTGCACCTTTTCCTTCTGAAATGAAGGCACGACCTGTTAGTGTTTGGTGAGGGGAGAATTAGAGCGGAACAAAACATACACGAACCAATAGGCAGAGTGGCTAAGAAATAATGGATTGCAATTCAGAAGCAAAATTAAGCCCTCTGAAAGCCACCTGCAGACTCGACCTTGCACACTGGCAGTGCCTTGATGTTTTGCAGGCTGAGTAATCAGCCTTCGTTTCTGTTACTCGGGAAGATTCTCAAAGTGGCCACATGATGGTAGCCTAGCATCAGAGACATGCAAGCATCAACCATTGCTGCCACATAAGGAAAGAGGGTGAGGAATTTCTTCTAGTAAACAGAAATCAAAGGAAACTTCGGAACCTGTCGCTGCTACATAGGCATCTAAGCTCGGTTTTGGCTTCCAAGTAGTGTAATTTCCACGATAGGGCTCTAGTGTATTTAGTGGATAGCCTTACATCTAGATAACTGTACCATTACAGACGAATTCATATCCAGACCTTACACTTCCCTTACACTTGAGGTCAGCATACCATCAGCTGCAGCCAACTGCAGTTTCCTATTCGAAAGAACAAAACAGGAGTAAAAAAGTTTAAACAAGCCTCTTGCTGCTCTCTCAGTAGGAATAGCTTTGGCTGTATATATAACATAAAGGAAAATGAGGGCTTTTTTTTGGACAGAACCCCTTTTGAGGACTGGGGATACCTGGCAGCATCTGCATATTTGAACAGAATTGAGATCATAATTTAACACTTGTTAAAAGATATGAACTTCTGAGCTTTTAAGATTTCAAGCTTAAATAGTTTGTGTAAAAAGATGAAGCCAGTTTGTACTCAACAGCAAATTTCAGTACAGGAAGGACATGGAGCTCTTGGACCGGGTCCAGAGGAGGGCCACTAAGATGATCAGAAGGCTGGAGCACCTCTCCTATACAAGGCTGAGGAAACTGGGATTGTTCAGCTTGGAGAAGAGGAGGCTCTGGGGAGACCTCATTGTGGCCTTCCAGTACTTGAAGGGAGCATATAAACAGGAGGGGGTTTACATGGATTTACAGTGATAGGACAAGGGTAAATGGTTTTAAACTAAGACAGGGGAGATTTAGCTTTGATATTAGGAGGAAGTTTTTCACTCAGAGGGTGGTGGCGCACAGGAACAGGTTGCCCAAGGAGGTTGTGGATGCCCCATCCCTGGAGGCATTCAAGGCCAGGCTGGATGTGGCTCTGGGCAGCCTGGTCTAGTGGCTGGTGACCCTGCCCACGGCAGGGGCGTTGAGACTAGATGATCTCTGAGGTGCTTTTCAACCCAGGCCATTCTATGATTCTGTGATTCTGCTATTGTTTTCTTTCCATTTCTTGGACCTCCAATTAAAGGTGGAAAATTTAAAATACATTCAGAAAGAAAAAAGAAAAAAAAGAAAAAACATACCAGAAAGATTGTCTTTTGATTATCAGCTTCTTCTGGACAATAGCAGCAATGCTCTTTCTTATACATGCAATTCTTTAAATCAAATTGTTATGCTTTAAATTAAAGGTCAAATATAGTCACGTGAAGCCATTGCAATGGTTCTGATTTTGAAAAGCATACTGACCCCAGTGGGGTCTAGTAAGGACTAGTAAGGGATGCTTATACACTACTCTGGCATGCAGCTCCCCTCCCTTCCATAAACAAATCAAATCATTCTCCAGGCTGACAGCAGCTAAGGGGAAGTCCATTTTCAAGTTAACTGTTTGAGCAAAAACATCCATGTCTAGCTCAAGCACTGACAATGAGGTTGCCAATGACAAAACTGGGTTTCAAACACTCTGCAGAGTTGACTTTGTCCATTTTGTGTCTTTCTGTCAAGTTATACTTTCACAATATCTATTTTAAATACCTACACTGACATTGATAGACCACTGCTCGCTCTATATAATTAATGAGGGTTTAAACTTTCATAATCTATAATCACTTTTTTCACAATTAAAGATGTTGACATGACAATAAATTAAGGCTTTTGTACCAGCCCAATATCTTGTACCCTAATTTACTGTAACTGATACATCACGACCCAACTTCCCCAGTGCAAGAACTTGTACTTCTGAGAGCAACCCTGTTCTTGACAGTCTGCAGGGCCCAGTTTCAAGAATTACAGAAGCTGAGTAGACACAAGAGTCACAGGACAGTCTTTATCCTATAGTAGGAGTCTTTCGGTTCCTCTACAGAGCAGCAGTCAGAACAACTCAGTTCTGACCAGATCAGTTATAGTTAGGGTTTTTTGCTCTCTCATTTCCTTTTTTCATAAGAGCAGTGGTACCGAATAAATGTGCTGGCGCATAATTCACAAGAACTCCCAACCTTACATACGTTTCCATAGCAAAATTTTTCAAAACAAACTTTTGGTATAATTGCAGCCTTATATCTAGCATATGTCTATGGACATGCCTGATGCAAATATTCACGTGAGAACTGTAAGTACCTGCACAAAGTAGCCCCTCTCAGTTCAGCACCACTCACTCTTCCCCATGCTCTGGCATGTGTGTGCTTCTGTCCCTCACTGCTTCAGAAATATGTTTCCCTTGCTGAGAAGACTTCAGCAGTAAGTATCATCAGGTTGGGAAGAATAAGCAAATTCTGTGTGTTCTTGCTGGCAATTCTTGGCTTCCTTATCATGACCTGTATAGTTTGCTCACTCCAGGTTCAAAGAATCTTTTGATTTCTCTGTGAAACCACAACATTATCCTTATGTGTGTTTATCTCTGTGTGAAATGTTTCATGCAACCACCAAAGAAGGAGAAACAAAGCCTAAACCATAGAATTCCCACCTCCTTATACCAACCTCACCACTGGTAATATAGCACTTGTTTTCAGGGGAAACCTGAAATCAGTCAGAACTGCTGTTCTGCAGTTCTTCACACCTCTGAATGTGTGGTGGAGTGTTTGTTTCCTTTGTTTTGAGATTCTTTCTGTTTCTATTTATTTATTTATTTTTAACAGTAACTCTTCATATCTTTTCTGGTCTATTCCCACAATCCTCCAATGAAAAGGCCTTAGCCAAAATATTTACTTATTGGTATTCTTTAGGAGGAAAGGAATAAACAAAACACAAAAGCACTTTCTCATAGGTAAGAAGAAACTAATTACTTCCCTCATCCAGGATGCATTATTTCAACTTCTGTTAACCACAGCACATGCATAAACACCATTCAACTATCTGAACTTTCTGTTTGATGTACAGAAAGCTAACCAGAAAAAAAAAAAAAGAGGAAAAGTATTACAATATAAGTCAATTATTTAATTCCTCTGTGACTGCATTACAGTAGCCACTGATCATACAATTTACTCTGTATCCTTATATCCCTCTATCTATTCTAAACTTTGTGATCTGATTAGTCAACCAAGTAGCTTCTATACAGTGCAACTTTATAATGAATTTTCATCTTTATACTATTAATTATTGCAGTGAAAGTACTCCAGCAAGGGCAAATTTACAATCAATGGACAACAGAAAATTATGTTTTAAAATAGTTTCACTCCCTGGAAATGTGCCAAGGAAAGAATTCCACTATTGCATATGAAAATAATTGCAAACCTAGATGGAGCTTGAAAACTGGCTCTTTCATGAGGTAAGCAAATAGCCTTACAGAATCACAGAATGTCAGGGATTGGAGGGGACTTCAATCCCCCTGCCAGACCAGGAACACCTAGATCAGGTCACACAGGAACACATCCAGACAGGCTTTGAATGTCTCCAGAGAAGGAGACCCCGCAACCTCTCTGGGCAGCCTGTTCCAGTGTTCAGTCACCCTCACCGTGAAGAAGTTTTTTCTTATATTAATATGGAACCTCCTGTGTTCCAGCTTGCACCCACTGCTCCTTATGCTATCATTGGATGCCACTGAGAAGAGCCTGGCTCCATCCTTCGGACACACACGCTTTACACATTTTTATAGACATTAATGAGGTCACCCCTCAGTCTCCTCCAAGCTGAAGATACCCAGCTCCCTCAGTCTTTCTTTGTAAGGGAGATGCTCTACTCCTTTAATCATCTTTGTGGCTCTGCGCTGGACTCTCTCAAGCAGTTCCCTGTCCTCCTTGAATTGAGGGGCCCAGAACTGGACACAATATTCCAGTTGCAGTCTCACCAGAGCAGAATAGAGGGGGGAGGAGAATCTCCCTCAACCTACTAACCACATCCCTTCCAGTAGACCCCAGGATGCCATTGGCCTTCTTGGCCACAAGGGCACAGTGCTGGCTTATGGTCATCTTGCTGTCCACCAGGACTCCCAACTCCCTTTCCTCTACACTGCTCTCCAACAGGTCAGTCCCCTACCTATACTGGTATCTGGGGTTGTTATTGCCCAGATGCAAGATTCTACACTTGCCCTTGTTATATTTCATTAAATTTGTCCCCGCCCAACTCTTCAGCCTGTCTAGGTCTCTCTGGATGTCAGCACAGCCTTCTGGCATGTCAGCCACTCCCAGTTTTGTGTCAACAGGAAACTTGCTGACACCCTATTCCCTCATCCAAGTAATTGATGAATATCTTGTATAGTACTGGTCCCAGTACTGACCCTTGAGGGACTCCACTAGATACAGGCCTCCATCTAGACTGTCCTATTGACCACAACTCTCTGGCTTCTTTCCTTCAGCCAGATCACAGGCCACCTCACTACCCAATGTCCAGACCACACTTCCTTAGTATAGCTGCGAGGATGCTGTGGGAGACAATGTCAAATGCTTTTCTGAAGTGAAGCTTTGCCATCATCTATCCACTTGGTTATGTCTTCATAAAAGAAAATCATGATTAAGCATGACTTACCCTTGGTGAAGCCATGCTGACTGCCCCTAATGACCCTCCTATCCTTGATATGCCTAGAGACAGCATGAAAGATAAGTTGTTCCATCACCTTTCCAGGGATGGAGGTGAGGCTGACCAGCCTATAGTTACCCAGATCCTCCTTCTTCCCCTTTTTAAAGACTGGAGTGATATTTGCTTTCCTATAGTCCTCAGGCACCTCTCCCATTCCCATTCCCCACAACTTACCAAAGATAATGGAGAATGGCATAGCAAATATAGCATCTGCGGGTGCATCCCACCAGGACCCATGGATTTATGGATGTCCAGATTTCTTAATTGGTCCTTAACCCAGTCCTCATGAACTGAGGCAAACTCCTCCTTTATCCTGGCTTCCTCTGGGGCCTCAGGGGTATGGGGCTCCCCAGGACAGCCTCCAGCAGTATAGACAGAGGAAAAGAAGGCATTTAGTACTCCTTCTCTATATCTTCTGTCACCAGGGCACCCACCTCATTCATCAGTGGGCCTATATTGCCTCTAGTGTTAGTTTTATCTGCAGTGTATTTGAAGAAGCCCTTTCTGTTGTCCTTGACCCCTCTTGCAAGGTTTAATTCTAAGGAGACCTTAGGTTGCCTAGTTGCCTCCCTACATCCTCTGATAAGAGTCTTATATTCCTCTCAAGTGGCCAGCCCCTCCTTTCATGATCCGTACACTCTCCTCTTCCACCTGAGTTTGCCCAGCAGTTCCCTGTTTAACCATGCAGGCCTTCCGGCTCCCTTTCTTAACTTTGTACCTGTTGGGAAGCTCTTGATGTTGAACTTGGAAGAAGTGGTCCTTGAGCCATCAATGTGCGCTTGCAGCCCAGAAGGTCAAACATATCCTGAGTTGCATCAAGAGAAGTGTGACCAGCAGGTCGAGGGAGGTGATTCTGCCCCTCTACTCTGCTCTTGTGAGACCCCACCTGGAGTACTGCATCCAGTTCTGGGGCCCCCAACACAAGGAGGACATCGAGCTGTTGGAGCAGGTCCAGAGGAGGGCCACAAAGATAATCAGAGGGCTGGAGAACCTCCCCAATGAGGGCAGACTGAGAGAACTGGGGCTCTTCAGACTGAATAAGAGATAGCGGCCTTCCAGTACCTGAAGAGGGACTACAGGAAAGATGGTGAGGGACTTTTTAGAAGAGCAGGTAGTGACAGGATGAGGGGAAATGGTTTTAAACTGGAAGAGAGTGGATTTAGACTAGATATTGGGAAGAAATTTGTTCTTGTGAAAGTGGTGAGACACTGGAACAGGTTGCTCAGTGAGGTTGTGGATGTCCCCTCCCTGGAAGCCCTCAAGGCTAGGCTGGATGGGGCTGTGAGCAACCTGGTCTAGAGGGAGGTGTCCCTGCCTGTAGCAAGGGGTTGGAACTAGATGATCTTAAAGGTCCATTCCAACCCAAACCATTCTATGATTCTATAAATGGAGAAATACTTGAAATATAATCTGATGTAAGTCAGAAGAAATAATAAAATGAAAAAAAGGAAAATCCATTTCTGGGCTGAATTTATGTAGTTCTTAATCAACTATACAACTTTTGAGATTGATCTGATTGAAAACTTTCAGGCATTTAATTTGCTCAGCATAAAATACTGTTTTGGACCAAAACTTGGCAGACCATCATACTAAATGAATTCATCAATTCTAGTCAAATCTGATAAATTGTTTGCATTTTGAAAGAAAGGGAGAGCGAAATGGAGAATTTAAAAATAAAAATATTTTATCATTTTGCATATGTCACACATGGTTTTATTGACCATTATATTTTAATTTCAGTTTTCCAAAATAAATAATAATATTCATAGAGGATCAGAAAAAAATTGAAGGTCTGAAAAAAAGGACAACTTTCATCCAATTCTGAGCACTCTTCTGTACTAATGGAGGAGTAGTAAGCCTCTGACAGCCTATGACTAGGCTGGTATGTGCAGACTGGCTGGTGCTGAATGAGGCCATGAAATCACCCTGCTAGGCGAACTTTAACTCTTGCACAATGAATTCCTGTCTGCTTTCTTGCACAGGCATTGCATAGTAAAGGTTTGATTTTAAGACTTAACACTCAAAATACTCTCTGAACAGAAAAGGCTAGACTTATGAAATAAAAGCAAAACAAATATTTTAAAAAATGCTGTTGAGCTTTGATAACTTGTTATTAGATTAAATCTTACAAGTTTGTGGAGCTCCTGTTGTATTTTCACTTCTTGTCTACTCCTGTCATTGTGCATTACAATCAGAGACACAAAAACTAGGACTTCATGATAGGCACATTTTCCTATGCCTGGCAAGCTACTCAAATGATCAAGTACTTGAGGTGGACTAAGGAGCTCTCATTTGCCTATTCCTTTATTTTGCTTTAGTGTGAAATCAGTAAATCCTGGAAAAAAACAGCTCTCACATTCAAAAAGATTTGCACTCATAGTATGAGCAGCTTTAGGTGGCTGAGACTAGTGTAGTTTCATCAGATCTTGCTGCCCATATAAGTCCCAAATCCTTGACATTTTCATAGGATCCCAAATGTCAGAAGTCTTTTGGTCAGATGTCCAGCTGTGAGTCTTTCTCAAATCTACTTGAAAATACACCTGAATCACTGCAAGGAGATTAATGGTGAGTAAACTCTTTACACTTATGCCAATAAATTACTCAGCATTATCTTAACAAAGAAAATCTAAGTGGTCCAGTGCCATCCCAAATGACTATATGATGTGGAAGCATCATGTACATGAGCAAGCATATCCATATCTCAAAGGTTACACAAATCTTCCCTTTAAAAAGTCACACATACGGTTATGAACTAGAGAATTGCAGCAGTTTCCCATATCACAAAATAAACTGCCCATTAACCATGTGATGGCATAGAAGAACTGTAAATATTTTAGAAAACACAATTTAAATAAAAGACATGGACGTATAGGAAGATTATCCATCCTCATTTACGTTTGTTTATATAACCATATTTCTTTTAGAATGTGTACCTACTTGTGATACCGTTTTAATTACATTAATTACGTCCTTTCAACAGAAGACCTGCTTCATGCTGTAAAATTTGCAGATGAATATGAAAGTCAATTGTTTAGTTTCCAACCTTCCCAGCACTATTATCACATATCTGGACAGGTTATACATACCCTATTGAAAATGAGATTTCAGGCTTGCTGATAAAATTGATCCTGAAACCACACACACTTGAGTTTTAAAATGTGTGTACAATAGAAAGCGAGAAAGAGAACAGAAGGTCTTACTTCTGCAGCTCCTGAAATGAAGTACCATAGCAGGCAACAGCCTACTGTCTGCTCTCTGATCTATGAATAAAACTGGGGAATTGAAACCTCAGGAAGATGAAACATCTTCTCAAGCAACTCCCAATTCCTCCTCTGATCAGGAGAAGAAAAGGGGAAAAAAAAAAAAAAAAGGCTGATAGGAGAGAAGCTGTCCAGTAAACAAGAAAACAGAATCAGGACAAATCTGAAATTATTTGCAACCCCTTCAGTGAAATGTAACAGATACGTGTAGCAAGACTAGTACACTCACTGAACATTGTAAGTCATGAGTGCTGTTTAATAACTTTATGTTCAAGTAATTAAATGATGAGAACAGTAGCAAGATCTGTATACACAGAGTCATAGAATCATGAAATAATAGAATGGTTTGGGTTGGAAGGGACCTGAAAGCCCATGCAATTCCGAGCCCCCCACCAGTTCAAGCTGCCCAGTGCCCCATCCATCCTGGCCTTGAGCACCTCCAGGGATGGGGTACCCACAGCTTCTCTGGACACCCTGTTTCTGTGCATCACCACCCCTCATAGTAAATAATCTCTTTCTAGTACGTAATCTAAATCTACCCTAACTCAGCTTAAAGATATAACCCTTTGTCCCATATCATGCCCTGGTAAAGAGTCTCTATCTTTCCTTTAAGCTCCCTTTAGATACAGGAAAGCTGCTATAAGATCTCCTCAGAAACTTCTCTTTTCTAGACTAAACAACCCCAGCACTTGGCCTCTCTTCGTAGGATAGGTGCTCCAGCCCAACTTATATACTTTGTGGCCCTCCTCTGGACCTGCTCTAACCTATCCTTTTCTTTCTTGTGCTGGAGACCTCAGAGCTGAATGCATTTTTCCAGATTGACTCTCAAAAGAGCAGAGCAGAGAGGGGAATTGCCTCCCTCATCCTGCTGTCCACTGTACTGTACTTTTCATGCAGCTCAGGACACAACTGACTTTCAGGGCTGCAAGTGCACACTGTCATCTCATATTCAGTTTTTCATCCAATACATACCCCTAAGTCCATCTCTACAGGGATGTTCTCAATCCACTCATCACCCAGTCTGTATTCACGTTTGGGATTGCCACAACAGAGGTGCAGGACCTTGTACCTGGCTTTGTTGAAATGCATGTTGTTCACATGGGCCACCTCTAAAACCTGCCAAAGTCCCTCTAGCACATGTCAGTCACACCACTCAGCTTGATGTAGTCCACAGACTTGCTGAGGGTGCACTCAATTCCACTGTCCATATCATTGACAAAGATGTTAAACATCATCAGCCCCAGCACAGACTTCTGAAGGACACAACCCATTGCTAGTATCCACCTGGATACTGAGCAATTTACTGCAACACTTTCAGTGCATCCATCCTGACAATTCCTTATCCATCATTAGTGATCTATCTATCAAATCCAGATCTCTCCAATTTTGAGACAAAGATGTTGAGTGGGACAGCATCAAATGCTCTATACAAGACCTGGTAAATAACGTCAGTTGTTCTTCCCCTATCCATGAACACTGTAACCCCGTCGCAGAATTCCACCAAATCTGTCAGGCACAATTTGCCTTTAGAGAATCCATGATTGTTGTCACCCATCACCTCTCAGTTTTCCATGTGTCCTACCATAGTTTCCAGGAGGATCTGTTCAATGATCTTGCCAGGCACAGATGGGAGACTGACAGGCCTGTAGTTCTCCAGACCTCTTTTTTTTCTCTTTTTAATGTAGGTCTTTTTCCTTTAAAAACAGAGGTTGTGTTTCCCCTTTTCCAGCCACAGGGAAATTCACGAGGCTGACAGACATCCTTGTATGGTGGATCTCAATTGGGTCCCATGGACTTGTGCACATTCAGATTCCTCAAATAGTCTCAAATGTGATCTTCTCTGGCAGTGGGAAGTTCTTCATTCTCCCAGTCCTTTGGATTCTGTGAATTGGACAGTGTGACTAGAATATTTTCCATTTTACTCATCAGGGACAGTACCACTTCTTTTATCTTTGTTGTTCTATGTGTTTTAATAAGTCCTTCTTGGTTTTTTTCATCTCTAGCAAAGCTCAGGCCCAGCTTTGCCTTGAATTTCACGATCCCCTGGACCACATCCATCTAATCTTCCCAGAATTTGTATCCCTGCCTCCACTGCCTATGCATTTTGGTTTTGTGCCGTAGTTTGGCTAGGAGGTCTTGACTTAGCCAAGCTCGCTTCCTGGTTCATTTTCCTGGCCTTTTGCATGTCAGGGTTGAAAGCTCTTATGCCCAAATAAAAAAGTCTTTATAAATATCTCCTATCTCTCATTTGTTCTTGTACCTCTGAGGGCATTTTCTCAAGAAATCCAAAGCATTAGTGCCCTAAGCAGTCAAAAATGTGCCTTTCAGGTACTATGCAGTACATGGAAAGGCAGATGCTACATTTCTCAGTTCACAGAAAGCTACTTTGCTGGGTAAATGTCTTCCAGGACCCAGGCACATTCTTTGGTCTCAGAATCAGTCAAGATGGCAAAAGGCCTTATGCTACTCACTTCAGAACCTATTAATCTGGGCAGTTCCTTATCTCCATTCGTGGGCAGTGTGTGATAGCTCAGGTCTGCGCTCACATTACTGTATGCATTTAGAATGAGGACATTGAAGTTCATGCAAGTGGTGCTGCACACCTCCAAGGACCAGTGCACTAACACAGACAGGTGCCCTAGTGTTCCTTTGGTCAACTCAGGGCTTTTACATGCCAAAAGAAACTTTACCTTGACTGTCCATTGAATGTACCCAGAAAAAAGTGTATACACAAGAAGGACATTACCCTTGTCAAGTGGAAGATTGACAAAGGAGAAGTTATGGGAGCTGGAAACATAGGTTTGCTACACTTCTATAGGAACTGCATTTAAGGTTGAATAGTGCAGAGCTGCAAACTGCTGTTACAAAGTCCACAGCATCAGGCGTATTTCAGAGGTGACCCTCAGCAATAAGCAGAAAATAGTGGTGTGGTTTGAAACAATGGTGCTGACCTATACCTAACCCAGAAATTTATCTCACATCTGCATCTGCCACTGAGGCTGTGCTCTATACAGAAGCCCATAGGAAGCTCATGTAACAGGAAAAAGAAGAAAATTATGTGAATGAAGTGGTGAAGAAGCTGTCACACCATTTTTATTTTTGCCTTCCTATAGCAATACAGTGGCTGCTTTTGCCCGTTGCCTTACGGAAGTGCGGTGTAAGGGAAATGAGTAAGACATAGGCGTAGGCGGGATTTTTACACCCTCTTACGTGAGGTTTAGAAGAACTTAATAATGAAATAACATTGTCAAAGCACACAAAAATATGCCACTGAGTTGTACTCACGGCTTCTGTTTTTTCTGTGCCCCATTGCTATAACCGCCACAAGGAAACAGGTTTGCAAGGAGAAGGTATGTTTGCTTTTGACTTTATCTGTTGTACAGTTTTACCACAAAGAAGATAGGCAAAGAAATACTGTATTTTTGTCATTTGTGTTAATTTTAATGTTCTTAAATTTTAATGTTCTTTGAGGGATGTATAGGTACTATCTGCAAAATGCATGCTTTTGTCTCCAAAGAGAGATGTAGCCAAAATTTTTATGGCATATTAGCATATTTTTTCTACAGTTTATTTATTATATAAAAATATTTTAAAATGAAGAGTGACCATATTTCCAGTATTACTGGGCTCATCCAAGTACGCTCTTGAAGAAAGCCCAGTCTGACTGGAAATGTTCAGATTTTCACATTCAAAGAGCAAAATTGCTGTAACAGTGAGTTCCTTTTAGGAGTACTGCATTTAAGCACCAGTTAAATTGAACTATTTAAGTGTCTTTTCTCTTATTCCAGTGTTAATACCAAAGTAGAATACTCCATATATGCAGAGTTCTCTGAAAATGACAAAAGAACAGAGGCATAAATTGAATATGCCTATAAGGCGTAGTAAGGCATAGAGTTTAAAATAAAATAAAATAAAGACAAAAGAAAAATCTTTCTCTCTTTTTTTTTTTTTTCAATAACAAATCTTCCTTTCCTTTGCTTATAAAAGTCATTGTAGTATCAGACGTGATATAAGCTCTGATAAGCTACAATAAGCTACAGGGTCAAATGTTACTTATAACCAGGATGTTATTAGGCAGTTCTTTCTCATCTAATGAGCACTAATGAGTCTGGAGAATAGATAGTGTAGCAGGATTTCAACCTAGCTGATATTTCCAAATTTCTAAAATGAACATCTCCTGTGGACATGTGTTAGGGCTAAGCATTTTCAGAGAAGAAATGGAAGGTGGTTTGTTCTGCAACATGAAGCCTAGCTGTAGCTCATTTTCACAGAAAGTTTCTAAACAACAGTGCACAATGGGTGCAGAATGGAAAGAGCTTTGCATGGAAATACTTTATGTTTCCGCATGATTTTGGCCAATAATCTACACAGCAATTGTGTGAGATGTAAAAGAAAGTGCTTCCCACCTCTGAGGAGAAAAAGTACTGTTCTTCTACTGTAATTGTTTTTCTAAAGAGAAGAAACATGTAAGACCACAGGTGTAAGAAAGAGGAGGAAAAGATCATTTCAAAAATAAATTTGCAGATCTCACAGAAAAAGAAGATAGGAAGCATTTCTGTTCATTAATTACATGTGGGTTCCAGATGATGTAAGAGGCAGAATGAATTAAATCTCCTGTATTCAATGCAGAAAATGTTGATATACAGAGATAACTCTGGGCTGATCACTCTGACTTACCTCAGGCAGGAAACACAGTGAAGACTTCAATTATCTCATCCTAGACTAGGTTGAATAAACTGTGTCTTAAGTACTGTTTCTTTCCAGCCACTATAAAGGCAGCACAGAATTACTGCCTCCCTTGAAGGCACATCTACACAACACCTGTATACTGTTAATACAAACTGCACCCCACAGTCTGATGCCATCTTCAGAGTTATGTTTAAAGTTGAAAGTAATTTATTTTTATTCATTTCCAACAACAAATCATCTTCTTTTAATTCTAAAATATGCTATTTGCAATCCTCTACTAATTATCTGATCTACTGTGTCCAAGAGCTGAAAGTAGTTTATACATTTTCTATTCAAGAACTACTGAATTAAATGTAAAATTGGTTTCGGCCCAGTGATTAGATCCAGTCCTTCCTTGTTAGTAATCCCGATTACCACAAAGTATGCAGAACAAAATTTTATTATCTCTGATATTTTTTGCAGATAAAACTTTCTTTTCCCCAGTACAGCTCACAGGAAAGAATCATGGCAGTATGGTTCTACCTGTTTTTAATTATATAATGATAAACAAAGGATGAATAAAGGGTTTTTAAAAGAGGAATTGTAGAACAAGAAACCACTAAGACAATTTGGCAAGCTCTCAAGTATAAACTGGAGGGAGAAAAAATTAAATATCTCATTGAAATAATGGAAGATAATGGGAGAAATATCTCAGAAACTTAGCTGTTATTAAAAATGAAGCCAAAATTGTAACACTATAGTGAATAGGATAGACTCAAAAATAAACAGCTCCCTAAAGGAAAACCATGGAAAGGTAAATAAAGAAGAAATTAAAAATAAATTCCCACAGAATTTGGAATGAAATTCCTATCCATAAAGGGAGTAAAGTGACTCACAAATAATATTGCAGCTGATCATGGCTGTTTGTAGGCATAGTAACATCGTGGCTGCAGAACACAGGCTCGTAAGTTTAAAGAACATTTGGATGTTTCTATATGCTTCTCCTAGTTATAAAAAGCTGAAGTTACAACTGAAGAGGGCAAGGAACTGGTTTCATTTGCCTTTTCTTCGACCACAATGCCATTTTAGGAGTTCCCTTTACCCTATTATGTCCTCAGTCAACCAAGCTGTTTGTTGGGCCATACCTGAACCAGGTTGTTTTTGAATTTGACATCAGAATAACCCTTTTTCTTTTGGTTTACAGCATCACCAAAGGCTTTACAAACCCTAAACCTCTAAGATCCTCGCACAGTGCCTATGATCATACTTCAGACTGTTGCACTTTTTTGATGGGAAGAACACTTCCCTATTTTGTAAATGGGGAAATGAAGTGCATAGATTTGATTGACCCAGGGTCATCAGGTCAATCTATGAAATAAAAGAGAAATGAGTGATGCTCTTGGTCATCTTAGTACCATGATACACTCACTGGACTCTAAAGAGTGTATTGTTATACGTTTATATAAACACATATATAAGTCAGATACAAACAACTCTATATTGAATGCTTACATGTCTCTAGCAACAGGAGTATTTTGGCAATTTTTTTTTTGTCTCTTGAATTACTCCTCTTCATTTTTAGATGTTTAAAAAATCAGGTAGTTGCTACTCTTGGGTCTCCATTGAAACATCTTGTCCCTGATAACATTTCCCCTAGTGCATCCTGATTACCAGCGTGCTGAGTGTGAAGAGGATGATTCCCCTGAGTTGTTCTGAGTAATGGGAAGTTATTCATCTATATGTATTTGTAGCTAAGGTATATAATATTGTATTAGTTCTCCTAGCTATCAGCCTCTGGAAATTTTGAGTCAGGCCATATTTATTAAGTTCTTATACTCCTAATATATTCAAACAAAATAAACTTTCTGTAAAGAAGTTCCAAATACCCTCATACAGCAAAGCAACTGCCTGGAGCCACCAAAAAGTATATATAAATATTACGTACAAGAATGCATTTAAGCTCCTTTTATTCTGGAGAATTATTTTTTCGTACATCACTGTTGAGGAGAGAAAAGGATTCAGAAGGAAGATACACTTTTCTGCATTAATAACATGGATATTATCAAAGTTATGTGCAAACAAAATTCCACAAACACTTGAATCCAAACTGTATCAGTCTTGAATAGGTTAGCATGGCTCTAAATTAAAGATCCAAAATATGCTATTCTTTCCTCAAAATCAGGACAATTCTGTAGGGCCTACCTTCATAAAACAGACTTAGGGTTAGGTTGTAATCACCTAATGTTAACACAGAAAAAAAAGTAGTGGACAGCTTATCTTAAATTCTTTGTCCTTTGTAAGTCCAACCTCATAAGTTTAGAGCACTTAACACAAACGCAGGAGAGAAAACTTCCCTGGTTCATAGTTGCAGAATTTATATTCCACTGTAGACTGGACCTTTGATAAATTGAGGATGTAAGCAAAGGACACATCACAGAATCACAGAATCAGAGAATCATGGGGGTTGGAAGTGCCCTCAAGAGATCAAGTCTAACTCCCCTGCTAAAGCAGTCACACTACAGTAGGTTGCACAGGTAGGCGTCCAGCCAGGTCTTGAGTATCTCCAAAGAAGGAGGCTCCACAACCTCTCTGGGCAGCCTGCTCCAGTGCTCTGTCACCCTTACTGTAAAGACGTTTTTCCACCTGTTAGTACAGAACTTCCTCTGTTCAAGTTTTAGGCTATTATTCCTTGTTCTATCGCTACACACCACCAAGAAGAGCCTGGCCTCATCCATTTGACTCCCACCTCCCTTTAGATATTTATAAACATTTATCAGATCCAATGTTTATAGATATCTAAAGGGAGGTGGGAGTCACACCAGTGACTGACTTTGTTAGTAGTCTCCACTATGTCATTGTGCCTGAACAGATTAAATCATAGCCATATCTTCAGCATCTGTAACAATGGTAGACAATCTTCAGACTCAACACAGATAAAATCATTGCTGTATTGATGCAAATGTGCAATTGAAAGACCTAAACAGTATGCAATTGTGTTTGCTAATCAGGTGCCTAAAAATCACTAAATGTCCATGCAGAGTTCTACACAATTTAAGAAGTTATACAGTCTTTTCACAGAGGGGACATGAGATATTCTTCCTATGTTTGCAGGCATGAATGTCACAACCATTGGAAATTTTGTCTGTGTGATATATAATATTTCCTTCATGAACTGCACTTGGCATGTGGACAGGAATGCTTCAGGAGATGCTCAGTATTTCTTGTACTGGAAGACCTCAAGGTGAGTAGGTCTTCTTGTCTTGGAAAATTTGAATTCTCGTCTGACATGCAACATTATCAATATTAAACTGAAGAAATTTGTCATATAAAGGAATGAAGATTTCGTCAGATGCCAGAATTACATCAAAGATAATTGTGGAAGACACACGGGATGTAGATTCCAAAATGTGACGATAAAAGGGAGTAGGAAAGCCTATTTCCTGGTGAATGAGTCTAGAAATGGACAAAATATTTTGCCCTACACAGATACAATTTATCTGCACAAAATTGGTAAGGACTATTTTTTTATTATTATTATTTTATTTCCAGAATGGTGCTAAAAGAATGAGGAATTCAACCTCAGGGAAAAAGAAAAGAAAAAAAGAAAAAAAGCATAAATTTTTGAAATACTGTTCCTCAGACTTCTTATTCTTTTTTCCCAGCCTTTGTGACTGAAAAGTCAAAAGTATAAGAATGAAAAAAAAAGAATGCAGAGACAACCTGAAATTATAGATTGGAGAATTTTGAACATTGCCATCACATATATATTCTATGAAAGAACAAAGTCATATTTTCGGATTAAGTAGCTATGGATGCCCGAGTGGGAATATCTAGATGTTGGGTTTATGTCTTTATCCCGTGATTCTGAATTCTGTTGCAACACAGAAAAAAAAAGATCCTCAAAATACGAAATGCCTTAAAACAGTGAGCAAAAACTATAACAAAACAAAACAAAACAAATGCACAGATTAAATTTCAGAATTCAGTAAAATACAGCAATGAGTTTGTTCTGTTTTGTTTTAGTTTAACCTAAAGTGACGTCTGATACTCCAGACTCCTCAACTGAAGTACTAAATCAGGAAGTCCTGCTTCTGAATACGGGGTGAATCTGGTAATTCTCATAAAGACGCAGTTTTTTAATAAGACAGAGCAAAGAGACTAGATTTTTAATCTGCTGTATTCCTATAATAATTGTATTTTTAATTAAATTATTTCAGAGAAGCTCACCCCTCCATTAAATGTCACTGTGAACTGTATAGGAGATTCTCATAGTTGTGAAATTCAGTGGCAACGACCTCGTACAAGTCATGTGGACAGAGACATGTGTTTCAAATATGAAATTGTCATAGAAAAGAAGGTAAGAGAATGGATTATAACTCTTATAATTCTACTATATTATTTCACATGCCTGTGTTTCAACCTGCGCTATCATACAACAAATGCCCTGTTCTCTCTTTCTCTTCTTGAGTTACCTCTCTGTTTTTCTGTGTATTACCCTTGCATGTGAGCTGAGAACAGCTGCCACTCACAAATAGATACAGCCATTTGCAAGAATACTTTCAGTCCAATGTATGGCTGATCATTAAAGGAACTGGTCAAGGATTCTCCATACCAAGGGTGAACAGCTATTCTAGCACAAGCACAAAACATGACTTTCCCCCTCACCACTGTCCACTCTTCCAAAAGACACATTAGTTTGGCCTTCTTGAGTTTGCTACTTATGGAAGTTGACTGAACGAATAACAGTGAAAGGATTTCTGTTGAAGAATAAAGTCGGGCAATAACATGAATTAGATAGCGAATTCATTATGTAACTGGAATTCTTGGATTGCTGTGAATGCTCAAAATTGCCAAAAGATTGAATTTCAATGTAGCTAGCTGGTTTAAGGACTGGAAATATATGAAGTTAAACTCCTTTGCAGAGCACCAGAGGAAGTGAGTGATTCAAAGAAAAGTGAATTTTGTGTAAGATGGCTTACACAAATAATGCAGACAGCGTTGATTAGTACACTCCTGTACCGTCTGTGCAAAGTACTCCCTAGTTTTTTTGTTGTTGTTTGTTTCTTTGTTCTGTGTTTCTAGTTTTGCTGTTAACTGCAGCTGTGTATTTCTTCTGGATGCAGTTTTTGTATAAACAAACATCTCTGCCAGATTGCACTAACCACTTGACTGACCTTGAAGTTTGTATCTCATCCAATTCCGAGGCTTAGCTAAAGTAAGTCTGCACCTTATATACAGTCAGGATTGTGAATTGTGCTGCAGATGTCACAGACATGTGATAATGGGTAGCAATACACATCAGTTCTTTGTATTGTTGTCTTTTTTGAATGTGCATGGTTTTGTCTTTGTTTTCCTTAAGTTCATTGTCCTTTTTAATTTCAAGTGGAAATAGCGAACTATGTACTTGAATTAAAAGAAATATTATATCACTGAAACAGAGTATCCAGGTGATTGTTATTTTACATTTCATTAACTGCAACTATTTTGAAGATTTGGATGAAAAAGGATAGTAGTATAATATCCATCAAGAATACTGCTTGAAATACTTGTGGAAGTAGTCATGAGTTTTTGTTCCAACAGCAAATAAATAAATAAAATAAATAAATAAATAGGGAGGCATAACATAGCTGAATTAAATGATTAAGAATGCAAAAGTTACACATACACAGTTTTGAGGGGAAAAAAAATTGTCACAGTTTGCTAGTATTTTTCAAGATTTTTTTTTTAGTACAAGTAAAACATACATCTTTCACACATAGGCCATGTGAAAAAAGCTTCTTTTGTTATTGTTTTTCAGTTCTTTGATTCTCCGTTCTGCAATCACGTTTAAAGGGTTCATTATTTCAGAGCACAGGTGATGAGGACAAATATTTCAGTGGAAGAACAGCTTAACTTCACAGTGTATAAAGAAAAGCATTTAAAATATGAAATGTGCTCTTTTTCTTCCTAAAAATCAACCATTTATAAAGTAGGACATCTTATTATGTAGTAACAAAAGGAACAATCATAAAAATTGAAGTTCTTTGTTGTTGCTAGGCTGATCCTGAGGAAAGAATCAAAAACACATCTAAAACGGTAAGTCTTTGTTACTACATTAATCTAAAGTTTATGCTGGGTTGAAAAGGCAACTGTATAAGAACTTCCTGCAATCAAATTGCTTTCGCTTCAGCATACCAGTGTATAATATAGTATGTGTGCTTATTATTGACAAATTTCCTCAGTACAGTTTTAATTTTTTGTTTATAAGACATGGTACAAACAATAACTGCATACATGGAACTTACATCTATGCAAGTCACACATCCTCCATTTTTCAGCTCATTGTACTTCCTAGCAAATTCATGTATATGTATAAATATGTATCATAATTTCACATTATGATTGGAGACACAAAATTCGGATAACTGTGAAGAATTTTACTTCATAAATGGTCTCAGGATGGGGTTGAGATGAAGGAAACAGGAAAATACCACCTGAAAGATTAAGTCAGTATAAAGGAGGAAGAAAAATATCATCCATCTGTCCACAGAATTATGTAAAAAGTTTTCTTCTGTAATTGTTTACATTATTAAATGAAGCAGATACATATGTTAACATCTGTACATCTAGTGAAGGCAAAGCTCTCAGTCTAGTTGTTTTATATTTAGGAAAGAATCATCACAGGAAATTCCTACATATTTGACAATTTCAATGCAAAAAAAAGGTACAGCGTCAAAATCAGAGCTACTAACAATGACTGCTTAGTGAGCGAAAACTGGGGGGAGTGGAGTACACCCATAGAGTTTGGTAAGAATGAAAATCATTTTCTTGACATAATTTTCTCTCAATTATTATTTGCCTGCCTCGCTTATTGCTTCCCAGGTAGAAACACTTCTAAATTTGCACATCTCTTCAATTTGCTAGGATGAAAAAGAGCAAAGAGTTGGCATATCTCTCAGTATGAGGGAGGCATCCAGCCGTTCTGCTGTGACAGTCAGTGCTTCTTCCAAGAATATAGCGGATAAAGCACATCTTTTTCAAGTCTCTGTTGCCATCTGTTTTCCTTCTGTTTTTACAGACTTATCATTTCCCCTGTTGTTCTCTGTCACCTTGGATTTTGAAATAATAATATGTAGACCTCTGATCCTCACAAAATGTTTGGTAAAGTGTCAATTTGCTGAAGACAAACTGTCTGCCATCCCATTCCTTCACATATTACAAGGCAATGAGAAGCTAGGCCAAGGAAGAAGTGATGGCATGATGCTGTGAAACACCATCATGCATCAGAGAAGATGCTTTACATAGTTGTTCATTCTTTCCTATTTTGAGATATTAAACACTTTGATGATTATTGTCTTTCAGGAAGAGAACAACTGACATCTATTTCATCATACACATTACTTCTGATATCAGCAATAGCAGCAAGTCTCATACTTTTCTTCTGCATCATGTAAGTCTTATTTCTTGTGCAAAACTTGTATTCTGTATTCTAATATGAAATAACTTTTTTTCTCCCCAGCAGAAACGTTCTGATATCTCTTAAGTAGAGGAGACAGGAGAAAGGTGATACTGAATTATAGCAAGTATCATGACCTCCTAGCCATAGAGCCTCAAGTGGGCTCTGTATTTCTGATTCACAGTGTTTTTTAACTACTTGATCAGTATAGCAAAACTCCTTCCAACAGAGGTATAAGGTCTTAGATCAGTTTCTCTTTAGTTCCTGCCTTTAGGCACTGCAGTGTAGAGGGTGGCAAGTAAAATCATCTCCTTGGATATTTAAGGATATTTCTGTTTTAGAGGATAAAGAAAGGCAACTTCCTATAACTCTTTAACAAGTCATAAAATAAACTGCAAAAATCCAAATTCTGAACAATGAACTGATGCCACTGGCTTTGACCCATGTAATTTTTAGATACTTTTTCATTATTTTTGTCTCAGAGAAAGAAAATAAGGCCTCAGTGTTATAATAATACAATACATTTTTATAAGTTTGTATATTGAATCTTTTCTTCTCCACCTTTTTTTGACCCTGTAGAACCATTTATTTAAAAACAGTACCTGCTATTGTACTACAGCCAAAAGACCCATTCCGTGATATCTCTCCAGTGAATTTCCAGGTATGTTTTCTTTCCATTTCTCTGAAATTTTTTGTAAAGGAGGATCCATTACAATCTCAACTGTATGAACTAAGTGTCAGAGAAATGTATATAAGCACAAAATATATTTCTTTCTTTTTCTTATGTTGGGGTATCGAAAGATGACCTCCGTATACAAATAATTCTCCTGGTTCTCCTTCCATTCAAAGATATTTGATATTGGCTAAATAAACAATTTCAACCAGCTCTCCATAGCCTAAGCTTCTCAGCACAATAATAATATAGATCCAGACCGCTCGTAGTTATGCGGAGAGAGAGAGAAATTTACTTCTGGATAAAAATACTTCTCTCGTAGCAGATGTTGAGCCCATGTTAGTATTTGGCAATGCTGCTGAAGGAGGAGAATTTTCTAGGGCATGGCAAGCAAGAAAGTAGAGCAGAAAGCTGAGAGGTTCTGATCTATGCAGAATGCTTGAGAGACTCATGAGAACAAGGAAAATATCAGAAGTAAAAATGGGGGAACTGCCAGTCTGGAGAGCATTGTGCAAAAGTTGCAACAATTCAGAAGAGTATTTTAGCTAGCAATGAGCAGGTCTGGAAGTGAGAACATGCCTACAAGGACATACTGGAAGCTTCTATAAATCCTACTTTCATTTTCTTAGTCACATGAACTATCCCATGCTAGATCCAGAGCCACTTTTGAGTGTAAAAGTCCTTTGGTCCTTTCTGGGGAGCTCATCAGGAAGGGAAGATGTATACTCATCTATTTCAGTCCTCTCATTGTCAGAGTCCCACTACATCTTCTATGTAATACATAAATAATAACAATTTGAATAATAGAAGATTCAAAATTATAAACTAATGATCAATCTCATGCATAAAATGCTAATGAAATATTTTATTTTTTCTTTTAATAGACAGAGAATCAATTCATAAAGCATGAAACTGAAGAAATAATAACAATTATTGAAGAAGCAGCATAATGGCATGCAAGAGAAAAGAGTTTACTTTTTCATGCAAATGATTATATATATACTTGTTGGCATTAATTTACAGGTTTTTTTATATCCTCCCTCTTGTAAGCAGAGATAACAGCATTGCCTGATCAGGCCAGTCTTCTATAGTCAGTCATTAAAAAAAACTTTGTATTATTGCTTGGAAATAATATATAATTTCTGTAAGTATTTTGAGTTATACACTCCAACTAGTGGAATACCCTAACTAGTAAGGAGATGTCAAACAGAATCATTAATATGGAGTTTAATCATACATTGCATTTCAGTAGATGAATCATTTAGTTTGGGAAAACCATGAGTTAGATGTCATGTATTACCATGGGTTGCCCAGTGCCATGTCTATGTCACATCTCTTATCACCCCCATGCCTGTATACCTCATTGCCATATCCTGTGTCTCCCCTTCCGAAGACTTTGGCGGTCATCCAAGCTTATACTGCAATGGTACCTTGATGGTAGCACACAAAGGCAAATGTAAATCAAAAAAGCTACAGACACTTGCTCAATGATCTGTTACTAGTAATGGAAATACCATATTACTACAGGGTTACAAGAGCTGAGCTACTTACACTTCTGTTATAAATGATCTATTTTTCCTCATGTCAGCATTACTTGAAGTCTCTCTCCAGAATAAATACTGAAGATCTTCTATGCCTACTAAGCAATTCTGTTCAATTCTGTTCCTGACTGGCTTTTCCAATACCTTATCTGAAATTTCTAAAACAAGTACTTCTGAAATGAATTTGATACTTTTTTCTGTGTTTCTACCAGGGAAAAAAANTTTTTAATCAAATCAAAAACTGTTAAGTGATTTTAAATATTTGAATTCTTGAATTTATCATTTCAGAAAAACTCATGCCTCCATCAAATGTCACTGTCAGTTGTGACGAAATTTCAGATTCTTGCACTATTCAATGGCAACAACCCCAAATAAATCACTCTAATAAAGACAGATGTTTTAAATATGAAGTCAAAATAGCATCCAAGGTAAGAAGAATTGTAGATCTATGTTAAACATCGATGCACATTCTTACATTTTCTAATATGCATGGGTAAAAAGAAAATCTCTCATATCGTGTAGACTTCCTCATATGCAGCATTATTTTTCATTGTCATGCCTTTCTTGCACCTTTTGAAGCTGTACTCCCCCATTTTGTCCCTCTTCTCCTGAGTGACATATTGCTGAAGATAGACTTGGTGTCTATGAGTACGTGGGACTAAGAGGACAAGGATGGTTAATCACAACTTGAACATATTACAGATTTGGCTGTGACAAAACTCAGAAAAAGTACTTTCTTTTGCTGAGGCTTACTTCTTTCTAGTGGTGACTGCATCTCTGTGATAGGACAGAGCTGGGCTGCAAATAAGGGGTGAAGAAATGGTGATTTGGTTAAGCAATATGACTGGATGGAAGAGGCTGAAATTTCTGTACATTCAAAATGTAACTAGCTTACCAGATATCGTAGCAGCTGAAGATATATAATGTTAAGTAAAAGAAAACAAAAGAGAAAGAAAGCAGAAAGACTTGACAAGTCTTTGGGAGCAAAAAGGAGTGAGGATGGAGTGAGAGACTGAGGGGTCCCGCTGGAAGGAGAGTAGGTGCACTATACCTGTGGCAAAGCTTTGGCAGGCAACTAAGAGGTGGCTGATGGCGACTGGGGAGGAACAGCCTGCCTGTACTGCAGCCAGGTGGCCAATGGGTGGCTGGCGCTGCCCTTCTCTGGAGTTGCTATTCGGAGCTAGGTCTGGAGGAGGTTTGCTAATTCACAGATGATCCCAGATGATTGCTGCTATAAAACTTTATGGCTTCTTCGAATCCCTTTGCCTTTGTAGCAAAGAAATCTTTATACTGAGCTCTGTGTGATTTTGACATAAAGAGAAGTCATAGTAAAGCAATACAGAATACTTTATTTTTTAACGTGATTAATATCAGGTTACAAAGAATATTCCGTTTATATGCTGTCCGAATTGCCTAGTATTTCCATAAGTAATTATCAGCAGTTTTCACGTTACTAACTTCATCAGAGTTCAGCAATTACTGCATTGCAAAATGTATCGCTTTCCAATTGCGAGGTATAAAGTGAGAGCAAGATTTTGCTTATATTGTTTTATAGAGAAATATTGCATTGCTAATATACTGCAACCAACATATATTTGTGTTACAGTCAACTTTTAAACTTTATTTTTACAACTGGAAATTACTTGCATTGAGAGAAAACAAAAAGGATAACACAATAACCATGAACAGGCTTCCCACAGGAGTTGTGGAGTCTCCTTCTCTGGAGATATTCAAAACCCACCTGGATGCCACCTTTGTGACCTGATGTAGGGAACCTGCTTAGCAGGGAGGTTGGACTGGATGGCCTCCAGAGGTCCCTTCCAATCCCTATGGTTCTTTAATTCTGTGATTGTCTTTCTTTCTCATACGTGACATCAGTAAAAGCACTAAAGGGAGATTACATTATTCCATTTTTCTCCTCTCCTCAAGCTAGCTGCTTTAGGGATTCAAGGACCTGCTCTCTTGTACAGCAGCATGCTTTGCAACATGTGCTCAGATGCCACATGAGCGTGTGTACAGCATGTGTACAATTATTTTCTGAAGAAATATTTGATTTAATTTCATTTTGTTTTACAATGGAAAAAAACAAGACTCAAAGTAATTAAAAACAAAAACAAACAAACAAAAAACCCCAAACCCACAGGCTAGTGGAGATGCTGATATAGCCTGCCAGTCATTAGTTGTGTGTGGTCATTATGCTATACAGTAGTCATTATACCTACACAGAAGAGATACAGGATTTTTTTTTTCCTATCAAAAATGTAGATGGAGGGAACCGTGAAATATTTATGAATCCAAGTCTGAAGAAGTCATCCACTTCTGAATGATTTCATCTGAGGGGAAAGGAACAGCATTTGCTTAGCATTTACAATTCAGCATAGTGTTTTGCGTTTTTTAAGATATAAACAATAGATTTAAAAATAAAAGCTTATCTCATGAAGTTCAACCAGGTGAAGTGCAAGGTCCTGCACCTGAGTCGGGGCAATCTCAAACACAGATACAGGTTGAGCGGAGAATGGCTTAAGAACAGCCCTGTGGAGAAGGATTTGGAGGTGTCAGTTGATGAAAGATCCAACATGAGCTGGCAGTGTGCGCTTGCAGCCCAGAAGGCCAACTGTATCCTGGGCTGCATCAAGAGAAGTGTGACCAGCAGGTCAGGGAGGTGATTCTGCCCCTCTACTCTGCTCTTGTGAGACCCCACCTGGAGTACTGCATCCAGTTCTGGGGCCCCCAACACAAAGAGTACATCGAGCTGTAGGAGCAGGTCCAGAGGAGGGCCACAAAGGTAACCAGAGGGCTGGAGCCCTTATGGGGACAGGCTGAGAGAGCTGAGGCTTTTCAGCATGGAAAAGGCTCCAAGGAGACCTTATAGCAGCCTTCCGGTACCAGAAGGAGACCTACAGGAAAGCTACTTTTTTTAAGAGCATGTAGCAATAGGGGAAATGGCTTTAAACTGGAAGAGGGTAGATTTAGATTAGATATTAGGAATAAATTCTTTCCTGTGAAAGTGGTAAGATACTGGAACAGGTTGCCCAGTGAGGTTGTGGATGCCCCCTCCCTGGAAACATTAAAGGCCAGGCTGGATGGGGCTTTGAGCAACCTGGTCTAGAGGGAGGCGTCTCTGCCTATAGCAGGAGTTTGGAACTAGGTGATCTTAAGGATCCCTTCCAAATGAAACCATTCTATGATTCTGTGATCTTAAAGGCATTTTCTGGTGTGTGTAAGAATAAAGTTACTGTTTGCATTCAGACCAGGGTTTTTTTTGCTGTGTTTCAGTTCAATCACCAATCTGATATAAAATTTATTTCTCAGATCTAGTGGTAAGGAATACAAATACTTTTCCATAGAAGAATTAATTACTATATAAACTTGGCATTGCAGTTGAATCGCATATCAGAAATTAAGTATTAGGTAAATTACTAGTTCTTCAAAACAAACTGTCAAGTAGATAAGATAGTAATGCAGAGAAAGGTGATAGTTGATTAAAATGACTATCTTAACAAAAAAAAAAGCAATCATAAAAATAAAAGTTTTCTCTCGATTTACAGGGTTACTCTGCAGAGTGGACCAATCAAAGTTTTATAAAAGTAAGTTTGCTTATTCTATTTATCAGCAATGTATGTTAGTCTCGTAGTCAATTGTGAAAAGTAAATAGCACATAATTGCATTTAGCATTAGTTCTATGCTTTACAATATTCTTATTTATGAGTTTCTTAAATGCGCCTAACTGCTATATAATTATGATATTTGTGTCACTTATCACACATTCAAAGAAATGTATGATATTCCATTCACAGTTACTACTCAGTAACTATTTTGTAAAACCTTCTATTTTAAATTACACTATTCCTTCTTCCTCTCAAATATTTGGGTCAGAATTTGAAGATACACATTAGTGACAGAAAGGAAAGGAGGCACTGAGAAAATTCCTCCTAGGAATTTATTTAGACTTATGTAAACACAAAGACCAAAAAAAGCCCTTTGGAATGGGGCCTGTTCTGCAGGTATGCTACACTTTCTTCTACTCAGTGCAGCCTGCACATCCCACTCCTATTCTGAAAGTATCCGAGATAGAGTATGTTTTGGGAAGTTCTAGTACCACTAAGTACTGCAGTCGTCTTATTTTACAAGGTTGTACTGGAACTTTTGTTTGTCCTAAGGAGCACTATTACAAAGACAGGAACATGAGCTACATGCAGATGGTTTATTCTTTGCAATATAGAATTTTAGCAGCATTAATACGAGACAATTCAAGATATTTTTCTGCTTCTGTAAATGTAGCAAGGGAAATCGTAAATAAATCAGATTTGCTGAAATTATGTAATTTCATAAGAAATTACAGGGCAACATGTAAAAGTTGAAAAGTTGAAAGTTCTAGACAGCAAAATTTATGGAGTGATAGGCTATATTTGAAAGGATACACACATAGATACCTACATACTGCATACTTAAAAAACAAGCATATATTTCATATATTTTTTGCTCCAAAGCACCAGTCTGATCTAACAAGCAATTCTCCCATACCTCGAAAACTCTCACTGGTAAATGCAGCTTGTACACTGTCAACAAACATCTAGACATTCAGCAACGAAAAATTCAGTCTAATTGTGATTTTGTCTGTTTGCTTAGGAAATTAATACAAACTACGTAGTTCAAAATCCCAACATGAGAAAGAAGAACCTGGTGAAAATAAGAGCAGCTGGACATACGATGTGTGCAGTGAACGGAGACTGGGGGGAGTGGAGTGCAGCTGTTGAGTTCGGTAAGAATAAAAAATCTTTACCCTGACTTATCCTTCCCCCAGCTATGACCTATCTACCTTGCACATGGCTGTGCACTCACAGACAAAGAAAAATATAAAGTATATGTAAGCATTTTGTTTCATTCCACGTTACTGAGAAGGAGAGAGTGAATTAGTTCATCTCTTAAATCTTATATTGATTTCTTTGGAAATCAATAAAAAAAGTTGTACATTTGAAACTGTAGTGCATCATACCTGCTTAGCGCTGAGGACTAACAAACAGGTTTGGCGTTAATCTCTCTTGGAAAAATGAACACCTAAAATGCTAAAAGAAAAAAGAGTTGCATTTTGTTCCAGGAGAAACCTTTTGGACTGACATTCATCAGTAGGACTATGTGTTTGACACAGCTGTGCATCTATTGCTTTTTGTTAACAGTAATGATTCATGACTGTTGCTTTTTCAGGAAATGAAGAAATTCCTTCTTCAGTATGGATTTTACCTGTACTGGCAGTTGCAACACTCTCAATAGCTATCTTTACAATTTTCTTCTGCAAAAGGTATATATAATTTATACTTTTATTTTATTTTGTGCGGATGTGTGAAGCATCTGCAGTTCTTAAACAAATAAATTATGCAGAGGTGCCTCTGAACACATTTTCACTCACAATCTAATAGAAGCCAAACCAAAAAGGTGTTCTCAAGGCAGACATTACAATTGTGATACCTAAAGTCTCTCTTTGGATGACTCACATACATTTTTTCAAGAGCCTCTACTGTTAACATGGCAAGAAGGTTAATTATGTTCACTTACTACAGAATCATAGAATCATTAAGGTTGAGAAAAGATCTCTAAGATCATCTAGTCCAGCTGTCCACCTACCACCAATATTTCTCCACTAAACCAAATCCCTTAGTACCACATCTACATGTTTCTTGAACATCTTCAAGGACTGTGACTCAACCTCCTCCCTGGGCAGCCTGTTCCAGCACCTCAGCACCCTTTTGGAAAAGAAACCTAATTCCAAACTCAACATCCCCTCACTCAACTTGAGGCCATTCCTTCTCGTCCTATGGCTGGTTACATAGGAGAAGAGGCCGACCCCCACCTCACCACAACCTCCCTTCAGGCAGTTGTAGAGAGCAGTAAGGTCTCCCCTGAGCTTCCTCTTCTCCAGACTAAACAATCCCAGTTCCCTTAGCTGCTCCTCCCAAGACTTGATCTCCAGACCCCTCAACAGCACTGTTGTGCTTCTCTGTACATGCTCCAGGGTTTCAATGTCTTTCCAGTAGTGAGAGGCCCAAAACTGAACACAGCACTCGAGGTGCAGCCTCACCATGGCTGAGTACAGAAGAATGATTGCTTCCCTGCTCCTACTGGCTGTACTATTTCTGATACAAGCCAGGATGCCATTGGCTTCTTGGCCATCTGGGCACACTGCTGGCTCATGTTCAGCTGAGTGTCAACCAATACCCCCAGATCTTTTTCATCCACACAGTCTTCCATCCACTCTGCCCCAAGCCTGTAGCATTGCCTGAGGTTGTTGGTTGTTCAGCCTGGGGCTGAAGTGCAGGACCCAGCACTTGGTCTTGTTGAACTTCATCCCTTGGCCTTAGCCCAGCAATCCAGCCTGTCCAGATTCCTCTGAAGGGCAGATCGACACTTCCTGCCAACTTGGTGTCATCTGCAAACTTACTGAGGGTACACTTAATCTCCTCATCCAAGTCATCAATAAAGATATTAAACAGGACAGGCCCCAGTACTGACACCCAGGGAACACCACTCATGACCAGTTGCCAGATGGATTTAACTCCATCCAGCATCACTCTCTGGGCCCAGCCTCCCAGTTAGTTCTTTATCCAGTGAAGAGTGTACCTGTCCAAGCCAGTGTCAAAGACTTTGCTGAAGTCTAGGTAGACTACATCAACAGCCTTTCCCTCGTCCACCAGGCAGGTCACTCAGTCATAGAAGGAGATCGGTTTGATCAAGCAGGACCTGCCTTTCATGAACCCATGCTGGCTGGGCCTGATCTCCTGGTTGTTCTGCACATGTCCTGTGATCTCACTCAAGCTGATCTGTTCCATAACAACTGGTTCTCAGGAGCAGAGCGTGGCACCTCCTTCTGCTTCCTCTCCTCAGGATGCTGCATGGAACAACGAGTTCACCTCTTAGCCTTCCCTGCAAATTAGACGACCTAAGTTTCCACAGCCTCTCCTCATACCAGCTTTTTAAAGCCATGCTTACCAACATGTAGACTGTCTGCCAAAAGATTTGATTTCTTGCAAACACACAGGCTGATTGTACTTACCAGTATAGATCTTGTAATATTCATTAGAATTGTCCTAGCAAGCTAAATTAATCTAAGAATGCATAAGAAATTTGCATTTCTTCCTGAAATAAACTATGCAAGAGAAATGGAAAGAAAAAGGATAGTCTACCTTATCATGCACTCTGTATAGAAACATACAGTAATTCAGAGAAGACTGTTCTTCCTACTTGTTTAAATGTTTATGTTATGTTCGCTTTATACTAGTTGCAGTGACTTAAATATGATCACAGTAGTGAGTTCCTTTTTCTTTCAAAGAAGAAAATAAATATTTTGAATCTAACAAAAAAGAAAATTATTACCATCTAAATTCTTAGTGTTTTCCTCATATGTATTCATTCTGTGCCATGATGATGTACAATTTTCATTTCTCTTCTACCCTGGTGGAGGAGGAGAAGAGCTTGTTCAAGGGTGCAGTGGTTTTGACACATGCTGGATACTTTATTTTTCTGTTTTACTCTGTGCCATTTGAATTCCAGGACTGGTTATTGGAAAGCAGCATTTCCACAAGTCCCAAAGCCAAAAAATCCATTTCATGGACAGCCTGATACAAATCCACAGGTAAGCTTTTTTTCCATTTTATATTAAACGCATGAAAGGTGAACTAAGACTCTTAGAGGTAATGTTTAAATGATAAAGAACTTAAAAGAAAGAATAACTCTTTCCTTTGCCAGATATTGAGGAAGTACAAAAGAAAATCAGCAGGGAATTTGTTAAGGGAAGTCAAATGCAGTACTCTTCTACCTCCAGGGGGTTTCTCCTGTTCCAGTCTAATGGACACAGGTGTTAATGCTTCCGTTGGTAGGTCCAATACAAGGCACACACATGTACCAACATGCAGAGAAGAGATTGACACAGCCAGTCACACAGAGCAGCATGGATGCCTTTACCAGCATCACACTGTCACCAACACTGGTCCCATAAGCAGAGCCACAAACACCCCAGTCTTGCTACTTCTCTCCATCTGGGCAGGATGATCTTTGCCAGTGGGACATGCACACATCTGCACTCAAGGCCTGTTCAGTTAGCTAAGCTTCAGGCCTAAGTAAGTGTACTCACCTAGTTACATACCTTGATAAAGTTAATCCTTTTGTTCTAATTCTTTTGAAATTTTCTGTGAACAGAGTGTTGGAGAAAAGCACACTTTCCCCCTACTCACTTTCAAGCCAGGCTGAAAATCATGTGTCAGCATTACAGAGGTGTTGAAATTTCAATATTTTGTCTTTCTAAGGAAAGCTTATCTGATCAGAAANAATACGGCTCCAAAATTTTGATAGCTGACAGGAGACATGGAACTCAGAATGGATTACTTGGACAGTGTTCTGACTTTATGGAAAGGTAACTTCTTTGTCTGGTTTAGTCTGTTTTCAGCTCTTATGCAGAGAAGATGGCAAGCTAAACCTTTCCCTGTTTTGCAATTACTACATGTATTAACCAGAATAGGTTTTCTTTTGAAGAAGGACAGGTTCTTCAAAGCAAGTCATGAAGTTGTTCTCTTGGGATTATTTTTTTTCTGAATACATACATTACTCCAGTATCACCAAATTCTCTTCCTCTAGACACAAAAGCTGCAGTAATGTCACAGTCTATTTGGTCAATATCTCTTGTGCATCAGACTGAGTAGGTTATCTCTGAAGTACAGTTCAGGAACAGGAACTGTACCAGAAAATATTGGTTTCAACACCCTTTGCACAAACAAAGAATAAGCATTTTATGCTATGCTGCTGTGTCAATATGCAAAATATATACTACATTCACTGTTTCTGTAAACAGTTTCCAGAAGTCTAACTTCTGGGGAATCCTTTAATACTCCATGTAGTTCTAGCATCTGCAGCAACAATCACAGATTGGAATAGAGTCGTGTCACCCTCATTTCAACTGTCTAAGCATGGAAACCTTAGTCTTCAAAACTCTGATAGAAGCCACTAGAGAGGTACAGGTCCTGCCTGGAGAAAATGTATCCCATGCATCTTAGATGCAAACATCCGTGTCCTTTACCACTAAATAGACAAGGTACTTCTGTGATTTGTTCAAATTGGCTGCTAATATTAAGAAATCATATATTACTAGAGATTAACCTCAAGCCATTTCCTTACCCAAGCAGTCATTTGTGGGCTATCTCCTTTTGTCTTTGAAAGGAGAATAAAGCACATTAAAGCCATCTGTTGATTTTTATGAAAGAACGTATGCTTCATTTTGAGGAGGTTCAAAAGATTTTGTATGCTACGGATGGAAAGAGAGGAGGAGTTCCTATTCTTCATACTACTCTGTCATGAGATTTTCTGAAGGGAAGCATCAAAGTCTTGACCTTATGCTGATAAAGGTTCATTATCCAGAATTTCTAGGAAGGGAGCTCTCTGTCTCAGCGAGATATCAGTACTTACTTTACTCTAGTAGTGGACCCACTGTTTCAAAGAAAGCACGAGCTTTCTACAGGAAGTGTTACATAAACCATTAGTTGAAAAAGTGAAAAATTAACCACCTGAATGTCATTTTTCAGGGAAGTAACACAAATTGCATCTTTAGAAGAAATCTAGCATTTCCTCTGCACAACGGAGCAAACTTTTCAGTTACAGCAGAGAGCACCAACAGTACATATTCAATCACATGCAAGTATATTCCTCAAGGTAATGCATTAGACAGTGGGAAAGGATTTGCATACTTCTAATGGGCCTGAATGTAAAAAAAAAAAACATGAAATGCTTCCTTCCTTAGTTCTTCAATTTCCTGGAAATGGATAGCTTCTTGTTATGACAATGTTTGTTGAACAAGTATTTTCCTACCACTTGCAGGAAACTTAGTAAATGTTTTGACCTTGTTTAATGTCTTGCTTGGTGACATTTTCTTAATTGCAAATTCTCTTCTGAATGTTTTATTAGCTTCATTTTCCTGTATTATTCAAAATCAAGTTGAAACAGGTTTGCGGCTGTAGTTTTTAAATTCTTCCTCAAGAAGTGTGTGACACCTTGAATTCTGTAACAGCATAATTCATGGTGTCACTTTGTAGTGTCCTATCTATGATAACAAAAGATCTGACAGAATTTGCCCTTTTTTATATGAGAGGGATAACAGATATGACAGTGTTAAGATAATGAGGTACAATATTTGCTCATTTAAGTAACATGGAATTGGAATATACAAAATGACACTACTTCCTGTCTCATCGAGCTCAAAGAAATTGCTGTTTCCTTATAAAAGGAGGGCTAAGTAATCCTTTCTTTTAAAAAAAGACACATTTATTCTCCTTATTAGTCTTTGTTGGGGCTAGGAGTTAAAGAATTATTTGTAGTGTTTGTGATCTGGTGAAGTGATGTTAATCTCAGAAATCAGAATAATTCAAGGAACAGAGGTGGCCACTTTAGGTGTCAGCCTGCATTAAGGCAGCCTAGTCTTCATGGAGCCTAATCCTATCATATACAACTTCAATCATATCTTTGGAGGACATAGCTACAGCAGATTCTTCACAAGATCTGTCAGTCTAAATATCTTCCAATGCAGCTACATAAAATTAAGTTTATCATTCCTAATTAAAACAGTAATTATCTGGAGTTGCAGGTATCTGCTGTATCTAAGCATGTGCCAAGATCCTCCAGCTAGGAGCAGTCCACACATTTTTTTCTTATAATGGACACTGCTGTGTTTGCAGGCATTAATGGGTCAGCCATTGAGAACTTCTCCTGTGTGATTTATGACATTTCCCTCATGAACTGCACTTGGCAGGCGGGCAGGAATGCTCCAGGAGATACCCAATATTTTCTCTACTGGCAGTACTCAAGGTGAGAAGGTCTTCTTGAGTCTTGAATTCTCACTTAACACATCACACTACCCATGTTTAACTAAAACTCCTTGATATATATATATATATATGTTATGTTATCTATAGAGGTGATGACGTAATGGAATGTGAGCTTTACATTAAAGATGAAAATGGTAGACATGTGGGATGTAGATTCAAAAACGTGAAGATAGAGAAATCCTATTTTTTTGTGAATGGGTCTAGCAAAAACTCCCTGATCCAGTTCTACGACACGGATATTCAACTATATACGATTGGTGAGTAAATAATTTGTTTTGTTTTATTTCTGTTGTTGCGTAAGGGTAATAGAGCATTTATCCCTGAGACAGAGCCTGCACTCAGACAGAACTGTCTCCCCACATGACATCATTTATCCTGGCTTGTGTATCTAGCTCCCTGGTCCTTTGAAAAATATTATATCATAACTACTATTTATTTAGTATTTTTTTCAATGACCTTCAGACTTCCTCCTTGTTTAACTTCTCAAAATGTTTTTGCTTAGGACCAAGGTTTTCTTTGTAGTCGCTGCTTTTCCATCCTTTCTTATATGGAATAACTCCATTACTTGACATGTATCATATAGCATAAACATTGATCTGGGAGAAATACATGGTATGCATCAGCAGTTCTTCCATTCAAGCTCAGTTCCTTTACCATCTGTAAAAGTACACTGTCTCACCTATATTCCTGGAGTCAAAAGTGAGAGACTGTGGCTTTTTCAGGAAAATCAATTACCTAAGTGAAAGAGCCATGAAGAAAATAAGCAAGGAAGCTTCACAGCTGTAGCCCTCCTCAGCTTTTTTTTTAGCAATTTACTTGAATTACATATACATCGATGGAATTTAGGAGATGGCATTTCATCCCGCTATCTTTTTCAGTGATGGACAAAGACATTTCAGCTAAAGAGATAGTTTGGGATAAGACTGTTTGAGCAATTACTCCTCCGCTTTGCCAGTGGAGATACCATACGTGGAAAACATACCCTTAACTAAAGAAATGAATATGTGTTCAAAACACCCCAAGTTTTCATATGCGCTTTCACATAGGATGAAATTATTTTTACTGTTGGCAAAGCTCCACAGCTTTGATATTGCCACCAAAGACAAACAAAGCTTCATTCTATAAAGAAAAGGAGGTAAGCTGTACTATTACTCAGAGGGATGAAATAAGACTGCTTCTTGACCAAACGGCCCATCACAAACAGACCAGTCCTGTCTGTAAAGACTGATGAAAGATAGTCTAACTGAAACCATTCCCATTATCACTTTGTCACTCTTTTAGTCATCAGTGTCTGCTTGTCTTTTGCTGTTACAATAGATAATAAGATAATCCAGATTCTTAAAACTGAAGTGGCATTCTTAAACCTGTATGGTTATTTTTGCAGGAGAAATAAGCTGCTTGGTTCATAACACCAAGCAAGCCATACGGTCATGTCACAGAAGAGTCAAGTGAGAAAGCTTAAAGAATGAAATAACCTTCAGAATTCTTACATTAGGATTAACATCAGATTGCTCTCCCTGAACCACATTCCCTGGCTTTGTCCCTGCTTCTTTTCCTGGAGACAGGATATANAAAAAAAAAGCGTGCAAACAAGCAAAAACACAACCATAAAACAAACTCTGGCACACTGGAATGTCTCAAATGATTTGCATGTTCAAATTGCATCCTTGTAAAACAGGAGAGGTGCTGATGAGGTTAAGAAAAAAAAATGCCAGATTTAAAAAAATGCTCAGTATGGATACCTTTAACTGAAGAAGCATGAGTTTCTGAACTGGAGCTTCCAATGGGAATTTTACTTCTGCCCAGAGCATAGCCCTGGCTGAAGAGAAACGTGCCTTGAGTCATGCCACAATGTAAAATAGGTCCATCAGGCAGGCACCAAGACAGCTTCTGCAGCATAGGAAATCCCCAGTGTCAGAAGGAAGCAAGTGGGGGCACAGATCACAGAGATCTGAGTCCATGAGTTATGAGAGGATGGCTCTGGCATAGAAGAATCTGTGTAGGGCAAAGGTAGCAGATGTCCAGAACTGCGAGGTTACCTGGGACTCAAAGGGAGGAGCTGTAGTCTGTGTCATGATATCCAAAACACAGTAAAAAGAGGAAGGATATATAGAAGATAAATCAAGGCTGCTGGCAGGCAAGCTAAACACTACCCTCACGACGTCCCACAAATCTATTATGCTATTTGCATGCTCTTTTCTCTCAAGATCTTAAAGTCTACCTACATCATGGTCCTTGCAGTCAGGATTGCAACTGACTGTCATATCCTTGACCAACTCTTCTTTGATGAGTTACAAATCCAACTGAGTACCTTCTGTATTTGGTATGTCCAGCATCTGTATCAAAATATGATTCCTGATGATCTCTCTAATTCTCCTTACTCTGCCATGTTGCCCTTCCAGCAGATTTCAGGATGGTTAAAGTCATTTCAGGCAGCTGAAATCCCATCCTAGTAGACAAAGTTCAGGGATGGTAATAAACATCCGCTAGCCCACATGATCAAGAGGTTTCCTTTGAAGCCAGATTTTTCTGATTCTGTGTTTCTAAATAAGTTTTTATCAACAATTTCTTTTGGATAACTTTAAAAATAGAAGTTGAGAAGGAGCATACTCTCTAAATTATAACTTACTAAAAATAAGAACTTCTGCATCACAAATGTCCAACTAAAACCAAAACTTTACTACGGAAATCAAAACATATAAGGTCTACTGGATCCTCTCTATTCTGTTTCACAATCATGACCATTAGTGAACTATTTACACCCTCTTTGCTTTCACTAGGGAAGGTGCTGAGGCTGCAAAGCCCCTTCAGAAACCTGGAATTCACTTCTAATGTCCTGATGAGAACAACAGAAGTCCTATTCATGAGACAGTGGAGGTGGGAGTAGGTGGGGTTTAAGCATCCCTTTCCTGTTCTTGGGCAAAGGCCCAAAGTAATGATCACTGGAAAAGGACGATCAGGCTATGTAACCTAACTATGTGATTCAGATGTTCACACAGACAGAAGTCTTGTATTCTGGTCTCCTATTGCTCTCCTTTGTTCTGTGGAAAACATCATTTTCTGAAAAAAAAGGAAGTAGTTCAAGTACCAAGAAGAGAGTTGACTCCTATTTCTAATGTTGCCATCTATACAAAAGCTGTAATATATTCCCATAAGAACAATGGAGAAGCTGGACGTGAGCCAGCAGTGTGCATTTGCAGCCCGGAAGGCCAACTGTGTACTGGGCTGCATTAAAAAAGGGGTGGCCAGCAGGGAGAGAGAGGTGATTGTCCCCCTCTACTCAGCTCTTGTGAGGCCCCGTCTGGAGTACTGCGTCCAGGCCTGGGGCCCCCAGTACAGGAAGGACGTGGAGCTTTTAGAGTGAGACCAGAGGAGGGCCACTAAGATGATCAGAATGCTGGAGCACCTCTCCTGTGAGGAAAGGTTGAGGGAACTGGGATCGTTCAGCTTGGAGAAGAGAAGGCTCTGGGGAGACCTCATTGTGGCCTTCCAGTACTTGAAGGGAGCATATAAACAGGAAGGGGAACTGCTGTTTACGAGGGTGGATAGTGATAGGACAAGGGGACGTGGTCTTAAACTGAGATAGGGGAGGTTTAGGTTAGATATTAGGAGGAAGTTTTTCACCCAGAGGGTGGTGATGCACTGGAACAGGTTGCCCAAGGAGGTTGTGGATGCCCCATCCCTGGAGGCATTTAAGGCCAGGCTGGATGTGGCTCTGGGCAGCCTGGTCTAGTGGTTGGCGACCCTGCACACAGCAGGGGAGTTGAAACTAGATGATCATTGTGGTCCTTTTCAACCCAGGCCATTCTATAATTCTATGATTCTATGATAAAAAATGTTTAGGCAGTTCTTGTGAGGACTCCTATTGCTGTTGGATGATTCAAGCTTTAGGATTTTCTAGGAAGGTTGTGCTGATTCTGATCTGGCAGTGGTAGGATCCTCATAGAACTCAAAGAACTGAAAAGCTGAATACACTCTCATTCTCTCTGCCCTCCTTTACTCCTGGAAAGAGCCTATTTTTCTTCATCTGCTGGGTTACAGTGAGGCCACTCCACACAGGTTTCTTGGACTTCAAGGCTTTGATAATATCATAAACTGCAACAGTTTTTCTTAGTGATTTTTTATTTTTTTTTAATTTGTTTACATTTTTTAAAATCTCAGGAAGGATTTGCCCTAAATATAGATAAGCAAAGAAATCCCCTGGGTAACATAGTTCCTTTGTGGTGGTAACAGCACTGTCCTTGTGGGTTGTTTGGCTTGTTCTCCTACAGTATATTCTAGTTAAAAAAAAAAAAAAAAAAGAATATTCACACCCCCAAACCTCAAAACCCCTACTTCCTCAATGTGTTGCTGTGTTGCTTAGATGCATAATCTCAGAAAGTTCCAGAGAGTGCTGCTCCTCTACTATTTGCTACAGGCTTGGGAGCTCTTCCGAGTGGGAGCATAAGGCTCAAGTAACCACTTAGTGGAGCTGCACTAAGAAAAAGAACCCAGCGCTGCATGGATGTATTTCTCTTTGTTCACTCATTCTAAGACATGTAATTGGGAGGACTCGAAATCTGGAAGTTGACAGCACTTCCCAGAACCAAATTTAGGCACACAGAAAATGCAATTGTCCAGCATCCCACCATGTCCGCACCAGTGTGGTGAAAAGCTGAGTCACATACAGGCACTGCATAGCCATCCAGCCACAGCCATATATGGGATCGTGCTCCCACTGCTTCTCCCAGGAAATGTCTGTAGGCATGTGGAGATGCAGCACCCTCCGAGCATCAACTGACCTTAAACACCATCCTTAAAGTGGTGCAAGATCAACAAATGCAACTTTGGTGGAATTGATTCCAGCCTTCTTCCTTTCCAGCCTAATCTCCAGGCTCACCTCAACACCCTTCCTTCTCTTCTCCTGCAGTATGAGGTGCCAGAAGGGGAGCAGAGCTCCTGCTTTGGAGGTGTCTGATGCAGGAATGGGGTGGGAGATTGCTTAACAATCTGGGAGCTATGCTATTGGAAGAGGGAGACAAAGGATCTCTCTCAAGGAGAAAGGAGAGAGAGAGGCAGATGCACAGAAAATCTGTCTTCCTTCAATTTTCAAAACCCCATTAGGTTTTCCCTGGCATTTGCTATGGCTCTAATTTTATTGCCCCAGGCACTTTCCCCTCTCCATTCTCCTTAAAATATCACCCCAGGGCCACCAGCCCCTGCCACAGCGAGACTGCAGAATGGCCAAGCTCCAGCTCACTACAGACCTGCCTGGCCCTGACGTGGCCCCTGTCCAGATGGGCCCACCACTGTGTCTCTTGTCCGGGCAAATGGGAGTGCCCCCACACCCCCAGCTGCGTGCTCCTGGTAGTGCTGTTGGATGGGACCTGCCCTCAAGGGCCTGTCCTCGAGCACCAGGGGCAGCATGCTTGGCCCACGGAAGGGTATGCTTTTTATTGAGTTATGCTTTGTACTACTAAGAATTATTTACAGCCAGAGAGAAATATCTGTAAGAGGAAATGTTTTTACATATTCATTGGATTCTGAAGTATTAGCAGATTCTATACAACAAAAAAGAAAATTTAACCAGCTAACTACTTGTTCATATCGCATGAAATGTGGGGTTTAAAATTGTCAAGATTCTTGATTTTGTAACAATCAGGAGGGAAGTGATGCGCATCACATCTTGCAACACTTCCGATGATATGAGTGTTCCCTAAAACATAAGAGACAAGGAGACAGCCTTATTTGTAGCTGTATAACCATTGCAAATGCAAGATTTTTCATCTTCTCTGAGCCTCAAGATTATGATACAAAGATAAATGAGATAAGGAAGTTTTCAAATACAAGGTAGGTCTATCTTTGTCTTTCTGTTTTGTTTATGGGGGTATCTGGTAATGCTCTAAGATAGATACAGGAAGCCAGGGACTGGAGGGACGATGACCTAGGCATAATCTCAAAAACCGGCAGAGAAATACATGGAGCTGAGTTGAATAAAGATTTTTGAAAGAGAGATATCTACTGCCTGCTAAGAAAGTCCCTTAGCCACATTTTTTAATTTTCTTTCTGGTTTTGGCACTGAATTTGTAATAAACTTAGATACGGCTTCTAGATCCACTTTTATGCATGTATACTAAAAAATACACTTGGAAGTACACCAGCTGAGCTAACACCCTCACCAAACTTAATGTACTGATCACTGAGTATCTAAAGCTAACTGATTTTGCTGTGAAAAATTCTGATATTTTCTGTTTGCAGCTGTTTACCCAGATGCTTGAGGTCTACTCATCCTGATAGATAATCTTTAGACCTTAAGACAGCAGTCATCAGGTGAATGTAGAATTTCTAGATCGGTTCCCAAATCAACAGCTTCATAAATCATCACAAAATTATTTTGCTGCAGTGAAAAACAACTTTGTTGATCTTGTTACCATCCATTTTAAAGATTCTCTGGCTGCTTGAAACATCCATATAATCTTTTCTTCCTCAAGAATTGAGAAGGGCAGATAGTTTGGAAGCAGGTAAAATGAACAGATCAGATCATACCAATTCAGAGGGGAGTGGTTTGCTCTGACATCTGTCATACTGGACAATTTTTGCTGCTTTCTGTCTCCAAGGAAGAAAAGATGCTTGTTTGTCTTGGACTCATCTTCATGACACAGTGGATGCTGCTGGTTGCCCACATGTATGATGACTGGCAATGCTCAAACTGTGAGTAGAACACTTCCTGCAGATATCTTCTTAGGTGGAGTGTAATATGCATCTCTTTAGACATATTTGTCCTCCAGTTGCCTTTTGCCTTAGATCTGGTAAGCAGAAAAATCTGAACTTAACCGATCTCTATTATGTGATCATTTCAGGGGAGATGTTAGATTCACCCATCCAAAATTTGATGCTGAATTGGTGGAAAACAGAACTGAGTTGGATCAGCACCATGAATTTCACTAAGTACAATTGTTCTATGACAGTAGACAATAATGTGCTCCGAATACAGGTAAATTTTCTATGTGAAGTATCAACAGAGATAAATCACTACACTTTATTCCTTTTCCTTCATATTCTTAAATAACTGAAAAAAGATAGTCCTGGTAAGAATAAGATAGTCTGTGTTTTAGCCATTCTTTTTAGTTTTTATTGAGGCCCATCTTGATACTGATATGTGTCTGTCCTCTGGCAGTTCTCGTGAAATTCTTGCCCTGTGAGGACTATTGTGGGACCAGGATCTTGATGAGACTGAAGCATAAGACTGCCTCTTTTCCTGGTTTCAAAGGAACTTCAGTGAGAGGCATCTCATGCCGTACAGATGAGAATTTTCATGGATAGAGGAGAAATTGAGTTAGATACATGTGCTCTGACTGACTTAATTTAATAAGTGTTCAGTGGCATTGGAGCTGTAGTGTAGCTCAGAACTGGGACTCATGTGACATAGAAATTTGTGAAGGAACAGTATTTCTGGAGTGGGTCCTGGGATCCAAGCAGGTTATCTTTGTGTATTTCAAACATAGTAGGCACATTTGAATGGACAAACTGAACCAAGACCTGAAAAAAAAAAAAGGGCCTGAGCAGCCAGCAGCTCTGTAGCTAGACATTCTTGGAAGGCATTCACTNCATCAAGTATACTCAAAATTCATTGTCTCCTGCAGGTCTTTGAAATGTATTGTCAGATATTGAGCTCAGGATAGTATGGGAATTTTCTGAACTTTTCCTTAAAATATGCAAAAAAAAAAAAAGTTGAAATATTCTCAGAATTACACATACATAAGTTAACCTAGCCATGTGTATAAAACTAACAGAAGTTTTAATTTTCCTTTCAGATGATGGAGTGCAAAATGCAGTCAGTAACATCTGAAACTGAACAAATCATAGTAGTTGCTGAAGTAGTAAAATAGTAAAAACAAACGAGGAACCCAAAAGTGTACTTTTTAGTTCAGGTAATTTAGCTCTGCAGAAAGTCAGGGATTAAAATGCATGAGCAGTGCAGCCAAGAGATAAGATTATTTACGTGTAAGTTTTTGAAATACCTTTGTATTTTCTTTTAATTTCATCTTAATTTAGCTGTTTGGGTAACTGTCCTTATTGGGTATCTTCCATTCTGTGAATGCAATTTAAATATTTCAGTCAAGAAGTTTCAGTTACATTTCCATTTGTTTAAGGAAAAATAATATCTTTTTTTTTTTATCATATTAAAAATACTAAGAGTGAGTATACTAAGAGGGCAGACCAGCTATTCAGGGGGACCTGCTGAATGTGGGAATGGAATGTTGTTTCTGCATTAGATATTGAAAAGGGCAGTTAGTAGCATATTTTAGAAATATAGTTGCTGAATTATGTGATTAATTCTTCCTTGCAAAACTGCAATAGTTTTTAAATGTTCCAAACAATATGGGTATAGTATTATGGACTAGAAAAACATATTGTAAGGCTGTTCTGTTAGGATAGGAGACTCCCAGCAAAAGAAAAACAGATTTAACAAACGTCAAAGAAGCCAGGGCCTCTACACAAGGCCAGACTGTCTCGCTCTGTGAGAAGGTTAGGATGCAACAGGCAAGCATCAAGATACTCCCCTCTATCCTCCTTCCAAGCTTATCTCTATGCAAGGACAAGCAGACGTCCAGAAACAATGACCAAGTGTTGAGTGAGCAAGTGTTAGAAAAACTTGTTAGCTAGCAAAAATTTATGTTTACCCAGTATCCGTATGTATAGTGGAGCGTCAGGAAGATTGTGAACCTAAAGTACTCAGCCAATGGGGAACTAGGGGAGAAAGAGATAAGCGTTGGGTAACAGGGCATAAAAGATGTAATGCTGTTTTCTGTGTGCTCTCCTGCTTGCAGGAGGCCTGCCATTGCAATTGTGAATAAAATCTGCTTTATCAGAGATACCGTCCTGATAAATTATTTGGATATTTCCAACATGAAATGGGTTGATGGAAACCTCGTGAAGTTCAACAAAGGCACATGAAAAAACCTGTACCTGGGACAAACTAAATCCATGTATCCTAGTGAGTGGCTGACAGACAGGTTTGCAGACAAGGCTCCTTGGTCCTGGTGGACAGGGTAGACAAAAATTACCAGTGCATCCTTATGTACAGTCAGGTGACAGGAGAGCACAGACAAAGATTCCCCCCTCAGTTAAAGCCTAATTCTATACAAAGCTCATTCTGGAGCTTGAGTTATCTGACTCCCCAGTTTGGATGGTTGGAAAGTAAGCCATCCACCCATTCCTACCTGAGGATGTTATGCTGGAAGCTCGCCATGACTTCTAAGGTGATGTTAATATTCAAACAGAAAATGGTCAGGCATTTCACCCCTTAACAGAATTAGCCTTTGAGCACTTTCAGTCACAATAAAAAGAGCTTTATCCTCTGAGGTAGTCTCGTTGATTTTGACGGCTCACATATCTTGCTGCTTCTTTTGGCCTTGGAGATTCAGTTTTGAGGATGTCATGTTTTTCATAAATAAGTGAGGAACCGTGGATAGATTAAGTTTATGCTTTAGTGGAAAACTGCTTTTTATTTTGAGACAAAAGCTTGGACCACAATATCAGGCATCCAAATATAGTTATTTAATTATTAGACTTTTTTTTTTTTTTTTACAATGCTGTATGTTTGATTATCAGATTAAATATTCCCAGGACAGTTTTCTTGCACCAAGGCCGACTGCCATGTAATTTTGCCAGATGTGTTTTATTAAACCTTAAATTTAGGTGAACACATTAAAACTGCCATTACATACTAGCCCCAGTCTGAGATAACCCCTAGACTATGTCCAGGATTTGTTCAGGACATTGCTTGCAAGTCCTGGCCAAGTCAGTGCTGAGAACAGTTGTTTCTGGACTCTTTCCAGTGCTGGAGAGTCGTCCAACCACCAGAACTGGCAGAAGCTATCCCCCACACTGTCCAACTTTACTCTAGATAGGTGCAAACAGCTCTTGGTACAACTACTGCCTTTGAAAAAATTGATTGTCATTGGGTCAAAGACTCATCTGGGAAGATTTTTCTTTCAAATTAGAAGAACAGGGCCAATTGCTCAAGGAGAATGAGCTGAACACATGTACAAACAACACTTGCACATACTTTTCCCAGTACACAGCAATAGCCAGAATTGAAATGCCCACAATCACAAGCCAAAAGAGTAACAACATTGTGCTAGACCACACTAATTCATACAACTTTTGATGATATCATTCCTGTTGGGCAAAAATGCCAGGGAGAAGCGTATTTTGACTGTAATCCACCATAGCATAACCATGAACTAGGAAACATTAACTGGCACGCTATAGGAAATTGAATAGGAAAGTATAATAAAGACAGCATCAAGACTCTTAGGAGATAGCATTACAGTCTGGTTAGTAGATACAAAAGAAACTCCTTATTTCCTATTTTCTTTTGATAAGGAATAATATACTTCAGCTTATTCAGGGAAGGAGCTCGGGAAAAGCTGGAAGGTCATTTAGAACTACATTCTCTATGCAGAACAATGAGCTATTGTAACACTTAGGGAAACAAGCAGACTTATCAGGAGACTAGCTTCTCAAATCAAAAGGGTGCAAGAAGGAAAGGATCAGATAACAGTGGGTGTCTAAAGAAGGGATTAAATGTGGAAACTCAAATCTATGCAATTCTCAAAAGAATTCAACTTAAGGGTGATAAGACCTGGCCAATCCATTCTGTATCATCTTCAAAAGGTTGTGGAGACCAAGGAGGTCTTTGGCGACTGGAGAAAGGCAAGTATTGCTCCCATTTTCAGAAAAAGTTCTAAAGATTACTCCAGGGAACTGCAGGCCTGACAGGTTGGAATGTCATGATGGGAGTCCTATTGGAGCACATTTCTGGGCACGATAAGGAGATTGCTGGGAGTAGTCAGTATGGTTTTTAAAAGAGGAAATACCCATGACAACTGGGGTACCACAGGGTTCTATCCTTAAGTCTATCCTGTTTGACATCTTTGTCAGTGACCTAGAGGAGGTCTTATCATGTTTGTAGATAACACCAGATTGGGTGACCAATTCATTTGCTCAAAACAGAGGCCACACAGACTGAAGAAAAGGTGAAAAACCAAACAAAACCTGAATTCATCCATTAATGACTTTTAAATTAAGTTGTCCAGAAAAGGAAAATTAATGTTTTGTTTTGTTTTGTTTTTAAAGAAAAAGTAATATTATCTTTTTCAAAATAAGTGTTGTGAAAAAATTTCCTGTGCATTTCTTAAAACTCTGTGAATTACACTAGTCATTGTTAGTCTGTTACAAAAGAGTTTCATACAGCGTTGGGCAACTTGTTGAATTATAAGGAAATAATTGTTCCATCTGTGATCTAATCCTTTTTTAATGAAAGGCTGGTGACATTTCTGAAACCTTTATCAGCCTAGTGGGTTTTTTTTTCTCAGCAAATGCTAATGCTAAACCAAGATATTATTGTAATGGATCTTTTAGACAACCTAGAGTGAATTTCTCTCTTCTATTTATGGCAAACTACTCATGAATTGGTTACTAATATCTACACCAACACTGTGGAACACCACCTGCAAGAGTCTAGAAGACCACCTGTGGACCAAGAGTTCTGGTTCTAGAAGGGATTGTCTTGGGGGAGCTGGAGAGGTTTTGGTCCACGCCTCACTGCTCCTGAGTCTCAGCTGCTCACACTGACAAAGCAGAGAATAACACATTACACAATACCAAAACCATTTCTGGTTTATCATAAACACCACGATAAGCAGCGTGTCAGTTCAGAAACAGTTGATCTGATAGTTCCCAGGAGAAGGTGGGGCATGTTGAAGGGAGACATAAAAGAGATCAGATGTCCTTGAAGGAAACTGGTCACCAATGGAGTCAGAGTCGTGGTCTTGTCCACACAGATAAAGCAGGGCACTGTGAGGGCCAGTTGCCCTCCTGGGAGGGACCCAGAACCTGAGGACAGCCATGGAGCCATCAGGCCATGATCTCTCTGGCCACTACTATCCCAGAGCAGCCAGTAAGCAAGCACAGACAGCCACATCCCAAGGAGTGGGAAGAGTGGTGCACAGAAAGCCCCAGTGAATTCATCCTAGAGCTTCGAAACACATTAGTCAAGACTAATGTAGCTACTCTTTGAATAGACTGAAAGTACTAATCAGATGAGACTGTTAGACAACCCTCAGGTTTTCACAACCTGACCAAACATGCCACCGCTACAGGATGCAAATCCTTTTAACAAAATTAATTACCTTTCCAGGAAAGCACACAGGTGTAAAAGTGTTCAAAATTGTCTATGAATTCTTAATTGGTCATTCATCTATTTCCTTCACCTGGAATTACTTGTCTTGTTACTCTCTTAAGTCCTGTCCCTCAGACCTTCCAGTGCTTGTTCCTCCTCTCTTGCTCCTAGGTGAAAGCCATCTACTGAGAGCAGGCTCAGGCCCAAATCCTCCCCACTATCTCTCACAAGGCTGGTTCTCAACCAGCAGAAAACAGTAAGCAATACTTGTCCTGAACATATTTTGGAAAGAAAAAAATTGAACAGTATTGAGCTATTTTAGCTCCCACTGTCAGAATAAACCCAGAACAGACAGGATGAGAAGCCAGTCCAGAGAGTATGGCAAAATTATTATTACATATTGCTTTTGGCTCTAGTAGCACAAACTAGATATTCAGGCTGTTCCCAGGTTATGTTTGTTAAGGGAAGGAACTGAACATGTCAGTCAGGTATTACCTTTGACTGAGCTGAGAAAGTACCTGTCCTCCTATATCATGTCATTATCAAATAAGAGAAGACAAGAACATTTAAGATTTTTTTGTTTGTTCAAAATGCTGATATATCAGGTTATTTTCAAAGTGGTAAGGAAGCTTAGCACCCTCTTTAGTTAGTTTTGATAGACCATACCTGGAGTATGTACATTATCACCTGGAACGACATAGATATCAAAGTGACTAACCATATATAGGATCCACCTGTCTCTCAGCTTGCTAGTGGAAATACTTACATTGGAGATACACACTATGATATTCTATCAAAGGTTATTGTTACAACAGAAAAGTGATATATCCTTTCACAGTGGAGGTCTAAATAGCACGAGACTTTTCCCTCTTTTTCTTCCACTGCACTCTATTTTCAGATTCATTTCAAACTTCATGAATATGGTCCTTTCTCAGTCTAGTGGTATTTTACCTTAGTGTTTCTGAGGGATTCGTTTAGAGGAATTTTGCTAAAAGCAGATCTTCTCTTGCCATCTTTGCAAACTTTCTTACCCAGAGCAACTATCTCCTGTTGTGGGCCCTACAGTCGCTGCCATATCCTTATTTCCTGCTGTTGAAAAGAGGTAAGGGTGTTAACTAAGCTAAATGAAAAGTTCAGAAAAGTGTGAAAAGACTCTGTGTGAGTTGCACTGCTATCTTCTCATCAGCTTTTCTCTTTCCCCCAGTTCCTCCTATCAGGCAGGCATACTGACATCCAAATTCTATCAAAAATACCTGTGCCAAGGGTATTTGAATTGACAGAATCAACACATCACAAGTTGTAAAAGACCTCTGGAGGTCATCTGGTCCAACCCCAAGCTCAAACAGTTGGCTGATAGTACCTAAGTATGGCATATTTGACAAATAGGCAATTCCAGACGACACTGATATATGCACTAGCTACATACTTCTTAGACTACATTAAAAAAAAATCGTTTACTGAGCAGAAGACTTGGAACATGCCAATCCTCTTCCCAAGGTGCTCAAAAGCTGGCAAGGACTGAGTCAACACTAGGAATGTTGCTCGAGAGACCAGATTATTTGGTTGAAGCACTGCCTTACATACACTCTTCTCTCAGTATTACTCACTTCATCTTTACATAGTTTTCTTTCAATCATAAAATCAAGATTTTAAAGTGGAAAATATCATTAACATACTCTTTTGATATGGCTGATGTTGGAAAGGACAGAGCAGTACAGATTGAAAAACCAAGACATCTAGAATTTGAAATATCTGTGAAGTAATTCTCTATTGGTGGATCTCATCATATACACAAGAAAATAATAATAATATTAAAGTGAGAGATTTTGGTTCCAGGAAAGCAGGGTTAGAAATAATTCTTCCTGCAGCAGACTAAATGCTAAGGACTCTATCCCTCTCCTAAGAAGTTCAGGGAATTCTCTTTTCAGTTGTTGTGCCTGGATTAGGGGTGAAAGGTAAAGAGTAATTCAAATCATTCTGTCTGTGAGTACTTGAAAACAAGAAATAAAAAGTCTTGCCTGAAGAACAGCTAGCTACTTCTATGTATATCACATATCATGTAAAACAAACTAGGAAGTGGCTAATACTCAACGTGACCCAAAGCCACAGCTAAAGTTGCTGACAGCTAAAGCAAACATTATGGTTTAGCTTTTCATATTTTTATGACTGCAAAGCCTTTTACAAACTCAAGATTCTATATAGCCAGTTGGGTCTTGATAAAATTAAATGGTCATGTTGTAAGAACTTCAAGCACTGACTAGTTGTATAAAATTGAAATCAGTGTAACAGAACTGCAATTCTTTATTTCCAAAACATTTTATTTATGAAAATGTCTTTATTTGTAAGAGGCATATTTCTATGAATATGTTCATGACCACTGTGTGTTTATGCATTATTTTATAATGATTTTGCATACTGTGACTGTTTAGTTTATACAGCATAGCAGGAAGGAAGAGTTAGTTGCGTTATCAGTTCATGTGAAATCATTAGCATCTGCAAATTAGGAAATTTAAGGAAGTTCAGAAGCTGTAGGGGAAATGATAATCTGGGTAACTTTCTGGTTTGCAGAATTTGCTATTAAGTAGTGCTGTAAAAAAACCTGACAGATCTAAACACTTGCAAGCTTAAGTGCCTTTGCTGCTCTGATCCAAAATCAAACAAAATAGAGGAGGAGGGTTTTTCCACGAGGAGGTATGTGTCTTTGTGTCATCTATTGCTTTTTTCTTTTGCGACAAAATAAAAATGTGCAGAATACAAACATTTGCTAAGGATTAAGCTAGATCCACTTATACTAGAACATCTATGTAATCTGGATTAGCTTCCTGCTTTAGAAAGCCCAGGCAAAATACTTGTACTTTCTACAAGATTCAAAGTCTATGAAATGCTTATGATGTCTTTTGCTCTATTTGACATTCGTTATCTGACATTTATTTTGCAATAACTGAAAAAAATATTATTTTCTGCATCCTTGGGGATATTTGGATTTCTATTTCTTGTAAAAAAAAGTTAATCATATGATCATGGCATAGACAAGGCTGGAAGGCATCTATTGAGGCTGGTGAATCCCACTCCCTGTCCAGAACTGTCAGCTACAGCAGGTTGCCCAGGGCTGTCCTGTCAAGTTTGGAGTATTTCCAAGACTGAAGACTCCACAACCACTCTTAGTAGTCATGACAGTGTGTATCTACCTTCAAAGAAAAAATTGTTTTTCTTTTAACGGAATGTCCTCTTTTTCAGTTTGTGCCCATTGCCTTTTGTCCAGTCACCGGGCACCACTGAGAAAAGTCTCGCTCCATCTTCCTTATTCCCCTGAGTTGTGTTATGCGCACGGATAAGGTTCCCTTGAGACTTCCTCTCTCCAAGTGGAACAGTTCCAACTCTCTCCAACTCTCCTTTTTATGAAAGCTGTTCTACTCCGTTAACTGTATTTGTGATCCTTTGCTTGACTCACTTCAGTGTATCTGTGTCTCTCTTGTACTGGAAAGCCCACAGATGGACACAGGACTCCAGGATTGGCCTCACCAGTGCTGAGTCGAGGGGAACGATCACCTTTCTCAGTGTGCTGGCAATACTTTGCCTAATGCATCTCAGTTTACAATTAGCCTACTTTGTGGTAAGGGCACATCGCTGACTCATGTTCAGCTTGATGTCTACCAGGGACCCTTTCTGCATGGCTGCTTTCCAGCAGGTCATCTTCAGTCTGTTGTGCTTGGGATTATTCCCCCCCATGAACAAGAACTCAAGGTGCACGTTTCCCTTTGACTTCATGAGATCCTTGTCACTCCATTTCTCAAGCCCGTCCAGGTCCCTCTGAAGCAAAACAGTATAGTGCTATATCAACCATTTCTCTCGGTTTTATATCATATACAAAAATGAAAAAACTGATCTAGAGGTTGAATTGATTCTTGGAAGGCAACATTTAGGCATCAATATGAGCTAAATACTTAATTGCCTGTTAGACATTGCCAGATTTTTCCTATGCTTATTTCTATGCCTCCTGGTATGCTTAATGGTGATCTCCATTTGCCCATGAAATATAAGCATTGGTTTGACTGCAGCGTAAAAGCATCAGTTTATGTTCACATCACCCTATGAGTAAAATTAATATTTTCATTTACTAAAGGGTGTCATGGGCAGGAGTAACTTTCCTGGGCCACTCAAGAAAAGAAAACCACTGGCGAAGCTAGGAGTTAGAATCGAGAAATCTTGGTCTCAGGTGGCTTTTACTGGTAACTTCCTACACTCACAGCATGAGAGAAAAGAATGTGCCGACAAAGAGGATAAGAAAATAAAGTGTTTAAGTCAGTATTTAATTGATGCCTCTGTAAAAACTACTATAGATATGCCAGAACTTCTAAATGTGACCATACTTTCCTTCTGGAACATCGATACAAAAGTCACTCCAGAGCATACTGTTTGCCCATGCCTTGCTACAAAAGATCAAACATACTCACATTCACTGTCATATAGTGAAAGTGTCTGTCTGCCAGGGATATGATCACTGTTGCTGAGTAAGATGCATCATACATCTGGTAACATTAGATAATAAGTTTAGCAGTAATTTAGATGTTTTCCTTGATAAGATTTTCCGAGTGAAAAATTAAGCATAGACATCGTGTTCTTGAGTTCCCTCTGTGTCTCTCCCCCATCTAGCAGCATAACTACATGCTGAGAGGCCAAGACACTTGTGAAGCTGGCCAGGAGAGGAGGAAAAAAAAAAGAAAAAGGAAAAACATGAGGAAACACTACTTACACAAGCGTATTTTTGTTTCTGTTAAGTGTGATCCTCCAGATAACACTCCAAATTGTTTTGGTATAACTACACCTTCTTTCTGATACCTTCAATACTGAGATCTGTTCAGAGCAGAGAGAGTTTAACCACATCCGTCTGCAAAAGATCAGTCTGGGAAACGGTGGCGGTCCTACAGGTACAAAGCTCCTTCAGATGTGGTGCTGGAGCCAACTGCTTGGCTTCCAGGCAGAAGGAATGAAAGAATAAAGCAAAAGGATTAGGTCCTTCTGCAGCTCCTCTATCCCTTGCCCTGAATGCAGCGCAGACAAAATTCAGGAGACCTGGCTACTTGTTGGTACATTCAGTTAGGGCAATGGGAAAAAAAAAAGTAGTAATTACCCAACATTGATTTCTTGTGTAATTTCTTTAAAAGTCAGCCAACTGTGAAACATAAATGCTTTGGGAAGCAAAACCCTTCAGTGCTCTGGTCAATGAAAAAGATAGTTTCTTCTGAAGAAGAACACTTGCAGCTCCTGCTATTCCTACTGCAAACCCAATGACACGCCGAGAGCCTGGACACAACAGTGCCAGCAAGCTCTCCTCTAAGCAGGCAGGGGTGTAGATGACTCATTTGGCAGTGCTCCCGATGAGCATTTCCACAAGAAAACATAGAGAATTAGCAGTATGGTCCCTACGGAAAGCAGGGTAGTCATGAGAGCAAACAGAAGGAGATGACAAGAATGAAGCAAAGACAATAAAGGAAAGGTGAGCAGACATTTTAGAGAGAATAGGAAAACAAACACCTGAAAGTCAGGGTAGAATGAGGAAAAGAGCAAGAAAAGACTAAGTGACTGAACAAAGGACATAAAACTCAGAAAAATATGGTTATAGGAAAAGAGGTAGAGAATAACAGGAGGTCTTGAGATTCCTGTGTACATTCCTGTGGAGATCACTGAGAGCATGTGAAAGTGAAATAACTGTTGAGACCAATATCTCATAGAACATTCCAGTACCAGTCCTCTATACTGCTTGTACTTAAGATTCTTCAGTATCGCTTCCCAGCAGCTGTGGCCACATCCTCACTGTTGCAGAACAACTTAGAAAGAAAAGTCTGATGCTGAAGAGATAAGCAGGAAAGTGTCAGGCTACCATGAAGACTCTATCTGCTGAGGCACCAGCGCAGCATCCTGTCCTGTCTCTACTTCTGGAGATTCTAACAGATGGGTCATGTTGAGCCATTTCCATGAAGTGTGAGGAGCCCTTCAAATACATACAAAACTCCAGCTTGCTTGGATCAGACTGGATTTTTGTTTAAGCCACAAATGGAGTCAGTCTTAATCTGTTCTTCTGAAATGTCCATAACAGTTAATGGAGAAAAACAGACAATTAGCAGACTACTAGCGAGTTTCTTCTTTCTTCCCGTGTTCTTGTATTTACCAGATAGTCCTAGAATTAGCCCTAGAAATACCTGCAATCAAGAAAATGCCTACAAGAAAATCACACTACTAGGAAATACTAAAACCAAAAATTCCACTAATTGATGTTGCTTCTTCACATAGAAAAGAACAGAGAACCAATTATTAGGAACAGGGAAATCTCTTCCATAGAATTTCAACTTCCTCTGAAAAAAGAAAAATAGTACCTAAGAAGCATATGTGTTTGACAAGAGCAGATTCCAGTGTTGGACTAGCTCTGCTCAGACCTTCACACCGCATGAATGAATGTGGAGTCACTCTTTGCAGGTACACATTCAGTAATTTGAATTCGCTACAATGCTCTGTAACATCTGGTTCTGACATTGCAACTCAAAGTAGACAGTTCTGGGATGAGGGATATCAACGTCTAAGAACACAATGTGGGGTTTAATCTAGTTTGAAAAGTAGAGAGCCATTTATGATAGACAACAGGTAAAGATCCATAAAAAGAAAGTAATCTTTTCTTGTTTTTGTTGTTGTTTTTGTTGGGTTTTTTAGGAAAAATATTCCAAATCAAGGGAACTCGGCAAAGGAAAACAGAAAATCGGACATGCAAAAAGAAATAGGAAAATACCAACAAGATTAAAAAGATTTCTATCAGCAGTAACTAAAGGCTTTAAAACAAGCACTGAGAAATTATTTGAATGCACCAGGAGCAGTGAATAGAATTCAACCAGAAAACCATGGACTGTAATGTGAGCTTAAACAATTAATGCATACATAAAGACCTACTTGTAGGTGACAATATCAGAGTACACCCCACACAGGATGTTTGCAGGAACGTTAGTTGGTCTGTTTCATTATCAAAACATAATGGAGCCACGTCAAGAGGGGAAGGATATCTCATGTCTTCTGAGGAATTCCTCTTCAAAAAGGATCATTAAGATAATACTGTGTCTTCGGGGAAAATTAGTCTGAATACCACACGAAGACAGAATAAGGTTCTGGAAGATGTTTACAGCTTGTGGAAAGAAATTTATAGGTTCAGAGGGCCAGAAAGGCTAAGAATTAAGCTGTATACTGTTTATTAATATGTAGTTATTCAATCAACTAAATTGTACTTTAAGACATAGAGTCACAATGTCAAAAATAGCCGTAAGGGGAGGATAAGCAAAGGGGTAATAAGCAGCTGGATTTAACACAGGAACACTGCATGAAATTATTACAAAAATTAGAATACAATTACATTGATAAACAAATCTGATTGAAAAATAAACACATTGTCAAATCAGGAGTCACCTTTCTCTGTCATCTATGAGAAACTTGTAAGTATATCTGTAAAAGATAGGAACAAAAGTTGGGAAAATCACTTAAAATGAATGACTTACAAAAAGCTTGATGTAATAGTCATATCCCAAATGTGTGAGTCTTTAACTCAGACAAATATCTGTCTGCTAATTTTGGATTAGGTATCAGTGAAGCAGATTAAGCACTTTCCCCGACTTCTTAAGTGTATTTTATAGTCAAAGTTAAATTGTGGATCAATTTATTTGTTAGTTTAAAATTATTATGGACATGGTCCTGTAAGGCAGCATCAAATTTTGATTATGAAGAATACATTCTCATGGTTTACGTCCACACTAAAGTTCAACAAGTTCTGGATACAAAAGAAATAAGGAACAAAGAAAGCATAGGAAAAACGCGTCATGTTTAATAGTGGGATGCAGGAAACTACACCTAAGAAATGGGATTATTTAGTACACTCAGTTCTCCATGAAAAGGAGTGAAAAGTGAGGAACCACATTTAAAAAAATAAATAAATGAATTTAATTTAGTTTAGTCAGGAACTGATAGAAATATAAAGTTTATGATGAATGCTTCTATTTGGGATACTCTGGAGAATAGAAAAGCAGCTGAATCTAAGGTTATCCATAGTCAAATGGAATGTGGTAAGGCTCATCAAAATTTCAGCATCTAGGGCACTTTTCTGAATGGAAAGCTTTCCTAAGCTGACATGTGGTCAGAAAAGAAAAGAAGAAAGGGTGATAGTAAATAATGCTGGAACTGACAGAGTCATAGAATCTTAGAATCATTGAGGTTGGAAAAGACTTTCAAGATCATCCAGTCCAACTGTTCACCTACCAATAATATTTCCACATTAAACCATGTCCCTTAGTACAACATCTAAACATTTATTGAACACTTTGAAGGATGGTAATAACCACTTTGCCTCTAAGAAAAGAATGAGAAGTAATTTAGGGAATTGCTTTTAAGCCATGGTTGTCCAACTTTTTGGTTTGCCTTTGTCCGCATATAAAATATATAATATAGTTAATGTATCTGTGTAACAAAACTTCTTCATATATATATATATTTGCATATATATAAAAATATAATTAAAACATAAAAAGGAGGGCAACAAAAAAATACTAGTGCAATAATTGACCTTGATTTTGTGAAACACAAATCAAATACATATCACAAAACTCATTAAAAATCTATCTACAATTATTTTATATTTTTGTGAGCTTTTTGAGATGTTGGATATTTCTTCCCCGGTGAATGAGTGATGTTATGAAGTAACACAAGTCCAAGTTTAATGAGAAATAAGAAAATTTGCATATATGCTTAATAACAAAAAAAAACCCATATTCTCCACAGACATACATGTGTGTAGGTATGTTGAAATATTATTGGCAATCATTGTATTTTACTCACCAAGCAACACAAACACGTGTACAGTGTAATGCACAAAGGCATCAGTTCAGCTTAATGTATGTGGTGGGCACAAGAGGTGTAACTAGCACTGCACTGCACACGTATCTCCACAGCGTTCCATTGTTGCCTACACAGTTGGCACTTGATCTATGCTCAATGAATTCAAGAAAAATGTTGTTTAAAATCACATAATAACAATAAAGTTTATAATTTTGTGGGACCACACTACTAGCTGCCCAGGGCTTCATGTGGCCCATGGACTGTGGGGTGGACAACTTTGCCTCAAACACTATTGATGCTTTGTTACATGGACATTTGAAATCAGCCTCAAATCCTTTTCAAGAAAAACTGTACATTTGCCAGAGTTAAGAAAAATAGGTCACTATTTAATTCCTGCTAAGACCTGGCAGATATTGAGATTTTTCTCCTCCTGCTTTGCGTGGACAAGTCAGAGCTCATGGTGCTTTCCATTCACAACTAAGATACTAACAGGAGGAAGAACAAGCTTTGAACTTGCCTTGGTGCTGATGCTGGGTTTAACAGGGCATTCCTGGAGAAGTGAGTCAGCCATAGCCTGACACAGCTGAAAACCAAACTGCCCACTTCCCAAAAGATGCCTTCACCAAAGAGTTGGAAGCCAATCTAGGCGGTCATTCTGCAGCAGAAGCTGGAGCACTGCATTATGTGGCAGTGGCACAGACTGCCAAGGGAAGTGGTAGCGTCACCACGCCTGTAGGTGTTCAAGAACCACGTGGATGTGGCACTGAGGGACGTGGTCAGTGGGCATGCTGGGGATGGGTTGGGGTTGGACTTGATGATCTGAAAGTCTTTCCAACCTTAATCATTCATTCTTAATCATCCTGCAAATGTTCAGGAAACATGGATGTGGCACTGAGGGGTGTGGTTAGTAAGCATGGTGGGAATGGGCCGATGGTTGGTCAAGATGATCTTAGAGGTCTTTTTCAATCTTAATGATTTTGTGACTCTATGATTCTAAGGTAAAATTGGCAGGGCTGTTCACAGGATCAGAAAGCAAGAGCGCTTAGCTTTTTGATGTTTAGGGCAAATATTTCAGAGAACAGTAATCCTAAGTCATGGTCCTTGCACTGTCAACAAATGGATGTGTAGTAACGAGAGTTAGTGGCCTCTTCATCTCAAACTGCTGTCTTGCGGTAGTATAATAGTGAGCTTACTCAGATCTTTTAAAGAATAGGTGCCTACCAAAAATCCTGAAGCACAGCCTTTGCTCAGCTTTTCTGAAGAATATGTTCTAGGGGTGAATTAAATAGCTTTTTTTGCTATCGTCATAAAGAAAATGAAGATTTGGAGCAAAAAATGCACTTTGATGTAATTTTCTTTTGTTTAAATTTTTATTTTCTTTTTGCTCCTGAAGGCTTCATTGTATCTTTACAGAGAAGAAAAGATGTTTGATGCTCTTGGACTCACGTGCATGATTTGTTGGTGTATGATGCTATTTTGTCCTTTGCATGCTGACCTCCAGTGTATGGGGTGTAAGTATGTTTTTATGTAGTCTGAGGAACAGTGTTTAATTACTCATTTATTAGAGTTATTTGAAATTAGGCTGGCAATAATGAATTTAGGCCTGAAATATACTATACTCTCTATTTAACAATAACAGCACCATACTCTAACTTGAACTTATCCTGTAACCATTTCAGCGGGAACACAAGAATTGCCTATCTCAAACTTGACGTTGAATCAGAGAAGAATGGAGCTGTCCTGGCAAAGCAGCAAGAACTTCTCCAGTTACAACTGTACCATGGCTGCAAACTTCCAACGCAGAGAAATGAAGGTAAACATGCTGTTCATTGAGATAATTTATTGCACTTTTTTTGTTTACCTCTTGCAGATTTCATTTACCTTGAAAAAAAATTGCATCAGTTGGCTTTAAAATCTGTAAGTGACTATTTACAGTCTACATCTTGATCTATGGAAAGCCATTGCCAATGCCAGGGTGTATTTGATGTGAAAGAAGCTTCTCAAAAGAAGCATAGAAATGATGTTCAGTCACCCAAGAGAAAAGGAGGTGATAGCCTGAACTGCAGCTGTGCTGAAGCATGAATGGGAATGTAGCTGCAGAAAAAAGGGATGTGAGACTAAGAGAGACACCTGGAGAATTTAGAAGGACACAGATCCTTCAGCTGAAAAGTGAACATTCCAAATGATGGAAGGATTTTCAATGTCTCAAGTTCTTCACCTATTTCTCAGTAAACTGGAATGAGCCTCTAGGACACATTTTGTTATAAGCTCATGCTATCCTAACAGAAAAGTTGAGGAGACTGGGGGGGAGAAGAGGAGACAGAAAGAGAGACAGCTTATTTAGAACAGCAAAGAAGAAGCTTAATTGGAAATATGTACTACAATAACACACCATACTGTCACTGAAGATTTTAAATTTAATGCCATAGATATCTTTCTTAACCCCTGTGGAGACCAGATGAAGATTTTTGTTTAACTGGGATCCTCTGATTTAATTTCATTTTGGTTCTCCTGTTGGTTCAGCCTCTTCTCTTATGTTGTTGGGTTAATATTAGCCTTCCTTAATAGTCATATGCTGGTGTAGAAATCTTTTTGTGTAGTTGTGCTTTCAATTACTCAGTTTCATTCTAGATTATCCTCAATTTGTAAAGAAGAAAGTTAGTTCTTGAGCATAAAATATCCACAGGCATTTGAGGCATTGGAACAAGCTGCCCAGGGAGGTGGTGGAGTCACTGTCCCTGGAGGTGTTGAAGAACAGTGTGGATGTGGCACTGAGCGACATGGTTAGTGGGCATGGTGGGGGTGGGTTGGGGTTGGATTTGATGATCTGAGAAGTCTTTCCAACCTTAATCATTCTATGATTCTACATATACACACTACATTTTGGCCATAGGATTTATTGCTGACTGGCCCTTTCAGATCCAGCACTATCTAACATAGCAGAGGAAAAGCAGAGAAGCAAAATATGTACATGTTATTTTTCAGGTGAAGAACAAAATGTGCAGGTTTGAAGTAGAAGATAGTGTGCCTCTGTACAGAGGAGCAGTCTTTACCGTTACAGTACCAAAGACAAACATCTCAAAAACTTGCCCATTTATCCCTGAAGGTAATGCTCATGGTCTGGGTAAGGCTTTCTCCTTTTACAATCTTTTAAAGGTAAATTATACCATAGGAAACAGTTCCTTAAACAGTAGTTAAATAATATTTTCTATTTAAAATACTTGTCTTTTTGCAAATCTGTTTAAGCCATTTGTTCTCTACAGACCTTTCGGCAGTTCTGCAACAGAGGTGTTACAAAAAATGTATCAATAGTTGTGTTGTTCCTTTTCTTGCTAGGGCTCCAAAATGCTGCTAAATTACAGTGTTTTCAGGGTGATTCAAGTAATTGTTCTGGCTGTTTCACCACTAAAGTCACTAGTGCTTCTGCAGCCGCATGTAGCTGGGTTATTTCAGACTTGGAAAAAGTGATAAGATTAAGTAGTTTGCTTATCTTTTCCTGGGGATTCCACAAAGGAGACTTTTTCACAGAGCCCTAAAAAATACAACCCAGGACGCTGCCTTTTAAATGTTCTTCCCCACCTGGACCTCAGGTCCAGGCATGCAGGTTTCCCTAAGGGACTCCCATGTTTCTCAGGTGTCTTCAACATGGGGCACTCAGGATTTAGGCAGAAATATGGAAACCACTTGGGTGGCTGAAGTTGAGGCACACCACAGAAACAAGCAGAGAATTGGCTGAAGGAGAAGGAAGAATGAGGCTGAGCACATCTGCACAGCCCACAAGGGAGCTTACAAAGAAACAAGGTTCCCACCTGAACCTTCTCCAGGAAAGGGACGAAGTTGCGCTCACTCTTGTCAGGGCAGAAAGCTCTAGCCAGTGGGCAATTTGATCCTTTCCTGATCCTTCAGGAGAGGATTCTTGATCATTAGTCTCAAAATGAGAACTACTGCTCTCTGTAGCACCAAGGATGGTGTTAAAAGCCAGTGTGCCTTTGTTTACCTATGTGAGTGCTCTACTCCCCAAGTTGGGAGGTAGGCAAAATACAGTGAGAGTCCAGTTTTATCTGAGTTGTCATTCCTAATGCAAGCAAAAATTGGCTGGAGTTGCAGGTGTAAGGATGTGCCAAGAGAACAAAACCAACAGGGCAGGGCAGGGCAGGGCAGGGCAGGGCAGGGCAGGGCAGGGCAGGAGAAGATCGGAAGAG
>JACDJE010000060.1:3854025-3887817 GCA_016647715.1 Pavo muticus
TGTGGATGCCCCATCCCTGGAGGCATTCAAGGCCAGGCTGGATGTGGCTCTGGGCAGCCTGGTCTAGTGGTTGGCAACCCTGCAAATAGCAGGGGGGTTGAAACCTAGATCATCACTGTGGTCCTTTTCAACCCAGGCCATTCTATGATTTTTATGATTCTATGATACACAAAGAAGGTGGATGTAGTTCTCGAACTGTTGCAAGGGCACAACTGCAGGTAGCAGCTGACCAGCAGTAACTGCCAGAGTTCAAGTAAAGTTCATAAACACCACGGCTGCAAAGATCATTTTCAGGTGTCTTACCTGTCTGAACACCTCCTAGACTCTCCTTCACCTAATTAAGTCTTAAAAATGAACTTTATCTCCTTTCCCAGACACTATTTATACTTGAACGCTGTAATTCTTCAAAATGGATCAAGTTAAAATGTGTTATCCAAGGAGTTTCTCCACTGAATAACAGGAAGATCACTTCCTAGTACTTAAATCTATGAACAGTGATTTATGAACTATTTTGAAATATACATCCCTATGCTGATTCTGCTTCCGGAAGCTTGCATTTCATCATCTTGTCCCCGCTTGCTCTCACAACCTTTCACATTTACTGTCTGTCCCATTTCTCAATACTTTTCCCTGATCGCTGAAAAATCTCATGATTTATAACCCTAAATGCACTGTATTGAGTTTGCACTTGCTTCTTTAAAGCTTATGTTAAAGTACTGCCACCTTCCTTTTGAGATTTGAGTAAGATCCTACCGACCAACTCAATGCATTAGACAATTTGTATTCCTACAATCATCCACTGTATTTCAGTGTTCTTCCTTCAATTCTTGGTCACCTTGCCCATCCCCCATTTTGCATTTCTTATCTTAATTTAATTTCTTACTTATCAAAATAACAAGCCCAGGGTGCCTTTAGAACTGCGTATCTAATACTTCTAAATGTTTTCTGAGAACACCAACAGTCAACCTGTAGTTTATTGTATGTTAAAGGCTATTTTTTTTCCCCTCTCCTTAGACAGAGAATGTGCTTCTACCCCCAAAACACTGTACTGAGGAAATAACTATGATTGAAGAGACGACCTAATCTTCCAGAAAGAAAACAGATTTGGATTCAACACAAAAATCACACATCCTCCTAATAACTTCCAGTTATTTACAGCGTTCTTCACAGTATGGACTAGATACAAGGATCACCTAGGAAACCATCTCCCCCACCCNTTATAGGACTGTATACAGTAGTACAAACTTGATTCCTGATAGCTGAAAAGATAGAATTCCTGAAATTAACTAAAATGAACAAAGGCAGAGTGCTTGAAATAGCAGTTCAGGGAACAGTGTCAGCAATTCCTTGGGACTTGACTGGTGAGAAACAACTGTGAAAAGGTTTTAAGGGCAGCTTTCCTGTGGGCTCATTTCTCCACCTCAGTAATTCCAGATCTCTATGACAGCCTCAAGGGCATTGTGCCCTAAAACCAGAGGGAGGATTCAACTAGCAAATTAAGACTGCATTAACTAAATAAGTGGGTACCCACAAGTGATCTATGTGTTTAAGTTCTGATAGAGATGTGGGGCAGGATCCAGTTGCCAAAAACAATGCCTCTGGTGCCATTTGAGACACCTTCAGACATCCAGAAGGTTTGTAGATGTAAGTCAGATGTTCAGTAGTTGTAGCATCATAGTCTCTAATTTTCATACTGTGTTTTACCTGTGTTTAGCAGATAACATTTCCTTCTACCATCAGCACACAGCTGAATTAGTTGCCTCAGCTTCACATACATTTTGCTAGTAAAATGTGAGTTGCAGTTGATTATTGATCATGTCTACATGAATTTCATTTCATTCCAGAAAGACTCCCTCCTCCATTGAATGTCACTGCCAACTGTACTAGCAATCCAGGAGGTTGCATAATTACATGGCAACAACCCCTTCTAAGTCATGTGGAAAACAGAAACTGTTTTCAGTATGAAATTGACATACAAAATGAGGTAAAAACAATGTACTGGTTTGCATTTGGCACCATATCTAGCTACATGTATCTAAATAACAAGCAAATTTCTGTTCTGAGTTTATTGACTTCTATCTGATAAGCTGTGGCATGTTCTCCTGCTCCAGTCTCGCTGTTCTAGCTTACACTGCTTCTGACTTTTTTTCAAACTAATATATCATAGAATAAGAGAATCACAGATTCATAGAACGGTTTGGGTTGGAACGAACCTCTAAAACGACCTCGTTCCAACCTCCCTTTTGTGGGCAGGGCTACCGCTCACTAAATCAGGCACTGGTTGAATGAAGGTACCAGGGATACCAGGGATACCCACATGGTGATGGCAGATAAGACTCACACATTCTGGATGGGCCATCTGAGGCCAGGCAAAATACTATGCAGCAGCTGTAAGGGGCATTACAGGGCTAAGTGAAGGCAGCTCAGTAACACCCACCTTGTTCACAGCAGACCAATGACTTCCATCCATGTCCTAGGTTGAGAAAGCTCATCTGACAATGAGTAATGGGGAAATACTAATCTTTATAATGCATCATACACAACAGGTTTATTTTCTGGAATGAGACATTCCTTCCAGTAACGTTTTCCTTACTTTTCCGTAATGCCAGCTGTCCTACTGACATTACATGTAAATGTTTCCTGGATCCCATCTTTTCAGCACTCTCTGGAATCCTTACCACAACCACTGCTGGTGATGTTGCTTGCTAATTTTTACACCTATAGTTCTCATCTTAAATATTTCAAAATGTTCAGGTTCTTCAGTACAGGTTAATGCTTTTTTTCTTGTTAATTAAATTTTGATTGCACTGAATGTGTAAGTAAATATTCACAGTGATTTTGAATATGAATCATTCCGATATTGAGGTGAGGGTTGGACTCTTCTCCCAGGTAACTAGTGATAGGACAAGAGGGTATGGCCTAAAGTTGTGCCAGGGGAGGTTCAGTTTAGATATTAGGAAAAATTTCTTCTCCAAAAGAATGGTCAGGTGCTGGAATAGGCTGCCCAGGGAGGTGGCTGTGTCACCGTCCCTGGAGGTGTTCAGGAAATGTTTAGATGAAAGAATCATAGAATCACAAAATCGCTTGAGTTGGAAGGGACCGTAAGGATCATCAGGCTACAACCTCCCCTGCTACAGGCAGGGCCACCGACCTCCAGATCTGGTACTAGACCAGGCTGCCTAGGGCCCCATCCAACCTGGTCTTGAACACCTCCAGGGACAGAACATCCACAGCCTCTCTGGGCAGCCTGTTCTAGGACCTCACCACTCTCTCTGTAAAGAACTTCCTCCTAATACCCAATCTAAACCTTCCCTCCTTGAGCTTAAAACTATTCCCCCAGGCTGCAATGAAGTCTCATAGCAGCCTTCTCCAGGCTGAACAAGCCCAGCTTCCTCAGGCTGTCTTTGTAGGGGAGGTGCTCCAGCCCTCTGATCATCTCTGTGGCCCTCCTCTGGACCCGCTCCAAGAGCTCCATGTCCTTCCTGTACTGGGGGCCCCAGACCTGGACACAGTACTCCAGATGGGGCCTCACAAGAGCTGAGTAGAGGGGGACAATCACTCCCTCTCCCTGCTGGCCACTCCTCTTTTAGTGTAGCCTAGAATATAGTTTGCCTTCCGGGCTGCAAGCGCACACTGCTGGCTTATGTCCAGCTTCTCATCTACCAGGACCTCCAAGTCCTTCTCCACAGGGCTGCTCTCAAGGAGTTCTTCTCCCAGTCTGTATACATATCTGGGATTACCCTGACCCAAGTGCAAAACCTTGCACTTTGCTATGCTGAACCTCATTAGGTTCACATGGGCCCACCTTTTGAGTTTGCCAAGGTCCCTCTGGATGGTATCCCTTTCTTCTAACATGTCAACCACGCCACTCAGCTTGGTCATCTGCAAACTTGCTGAGGGTGCACTCAAGCCCGTCATCAGTGTCACTGATGAAGATGCTGAAGAGCACTGATCCCATGACAGACCCCTGGGGGACACCACTCGTCACAGGCCTCCACCTGGTCACAGTGCCGTTCACCACAACTCTCTGGCTGTGACAATCCAACCAATTCCTTATCCACTGAATAGTCCACCCTTCAAATCCATATCGCTCCAATTTAGAGATAAGGAAGTGGTGGAGGACCATGTCAAAGGCCTTGCACAACTCCAGGTAGATGACATCGGTCACCTTCCCTTTGTCCATTGATGACATCACTCCATCATAGAAGGCCACCAGATTGGTCAAGCATGACCTTCCCTTGGTAAAGCTATGCTGGCTGTCTTGGATCAGCTGCTCATTCCTCATGTGCCTTAGATGTTGTACTAAGGGATATGGTTTAGTGGGGAAATACTGGTGGTAGGTGGATGGTTGGATTGGATGATCTTGAAGGTCTTTTCCAACCTTAATGATTATGCATCCACCAGAGTTCAACTGGAAGGAAATTTGCTGTTCATATCAGTTTTGTGCTCTGTGTTATCAACCTGTTGTTAAGTTAGAGCCTCCAGAACTGCTACTTTAAAGGATGGGTTTTTTTGCTTGGATAATTCAGATATACTTCTGCTGGATGTGAGAGTGCATTGTGTAGAGGCAAATACAGCTCCCAGCCACTCACATAATTTGTTTTCTTCCTTTTCTAAAGTGAAACAGAGGAAGACAAGACTCTGAATAAAGTGCTATATTCTGGGATATTACTGGGGCAGAATCTCTATTTCAATTTCACTTTAAAATTATAAGTGAGAAACAGAGAAAAATAGAGGGGGAAATATACGATTATTTGAGAAGAAAAACTGTTTTGCAGGACAAGATCCCAAAAGAGAAAAAGGATCCTCCCATAATCGTAAGTATTCTTATCCCAACAAATCTGCACTTTTGCCCTGTTTATCATGTAAATCACTGTAATATAGAATATAGCTGTCCCTGGAACTGTAGCTTTTCCATCAACATAAGAAATCAGGAATATATTTTCCTGTGGCAGCATCATGTGTAAACTTCTTAATATTCCCCTTTTGGATGGGAATAGGGAGAACTTTCCTTGCATTTCAGAAAAGGTCACGCTTTCCATTAATTTCACAAATAGATTTTAAGAGAGCTGTTGCTTTTTTTTTTTTCCTCATTAATAAAAATTGGAAATATTCTTCTCATTGTGTCTTTTTCTGGACAAATACCACTGTAGTTCAGGATGGAGAGATGGAAGGAACATTGAGATCTTCAAAACGAGTGAAACTGGGACTCTGACACAACCTATCAGTCTTACCTTTGCAAATGGACAGTTCTCGGCCTTGCAAGCATCATCAACAGCCTCCAGGCTTTGCATAAAGCACCACGAGGCTTGTTGATCCATGCCTGGTATTGGATTGTCTCAAAGGCATCAATTCTATTTGACAAAAACAGACACCATCCAGGGAAGTCTTTGCATGATTTGCAAACTTGGAGGCTGCTTCTCCAGTTTCAGCTTTCTGTCCTGTTTTATATTTTTTAGGATATATACGTGACGAAGAAAACAAGATATCCTTAACAGAATAAATTTAAGAGCCAACAAATTCCAAAAAAACCCATCTTTAAATGCCAAAACGGAATCAGTGGTAGGATGAACTAATGGGTACCAGGGTTTAAAATTTGGGGAAAAGATCATTTAACTCTTTACCTGCAAAGCCATAAAAATAAGTTTCATTTACAGAACCTGTATCAGGAAATTAAAACTCAAATTTTATTAATGATTGCCGATGGAGTGAAATACAGCTTCTAACTCTGATTTTAGGTAGCTGAAAACAAATATGAATTCAGAAGTTACAACGCAGAAAAAAAAAGCATTCTGAAAATCAGAGCACGTGGAAAAAGAAGTTGTTCTGTAAGCAGACAGTGGGGGGAATGGAGTGACCCTATAGAGTTTGGTAAGACTGTGAAATATTCTTCTAATCTAGGGTGGGTTTGGGGATTTTTTGGTATTAAAGTGTTTGCAAACTTTTCTCTCTCACACTCACAGATAGGAATAAAATCTTAATTCTTACTCACTGACATGGAAGGAGCAGGGTCAAAATTATTAATGTAGATGAAGTACTCAAATCCTATGGCAACAGATGCTCGTGGCCCATGAGTAACTGTGTTTGTGATGGCAGCTGTGACTCAGACAGCAGGATCACAGGAAGTGGCTGAGGTGTACCCAAACTGTCTTCTGTCAGAAGTTCTGAAAGTCCCCTTAAATCTTCAAATTCATAGAATCATAGAATGGCCTGGGATGAAAAGGACCATAATGATCATCTAGTTTCAACCCCCCTGCTACGTGCAGGGTCGCCAACCACTAGACCAGGCTGCCCAGAGCCACATCCAGCCTGGCCTTAAATGCCTCCATGGATGGGGCATCTACAACCTCCTTGGGCAACCTGTTCCAGTGCGTCACCACCCTCAAATTCATTCTCTTTTTATCTGAATCTTCATATTCCCTGTTTCCTTGACGTTCCTTTAACAGTCCCATCTCTGTCCCCACTTTTCATTCTGAGACTGGTTCTCCTCATTGTCTGGATTTTTTATTTTTCTCTGCAGTTTAAATGTTCAGAATGTTCTAAAGTGCATTAAATGCACCTTTTAAACAAAGTTCTCTGAGATGCCAAGTGGAAATCCTTTGGATGACTCAAGAAGTTCAGGTGCAATTGGAGTTAACGATTTCTGGCACATCACTGACATTTCTCTCTTGGATATTTCAGGTGGAGAGAAAGATTACTTTATTTTTGTGATTTTACTTCCGATAGCACTTGGAACAATCCTAGTGACGATGCTCCATTATTGCCTTTGCAAGAGGTAAACCAACCTTCTTAACATAGGAATTTCTATGAAACATCCCTCCTACCTGCACAACCTTGAAGAATCTGATCATCAATGTCATTCAGGATTACCAGCAGCATGGTTTTGGATGGCACTGTGGCACACCATGAGGGGACAGATTGTTAGACTTAGCGAATCGTTCCACCAGATCCTAAAGAAAAACATTTTTTAATCTTTATTTCAAAGCATTTCACATTATTTTAAAATCACTGACTTCACGTAGTACCAGACAACGGGGTATTGGGACAGATGAATGTGTCCTTACTGTCCTTACTTTGATAAAACTTTGTGCTTAGTGGTGGAAGTTATTTACGTCAAGTGGGTTATTTTAAATCTTGCTTAATAAATCATTCATTGTAACTTCAGTCAGAAAGTAAGCTGTTACCCAATGGAGCAGTGTAAAAATAGTTACCCCTCAGTCAACATTCAAAGCATTTTCCTTCCTCTCACTTAGCAATATGTAAGGCAATAAACAACACTCTTAGAGCTCAACACAAAATATGCTGCGTTGCATCACTGGTATTTTATTTACAACCCCGTTTTCTCTCAAAAGGTATTGCAGTTCAAAAAGAGTATTTCCTCCTATCCCACAACCAAGAGGCAAATTCGATATGCCAGCTGAGGAAGATATCCAGGTATGCTCACCCGATCAGTCAGATGCTAACTGCAATCTACCATAAGCTGCAGGCATGAAGAACTGCTGTGTAAATAAGAGAGCCATATTAGGTCCATTAAAAACCGATTTGCCCCTGTGCAGAGTTTGTTGTGCCCTACATGACCGCTGAGTATAGCAATTATCTGTGTATTCGCAGCCATATTTTACAGAGTTAAAATTAACCGAGACTGGCAATTTTTGTACATGCTGATTTTGGAAGGTTGCTGTCTACAGTTCAAAAAAAAATCAAAATGGGGAAGTACTTGTCACCAAATTATTCATTACTTATGTTGGTGTAAAGTAACTATTTAATTGCTGGTAAAGCAGCAAGCAGCCCTTAAAAAACTGCAGACCTTTTAGACTTCATGTTTCTGCTGAATGTGGGGGGCTCACAAATTCCTGTATGTTTATGACCAGAGCTACAAAGAGCTTCTTTGGAGAAGGCTCCAGGAAGACCTCATTGTGGCCTTCCAATACTTGAAGGGAGCATATAAACAGAGGGGAGTACAGCTGTTTACAAGGATGGATATCAATTGGACAAGGGGGAATTGTTTTAAACTAAGGCAGGGGAGATTTAGGTTAGATATTAGGAGGAAGTTTTCCACACAGAGGGTGGTGACGCTCTGGAACAGGTTGCCCAAGGAGGTTGTGGATGCCCCATCCCTGGAGGCATTCAAGGCCAGGCTGGATGTGGCTCTGGGCAGCCTGGTCTAGTGGTTGGCAACCCTGCACATAGCAGGGGGGTTGAAACCTAGATCATCACTGTGGTCCTTTTCAACCCAGGCCATTCTATGATTTTTATGATTCTATGATACACAAAGAAGGTGGATGTGGTTCTCGAACTGTTGCAAGGGCACAACTGCAGGTAGCAGCTGACCAGCAGTAACTGCCAGAGTTCAAGTGAAGTTCATAAACACCACGGCTGCAAAGATCATTTTCAGGTGTCTTACCTGTCTGAACACCTCCTAGACTCTCCTTCACCTAATTCAGTCTTAAAAATGAACTTTATCTCCTTTCCCAGACACTATTTATACTTGAACGCTGTAATTCTTCAAAATGGATCAAGTTAAAATGTGTTATCCAAGGAGTTTCTCCACTGAATAACAGGACGATCACTTCCTAGTACTTAAATCTATGAACAGTGATTTATGAACTATTTTGAAATATACATCCCTATGCTGATTCTGCTTCCGGAAGCTTGCGTTTCATCATCTTGTCCCCGCTTGCTCTCACAACCTTTCACATTTACTGTCTGTCCCATTTCTCAATACTTTTCCCTGATCGCTGAAAAATCTCATGATTTATAACCCTAAATGCACTGTATTGAGTTTGCACTTGCTTCTTTAAAGCTTATGTTAAAGTACTGCCACCTTCCTTTTGAGATTTGAGTAAGATCCTACCGACCAACTCAATGCATTAGACAATTTGTATTCCTACAATCATCCACTGTATTTCAGTGTTCTTCCTTCAATTCTTGGTCACCTTGCCCATCCCCCATTTTGCATTTCTTATCTTAATTTAATTTCTTACTTATCAAAATAACAAGCCCAGGGTGCCTTTAGAACTGCGTATCTAATACTTCTAAATGTTTTCTGCGAACACCAACAGTCAACCTGTAGTTTATTGTATGTTAAAGGCTATTTTTTTTCCCCTCTCCTTAGACAGAGAATGTGCTTCTACCCCCAAAACACTGTACTGAGGAAATAACTATGATTGAAGAGACGACCTAATCTTCCAGAAAGAAAACAGATTTGGATTCAACACAAAAATCACACATCCTCCTAATAACTTCCAGTTATTTACAGCGTTCTTCACAGTATGGACTAGATACAAGGATCACCTAGGAAACCATCTCCCCCACCCCATTAAAAAAAAAAAAACACCCACAAAGAAAAATGTTTGTTCAGAAGCAGCACCTGGCAACCAAGCTCCTCCAAAAACGCATACTGTGAAGACTTGCTTAGAAGTTGCTGAGATTCTCTTCACTATCTAAGACAAGGCCTTTCATCAACAACATAGCAGAAAAGTGGTATAACGTCTTCTGTTTGTTGCTGGAGAAATTATTTCCTGAACTAAGAGCAATGCTACAGGAAATCATCAAAACACTTTCCCCAACTTAACACTTTTATATACTCTAAGAATTTTCTGGAGCAGAAAGTATCATAAAATTGCCCTTCTACCTTGCAAATGCAATACTAAACTTTAAAAATATTCAATGAACCTTATGCAAAACAAGGAAAAAAATCTTGCTAAAAATAACTAAGAGGGGGCTGCCAGCCAGTCATGTAATGAGCTCAACATCTCCAACAGCAATGTGAATCTCTGCAACACCAGTAAGAACTTCAGTGGCAGAGCTAAAGTCTTCAATAAATCCAGCGTGACAATTACAAGATTTGGAATCAAATCCATAATAAGCTTTAGGAACTAGGTTTTTAATAGTTCATCGCACCCCCTTTCCTTCCAAGTATGCAGGTCCCTGTTTCCAAAGCTATTAAAAATATAGTCTTTTTTGTTAAACAATTTCCAAGTCTTTTCCTGCTGAAAGTATTTTCCAAAAGAACCACATTTCACCAGCTAAGTGCTTCAATAAGGCAGAAAACAAATGCTTTTTTTAAAAGTCTCATTTATTGTTTGCCTCTTACGTTCCCACACTGCATAATCACATTGAAAAATGCTGCTGGATGACTAAGAGAAGCAACATACTAGAAAAATAAACACCAAGCAGTACATGCTGAAATGCACAGCAGAGGTAAGTTGCATTTCCATTTAAATAACAACCCACACTTGCATTGATTTATATTCTTACTTCTCCTGATTAACACCTAATTTTGTTGGAGGGGGGTGGTGAAAAAAAAATCTCACCCCCTTTTCAAGGGCTGCTTGAGTTAATTGTCATGCTTGCTTCATCCTCAACAAAGTTCGGCCACCATGCACTCAACAGTAAGGTTATATGAGGGGCTCTATCATTATACACCTACCTTTTAAGCCACTGATGTAGAAAATAAACCTATGAAATATATTTATATAGACAGACTCTTCCACTGTCCCTTCAAATCAACAGAATTACAATTGAAACAGCAGCTTGATTGGAAAGGTCAGCATCAAGTGACCTGCCCACACCACAAGAGAGCTACCATTACCAATAAGATTAAAAAAACACTTGCAGTAGGTACATAAAATTTGCCATTAGCCTGTGTACAAAGTAGCTGCATAATGTACTTACATTCATAGAAAGATGCTGAAAGCAGTGCTTGTGCCATGGAACATCACATTGGTGCAAAATCGCCAGCCAAAGCCACGTTGTAAATTGAAATATCTCATCTTGAGTAGCAACCTCAGAAGGCACACAAAAAAACCTCAGATGGCTCAGTCAGCCTCCAATGACTCGTTACAATGACATTTCCACCAATACAGGGCGAGCTATAAGAACGTACTGAAAGATGAACACCTTGTTTTCATTTACTGGTCCCCCTATCACATCTTTGCAGATTACAACGTACAAAAGTAAGATTATATACATATGGAGAGCACAGATTTAGTTTCTCATACTGCTTTTTGAGATGTTTTTAGTCTTCAAGCAATCCTTAAAATTAGACATTCAGTCAATATTGAAGGCTGACCTACTTTTACCTTTATTTTACAACTACGCAGAACCACGCATATTCCCTGCTACCTTTCCCATATCAAATTCACCTTTTAGAAGGAACTTCAGATTAAATTCTTTTTCCAGAGCTACTGGCCACTTCTAGAGATAAAAGCTCAAGTGGCATAATCAACATTTCCAAATAGCAGCAATACTCATTCAGAGGTTAAAAGCATTCAACCAGGTTCCTGCTTTTTTGCATGAACATTGTGTGTTGCTTCCTACATTCATTTAAAAAAATATATTCCATTTTAAGACTTTTGCCAAGAGCAGAAAGCATTCATTATTTTTTGATCGCCCTTGGAACTCTGGGTGGTTGTAGGACTACAACAGAAAAACCCTCATTTCACATCACATGAAAAGCTGCAAATCAATTTCTAAGAATCATGCAAAAAGCCACTCGCAGCAGCCCATCATACACTATTAGGCACAAAGAAGGGGAGTGGTTTCTATGAGTACAACCCATGCTTTTTCCCTCAAAGTTCTCACATTCAATTTCTCTAAAACAAAACCAAACATCCTGTTACAGTGCAGCCTAAGTGTATCAGAGGAACCATTACCTGAAACAAGTTTTCAGAGGAACGACGCTTTCCCAAAGCTTTGATGTAATAATTTCAACACAGACAGAATAAGTATGTTTATTGTTTTACAGCAGAATGCCCCAATTTAAGAACATAATCGCTAGATGTTCAGCTGTGCAAAATGGTACATAGTGCTTCAGTACAAGTGGAAAAGAACATGATTTGTTAGCAAGTATTTGCAAATACAATTTTATGGTCCTAAAAGATAGGACTTGAAACTGAGGACTGATCCATGGGCATGCTTTTTTTCCTGCCTAAATTGGACCCAGTCACTTTGGACCCAGAACCACTGTCAGTGATTTTCCATCGCTGAAAAAATCATCACACTGAACTGCCAGATTCAGTGCCTTCATGCAGGTCACCGTGAAATGGATCAGTCCTCTATGTCAGTTTCCAGCCCCATCTACAAGTATCAGCTGGCTCCGATAAATAAAACTCACAGGAATTTCTTGAAGGTCAATGGTCCATAATGGTAGTTATTCTACATGATCTGCTCAACTCGATTCCCAATTTTAGTTAGGCTGTTTAAATGACTTTCTTGAATTCATCGTACAGCACGAGCACGAAAGCACCCCCCATGCCTCTGAGAACATTAGACCATGCACCCTTGAAGAACGCCTTTCCTCCCTCATCCCTTGCAATCTTCCGCCAGCAGTCAATTGTTCCAGAGTACATGATATCAGCTGTAGAGAAAAAGCAAAGAGGGATTTTTAACTTCTGTATTTCAGGTGACTCTAAAAACAGCTGTTCTGCTCCTCCAGCTATTTTATGCCCCGTATCTCACTTTAACACACTGCCAGTTCAGGCAACAGAAAAAACCTTCCTGCCTGCTTGCCTAGCTATTAAAAGTTATGTCATAAAATAAGAGTGTTAATTGCTCTTACAACAATTACACTGTCACCTACTTGCTTTCACTTAGTTTGTCAGTGCAAACAACCAGTCCATTTACCCAATCTATAAGAAAAAAGACCTCACCATAACTCCTCACAGACACAAGTTAGAAGCCTAATACTACTTTAACTGCCTCATGCTACTTGAACATAAGAACAGTAGCATCAGATTTACACAGTAAGAAATGGTAAGCACTGAGGGATCACCGTCACCACCACTTAAATAATGACATGGTAACAGCCTACCTCCTTTGCGTCCTGACTGCATCATCATCCTACGCCGCACTGTGTCAAAAGGATAGGAAACCACACCAGCCACAGCAGTCACTGTCTGTGCAATCATCCAGCTGATAACAATGTGAGTATTTCTGGGATCTGGCAGCATGCCTGCAAAAAAGAAGCCAATTAGCTTTTTGGCTTGCAAATCCTCCTCCAGTTCACAGCACAACAGCTACTTTACCACAAAAAACTACCACAAAGCACTGCAAAGCAATGCTTTAAGCTGCAACGAGACACTTAAAACACATTAAGCATACTGAAGCAACAGAGAAATAAATAAGGAAACGTACACCATTTCCTTGTCAGTAATCAAACACGTAACATTTAGGTACCAAGATCCTTTCAGACAGGCATGGGAAGTGTTCTAATTATTGTCTACTTGTTTATAGAAGTAAACATCATTAAAATAAATCAGTCCCTATAAAGTTTATTAAGCTACACAGATCAATTAACTCCACATCCAGAAGCCAAGCTTAACAAATAAGTGCTTTATAGAAGAACAGATCAAATTCTGCTAAATACACTTGAATCGTTCCAACAGAACTACAAATACTTAGAAATTACAAACTTTGAGTATTTGTACATTGTTACCAAAACACATCACTTCCATGAGGAAAAAGTGCTGCGTTCTAAAGGCAAGCGTAATGGGAAAATTCTAAAGCAGCCCGCACCATCAATGCATGCTGAAACTTTGCCTTTGAAGTGTTACTCTCAGTGCAGTGCCACTCCTGTTGGCACAGACACCCCTCTTCCACCACACTTACGTAAGTACAGAAATAACCAACAGAAAGCAGGCGATACAATTCTACAAACAAGTTTATCAATACCCTCCTGAAACTTTACCTTTTGCTGTATCATAGATTCCAAAGTAGGCAGCTCTATAGATGATGATGCCCTGGACAGAGACATTGAACCCTTGATACAAGCCACGCAGACCATCAGACTTGGTAATTTTGACTAGACAGTCCCCGAGACCAGAGAATTCTCTGTCTGCACCAGCTTTGCCAACATCAGCTGCCAAACGGGTTCTTGCAAAATCCAAGGGGTAGACAAAGCAGAGGGAAGTGGCTCCAGCTGCACCACCAGAAGCCAGGTTGCCAGCAAAATACCTCCAGAACTGAGTGTGCTTGTCTACTCCTCCTAGGAACACCTGCTTATACTTATCCTTGAAGGCAAAGTTGAGAGCTTGAGTTGGGAAGTATCTGATGACATTTGCCAAATTTCCTCGCCAGAAGGACAGCACTCCTTGCTCCTTTGGGATGCGCACTACACAATCGATGATACCCTTGTACTGCTTATCAGCAGCAATTTGCTTACTTGCATGTTGCACCTGCAAATAAAAACATGCATTTCGTAGAATCACAGAATGGCTCGGGTTGGAAATGATCTTAAAGATCCTCTTCTTCTAACCCCTCAGCAAAAGGCAGCATTGTTCTCCAGTTAAGTTTTTGACTCTATGCCTCAGCCAGCCCTCACTGCAGCTGGGCCTGAGTCTGCTCACAGCATAACGCAGAGAGCTGCTCAGCCTGAAGGCCTACGGAGATAAGTCCGTCACAGCAGTAAGCCTGATGTAACAGCTTCCAAGAAAACTCAGAACTCTGGGTCGGTGTGACCCTTAAGACTATGAATTGTTGTTTGTCTATAGTTTGGTGAGACAAAATGCTGAACAAACTCAGAAATTAAAACCCTATCTTACACACAGTCACAACTGAGGACGTATACAGAGCCTCCATAAGAGAAAACTGCACAACCTAAAAACCAGCAAGAAGCCCAAAATCCCTTCCCAGCTTTCCCACAGCTCAGGACCAGGCCCGCTACGAAGGTCACCTTGGGGCGTGGGGTCAGCCCGGGCCGCTCTCGCACGCCCCGCCCTGCCACCGGCTCCACGTGAAGGTCACCAAGATGGCGGCGCGCAGGCGCGCTGCCGCCCCGCGCGAGGAAGTGACACCGGGAACCGCCCCCCCCCGCNCCCCCGCCGCGCCCCGCATAGCGGAACCGGCTTCCCCGTCGCGCCGCGCGCCCCCCGCCCACGTGACCTCACCAACCGCCCCCTCGCGCGCGGCCTTTGTTCCGCGCGGGCGGCTGCAGCCCACTGTCCCCCCACTCGTACCCTCCGCATCTCCTCAGGCCCTCAGGGCGGGCGCCGCCGGGGAAGGTCACGGCCTCCCTCGCTCCCGCCGGGCCCGGCCGCGCCGCTCACCTGCAGCAGGAGCTTGACCCGCTCGATGGGCGCTACCGCCGTCTTGCTGATGGCGGCGGCGACGCCGCCCGCCAGGAAGTCCTTGAGGAAGGAGATGGCCTGGTCCGCCATGTTCACGCTGCAACCGCCGGGGAAGAGACGCTGCCACTGCTCGGGCAGAAAGGGCGGGCCTACTCCCGCGCAACAGCTAAATGCCGGGCCCCGCCGGCCCCGCCCCCCAGCTCCTCATTGGCTGCGCCGCCACGGGGGCGGGTCCTCAACGCCGAGTGGGCGGGGCCGGGTCGCGTCGGGGCGGCGGTTACGACCGTTGCCGTGCCCCTCCGGCGCCAGTGCTGCAGCGCCGCGTCGCAGCGCGCGCGTCGCGCGGCAGCCTCGGCCGGAAGGCGCCGTCGGAGCCTTTGTGAAGGGCGGGAGGCCGCGCCTCCTCCGGGTTCGGGGAGCGGCACGATGCCGTCCTCGGGAGGGGCACTGCAGGACGCCATCGGCATCAAAGAGCTTCAGCCGTGGCGTCCGGCAGGGAGAATGGGAACGTGCGGTCCTCGGCTCAGTGCTCGACCTCCGGTAGTGTGCGAAGCTCTTCTGCGGGCTGACAGCTGTCAGCGCGGCTTCGGCCCTAGGGACACACCGTCCGTCGGCAATTTCTGCCAACGTTACTATGTGCTGAAAGTGAAATTGTACATCTCATAGCCGAACTTGTGTCTGAAATTGTTCTAGCTGCCGGGCATGAGTTCTCATGTGCCTCTTGTAATTGCTTTTGCTTTTAATGGATGCTTCCTACAAACGTAAATAAAGCCAAGCTTTCTTCTAAATGGATGACTACTCGACTGGTAAACCACAGAGTGCAGCAGTGGAGGTGTCCAAAACCAGCTCACATGCACATATCTTGTGCAGGAGGTCAGAAAGAGCAACTCAGGCCAGGTGTTGTGAGAACAGGACATGCCTGGTGTACTTCCACTTCACAGACTCTGTCACATGTCATTGCACCTTTTATTGCACATGGAAAGATATGAAGTAATTGTATGCTGCTTTATATTCTGATCCAGGATAGGGAGGTAGTGAAGTGATTCCCATGCTGACCGACAGAAGGTCACACACATGCTGTGTGACAGGACCATAGTTTGGATATACGTAATGAAAGGTCATGGTGTGTGTTCTCAAAGACATGTGGCTTAAAAAGCTATTCTTCTTTGAGGAAAAAAAGCCTCATAAGTAAATGTTAATTCTCTCATAGCGCAATACCTCATGTGTAATTCTCTAGGCCGGCATTTTTTTCTCTATGAAGCTTTCTATTGATTAAAAAAGAGCTTTGTGCTTTGGGTGGCGTTGGTTTGCAAAATGAAAGTAAAATGCATTTGATACATGCAGTCAGTAGTTGTCCTATGCTGTCCTGTTCACCTTGGGACCTCAGATGCATCTGACTGGGGCAGATCTCATTTTCTCCTTAGCACCATTCATTTCCCCCTGCCTCTGTACTGCTTTTTTTTTTTTTTTTCTGTTCTTTATCTCATGTCATATTCTATCTACTTTTTTAAGCACAAATTAAGTAGGGCTAAAATGAAGAAGGAGGATGTTCTTAAACTAAACAAAGTACCCCCATACCTCACTCCAATTATAATTAGATGAACTTCCCCCCCCAAAAAAAAAACCACCAAAACAACAAGAGGTGAAACTTGTGCTTTTATGTAAATACCTTTTCAAGAAACCCCGCAGAATGCAGAGGAGTCTTTTCTAATGCTCTTGAGAAGCTTCTGCTTTAGTTCTTCCGAGCTTGACTTCACCATCACGATAGTGCTGTTTCCTGAATTTATTAAATAGTTAATGCTTAACGCTTACATGCTAACAAGGTGCATGCCTAATGAGTTCCATAAAATAGCAGTGAGATAAGCAGCAGTCATATGCATCCCAGGTAACCTCAAACACCTTTTCTTACCTGTGACGTTTAGCGTTACACGAATCATCTGGTGCACATACTTCTGACTGTTTGACTGGTTATGTAGCAACTGACATGACTAGAGCAAGATCCCATCTCCTAGCACAAATGTTTTGAGTTAATTCCAAATATCCTTGTGAATTATGCCTACAAATTATCAGTACATAATCCATGGTCCCCAGAAGCAAAAAGCCAAGGGAAGTCACTGAAAGCAAGAGGCCTTCTTTGTCCTCTTTAGCAGAGACACCTAAGCAAGGCTCTGGGCAGCCTGGTCTAGTAGTTGGCAACTCTGCCTGTGGCAGGGGGGTTGAAACTAGATGATCATTCTGGTCCTTTTCAACCCAGGCCATTCTATGATATGATTCAAGTGAAAACAGGAAGACAAAATAACTGGTTTCTGCTTTAGTGCAGTGTTCTTGTGGCTATTCTGAGTACTGCTCAGCACAATTAGATATGATGCATTCTTGCACAGGTTTATTTTTTTCACTCAGATTTTGGAATTGTCTTTTAAGTTATATCATTGACCGTGAAAACATTTTTTAATTGGAAAGCAGCACTCTTTAACCTTTTGCTAATGGCAAGCCTTATGAATTGCTCTCACAGGTAGAAGGCTGTGCCACAACGGGCAAGTTTAGGAATGGGAAGAGAGGGTACCCCAGTGGTGATAAATTCAGTTTCACCAAAGCAATTCTAAGTTTTATCACTGATTTCCACATACAGTGAATGATGAGACATTTGTATATTAATGAATACTTGGTATCATGTCCCTTCCAACCCATCTTTGTAAATGGATGTAGCCAGAAAAACTGCATGTTTCCTTAAGCAAATTTTATCCATAGCCCCCAACTTTCCGAGGCTTACAAATGATGCGAGTAGGTCAGTGAGGAAAACATGAGCCTGCAGCTAGCAACTACAGCAGTGTGACCATCTTGACTGAGTTACTAAGAAGACAGGCCCTGCAGTCAAGGAGCACTGCAATCAAGGAGAAAGGACAAGAGAAGGCAGTCTGGGAAATAGTTCTGGATGTGTAAAAGGGCAGAAGAGTTATGATAGGCAGAGGGGCAGCACCTCTAGCATCTCAAGCTAAATTTTGTCTATATAGAGGCAATAAGCCCAGCTGTTTGAAATCCTGCTGTGCCCAGATAGTTTCTAACTGTGTAAATAGCAGAGACAGCTGTGGCACAATGAGGAAAAGAGGTGAGCAAAAACTGAGGAACTACTGCAAATCGTATTTGAAACGTTTCCTTTTAGTCAAACAGTAGGCTGTGAAACAGGAGACACTGAACAGAAGAGGATATATACTGAAGAAGAAAAAAAGATTCAAAGTATATAAAAAATATAGAAGGAAAGCAAAATACAAAGCTATAGGCAAGTAGTAGAGAGAAAAGGCAATGGCTTTTTTTTTTTTTTTTTTTTTTTTTTTACAGTACAAAGTGTAAAATAAAAATAATATTAAAATGGCTGTGGTTGGAGTATTGAAATTGTACCTGCATTAAACTTACGAAACAGGGACAAAGTGATGAGTGCTCGTCTAAAAGCTGGACTATTCAAATTGCATCCACTGTGGAAAAATCTGTGATTTCTCAGCATTGTCAATGTGCGGGGCTGCTGACAGCATGTTTCTGACTGTATTACAGGTGTTGTGCAACTACAATATCAGTGCCATCAAATGATGCCAGAAGAATCGTTATTTTGAACTTTGAAAGCTTCTCAAGTTCAAAATAAATGCAATCAATTGCTTCCCCTTTTTAAATGTAACTTCAAAAAACAAATAAAGCATTTATTGTTCACATTATTCGGAAACAGAATATACTTGTATAATTACAAAACATCAAATATAATCCAGATTTTACTACTAATTTTTTTTTCCTAAATCTTAATGCAGAGAACAGCATCTAACAAATTTCCTGTCAGTTTGATTTCGACTTTAGAGAATCCATGTTGTTCCAGTAAGCCTCGATATTCAGAGCCACTTCTTTCCTTTCCCTCTGTCTGCACAAGCATGTTCAAAGACTGAAGCAAAGCTGTGCTCCTGTTCTTCTTCTCGTCATCCAATACCATTTCAGCCAGCAAAATCCCACAGCCTAATTTAAAAACAAATGCATACAACAATACTAATCCATTATCAACAAGACAATTTCTGCTAATTGTGCCAAGGGGGACAAAACAGTGAATGGCAAACATTACAGAAGCCACAAAGCAGCCAGGTTTTTTTTTTGTTTTGTTTTGTTTTTTTTTTACATTACTTCTGTAGGTACTGAGGTGTTTCTGGTGGGAGTGATCAAGGGTTGAGGGCAGAACTCAAATAGTTTATTCACACACAGCCTCTTCCTTCATTTTCAGACCCATGAATGGGACAGGGAAGACATGAGTGAGGGGGCTGCTGACAAAACAAGCACTATTTTACTTACTGTCTTTGAGACTGGCATTTTATGTGATAGTAGCTTCTCTTTGCACAGTAGAGGTAAGGACCACCAACTCAGATCAAAATGGCTGCAGTGACCTTACTATTAAGTGCTGCACATTAGTATCTTTGTTCCGACCCTGAAGACAATCCCCTCTGTCATTCCAGCCAGTACATCTCAGACATTTAGCAAACAATGAAGAATAAAATTAAACATAACCACACCTCAAAGTATGCAGTTTTGAGCATCACAATACAAGGACATAAAAATATCAGCATCCAAAGGAGGGCTACAAAGACAGTGAAGGGTGTAAATGGCAAGACATACGAGGGGAAGCTGAGGCCCCTAGGTGTGCTCAGTGCAGAGCAGAGGAGCTGAGAGGAGGCCTCATGGCAGCTGCAGCTCCTCACAGGGAGCAGAGGGACAGCGCTGAGCTCTGCTCTCTGTGACAGCGACAGGGTCCGAAGGAATGGCATGGAGCTATCAGGGGATGGGCAGCTGGGGATTAGGGAAAGGGTCGGCACCAGAGGACGGTGGGCATGGAACAGGCTGCCCAGGGCAGCAGGCATGGCCCCCAGTGCCAGAGTTCAAGGAGTGTTTGGATACCACCCTCAGACACAGGGTTTGAATATTGGTGGTCCTGCGCGTAGCCAAAAGTTGGACTTGAAGAGCCTCGTAGATCACTTCCAACTCAGAATATTCAGTGATTCTATGATAAGACTGCAGCTTCTTAGAGAAAAGATTAAGATTTGAGGATAATATTGCTAGCTGAGACCTCTGTGTTACTATCAGGTGTCATAAGAGTCCTTCTGAATGCTTATTAATAAATACCCTGCTTCATCACCATATTAGTAACCTCAGTAAATGCAGGATCAAGCCATGTATCCTGTGGTGAACAGGTGCTTCACAAAGAAAAAGGATCAGCCAGGTATGTCTAAGGTGAACATAAACCTAAATTCTCTCTTCCATAAGATCTTCCTAATTTCTGAATGCTTGAGTAAGGTCAGATGTATTTCAGCTACCTCTCAGAATATATCCATTATTAAATGCATAATGAACTTCTGTAAAAAAACAAACAAACAAAAAAACAACCAAAACCAACCAAACAAAAAAAACCCCAGAAACAACAAAAAAGGAAGTTTTCTTTCACAGATTTCCAGATAACATCAGGATAATCTGAAAAAACATACCTGGAAAGCACAACCAATCTGGGAAAAACACCTTCAAAAGTTAGACACAGTAAATTAAGTTACCACAGGGGGAAAATATCTCTACAATTAATGGAAATTTACTAATGTAATTGAAATTTCTTCATAATGGATTGAAACAGTGCTGACTTTCAGCCATTTCAGGAAATATGCTTTGATAAAGGAAATTTGGCATGATTTTCTAGATAAAAAATGGTGGTCAGAATAGGTTCTTCTAAATTAGAACATCATTTAATCCACATTGTAAGTGTCTAGCAAGAACATAACTTCCAGCCAAAAGATAGCAGAAAAATTGCCAGTCCCCCAATTTTTTAAAAATTATTTTTTAAACACACAAAACAATTCCACTACCCAGTAGTCAGCTAACAGATTCAAAATTTAACTGAGCACTCACACAAAGGGGTTCAGCCATTCAATACCTCTTCCTAAGATTTTATGCTAGTTGGCTCAGTTGCAATTCTGTCCCATTCATTTTCCAGCCACAGATACTGGTTAATAGCTGTAACATGGTCACTATCTTAATATAACAGTGACTGAAGTACGACAGTCAATCAAGTTTCATTTCTCTTCCTTTTACAAACTTACACCTTCTATCATCCTCAAGGATTCTTGCTCACCTGACGGCTCAGTGAGCAAATTCTGAATTTCTTCTCATTCATCTATTCTTCTCTTCATTCCTGTGATTCTCCACTTCAAAATAATAACAACGATTACTGTGCATCAGATTTCATCTGAACTATTTGGTAACACAGAACGTGGGTAAGACAGCATCCTCAAGAAGGCATAGCTGAATGTCACTTCCAAAAAGAAACAAAAAACCTACAGGCTTTATGGCAGAAAATCACTTGCATTCTAAAACTCGTCCCTACATTCTTTATGTCTTGATTCTTAGGCCCAAACTCTCCTGTTATCCTCACTGCTCAGGAAATCTTTTCAGTGTAACACCATTAAATCTACCCCTTCTGGTCAGAAACAATACCAGCCTTTTCCAGAAAAGCTGATGTTTGCACATTATTGAGAAATGATGAGTTTACCATTTCTCACATGAATGGAATATATCAAATACAGAATAGCTTGAGTTGAAATGGATGACAAGCAAACTCTGCTCCACCCTCCTACTTGAAGTGGAGCAGACAGTCATACCAGCTTGCTCAGAGCTTTATCCTCAGATCTTAAAACCTCCAAGGACAGAGATCCCACAACCTCTCTGGACAACCTGCTCTAATACTTAATGAATGATTTTTCCCCAGCTTGTTATCCAGTCACGGTTTCCCAATTGTGTCTATCATCCCTCATTCCATGACTGTGCATCACCAGGAAAGAGCCTGGCTCTGTCTTTTTGGTACCTGTTTCTTTAGCAGTGAAAGGCAAGATTTCCCCAAAACCACCTCTTCTAGACTGAAGCACATTTCTATCAAAGCTGCAAGCCACATACTGTGGTGCCTGGGCCATCCTGCTTGCTTCTACTGGACTTACTCAAGTTTATTAAAGTTTCACACACACCTCCTCCTAAATTCTTTTAGAACTGCTACTCCTGAATTCCCTCTCTCTCTACAGATTCATGATTTTGGTCAATCTTCTCTCCACAATCTCACAACTTCAGTCAAAGTTGAGGGTCTGAATAATGCAAGCCACTTGGGAAGGTAAAAATGCAGCTTGCATTTTGTCCTCTCACTATAAGAACAGTTTCTAAAACAGAGCAGTCTTTTCTGTTTGGGATCATCCAGGAGCATAGACTGGAGGCACCCACTGTTCAGCAAAGCAGATTCCTGTAGAGCTTGTACTAGCCTCCTTTGTAAGGTGGACAAGGGTAGCTAGCAAAATGATTCTGAACCCTCTAACCACATCACGCTGCAGTAATTTATTGTAAGTTGTTTTTGATTTTGTATTGTTTTTAAATAAATGGCTATTTCATATTCATATCTTAAAACTGACTTCACAAAAAAGAAACAAAGAACACAGAGCTGCGTTAGTATATTACCACAGTCACCATGCTCAAGGAACTAAGTCTCATTTTGCATAAAGTGCTGCACTTAAATAACAGAGTACACTGAGGTGATGTGTTAACCACATGTGCTAGTCAAGTTTTACAGTCATTAAGTACACAATACTTAGAGGTACAAATTTAAGTCTGACAGTAATAAATGTGCCAGCTTTAAGAGTGTGGTGCTCTGACTCAAACAGCTTCTAACAGCCTGAAGTATAGCATAAACCTGATGAATAACTGAAACAGAAAAATTCATTGCTGGAATAAGTCTTTTAAAATATAAACCCTTTAAGCATAATGGCAAACTTTGTATCAATACAGAAAACAAACTTGTTTCAAATACATTCAGCAGTTCAACACCTCATCTCTCCAAACATCTGTACAGATAGCTTCTGCTAAGACTTACATACCCCTGTCTGGGAGAAATCTGACATTCTCCTAGTTTTCTACAGCTGAAATACTCTGCACTATGTCTTAGATGAACTGAATGAATCACTGTAGTATGTTTGCTTTACTCAGTGTTCAAAGAGCAAAGTAACTTCTGATTAAATAACAAGACAGAGTCTAGCAGGCAGATACAACTCCTGACCTTGCTCAAACTATTTGCTGAGGTTGGCTCATTAGGATTATTGCTCCAGAAATGTGGAAGGCAAGGAAGTAATAACTGATAGAAGAGAAAGCTAGTTTGAAAGTACAGCTTTAATCTCTAGAAATGCTTCTACTACAATGGACATTTGAAATAGAAATAGTAAATATCATATATAGTATAAGAAAGAAGACGATTAAAGTGGTGACATTAGTGACAAAGTACTTGAGGAGAGGGGGTAGAGTATGTATTTATTTAATTAAAAGCTGGAACATAAAGAAATTTCTATTCATAGACCTTTGAATAGTTGTATAAAAACTAAAATTCCTCTCAAATGAGGCGAAGTATAAATAGCCATTTAACAATACTCAGAAAAAATATTCAGAAAAAGAACAAATCTGACAGGAACCAATGGAAACAACTCAAGAGGAGTCTGTGTGGGTATATACTGTGCCTGGAAATTAGAAGCTATTGAAGTTCCTATGACATTACAGCTACTCCAGGAACTCGATTAGAGCTTGGTCATCTTACTTTGGACCAAATTAAAAAAAAAAAAAGAAGCATAAAATGGCATCCTTGAAGTGCTTCTCAGTAAAGCCCCATAGAAAAGTGAAGAAGACTACCATCCCAAAGACTACAGCTTGTACAGGATTGAGCTCAACTTTTTTATTCAAAGCTTATAACATCCATTTTTCATATAGAGGGTCAAAATGGTTCTAAACTGACAGTGTTGGGTGATGATAGGTATATTGCACACATTAAAACAATTCAGCATCTCATGCTATTTCTGTGCATGCCAAGATGACTGACTCTTCTTGAAGCACAAAACAACATCTAATAAGTTGCCTGTGATCTTAATTTGTGTATTTGTGAATCCATATTTCTCCAGCAGCTGCTTATATTCTGAGCCACTTCTCTGCTTGCCTTCAGTCATACTCAGAGACTGCAGTACAACTCTAGGAGGGTGCATCTTCTGCTCATCAAGCACAGTTTCTGCCACTAGCAAGGCACTTCCTGCATTTCCAGAACAACCAGAAGGACTTTAGTAAAGTCTAGCTTCACATTTTTAGTGTTTTGTTCAGAGACATTTACATGTAGGTCCCCCCATCAGAACAGTGTTTTAATGGGCTTCAGTGGTAATCAGTAACTAAAGTTCACTCTCAATAATCTCTTCCTGGAAGAAACCGTTAGTTGTCAGGGGGAGGGAGGAGCTTTGAGAGCTGTTTCTACTTCAATGAAGTTTAGACCACTTCCTGAACGAGATTTTTAAACTCAGTCTTGTTACCACTTGAACCAAGCAACTCCTTCCTGTCATATGCCAGTCCTCAAGTAAGGAAAGACAGCCATCCAGTTAGTTTTCTTTTGTCGTTTATAAACAAGCTGCCCAGAGAGGTTCTGGAGTCTCTTTCTCTAGAGATACTCAAAACCCATCTTGACAGCTTTCTGTGTGACCTACATGTAGGGAACCTTCTTTGGCAGGGGGACTAGACTGGATGATCTCCAGAGATCCCTTCCAACTAATACAATTCTGTGTAACAGGGTTACGCTTTGCAGCCTAGATCTTATTTTGAATGCTCTCCTGTGAAACAAACTTCACAGCTACTGTTAATCCTCTTGGATTAAGCAGTCAGTTGAGTAAAGCATGAAGGCTTCTCTTGCTTTTTGTTCAAAGGGCTTCCCCTTTGATCTTTTATACTATCAAAATGTAGTTGAAAGTACAACACTACATATTTTTCAAGAGATCTCATCATAAAAGTAGTGCTGAACTCCAATACTCTAGGCACTACTGACATAGCAAGAACTGCCTCTCCTTGATTAACTTGCAGCAACTTTAATTGGCTTGCTTGTATTATACAGGTAGAAGCACATGCTTCAGTATTTGATGATACAGGTCTTTGCAAGAAAGGTTGAACATAAGAGATAGAGGAGATGAAGTAGCTGCTTGTAGAATCTGCAACTACAGTAAGGACTTTCCATATCATTTTGTTAGTAGATCTGTTTTTTCTTGGAGGCATTACTATAATGCAAGCATAGGCATATAAGCAAAGGCTGCTATGATTAGGCAAAAATATGCATTTTTTAATATGAACTTACGATTATGATTCTATGATTGTGCATTAATATGCACCTGTAATTATAAGAGATTAAAAACCTACCTGGTCGGCAAACAGTTGATATTTTCTTTAACAGTACATGAATCTTTTCATCAGGCCAGTCATGAAGAACACGTGAAAGTATGTACAGATCTGCTTCTGGAAGGTCATCCGTGAAAAAGTCACCTGTTGAAAGGCAGAGTTAGTATCTTTCATTTTAGTTAGTATAGTTCCACAGAAGGAAATAAAAACATTGAGATGGAACTAGGAGTTTCAGCAGAGGTAAAGTAAGAAGCCCGAATAAAGAGGAGTAGTGATACACTGATTTCTAGCTAAGGAAAGCATAGTGTAAGAGCAGAGCAGATCACAGGTAAGAATTCTGTTATATGTAGAAATGGAGAGAAAGCCTAAAGCGAGCAAGAAGAGACTGAAGTCTTTTGTAATAACCATATTGATCTTGCCTAGATAGGAAGAGCCAAAGACAGGGACGTACAGTAAGCCTCTACTTCCATCCACACTTTATTTACCACCACTCTCCAAGCACTGTTTGGTTTTATCCCTGTTTACCATGGGTGAGCCAATGCTGCACTGTACGAAGTCAGATTTGGAGCAGAGCAGCACACCATTTTCTGCAGCAAAAGAGACTGTCCTGTGCTTGAGGATAATAGATAAGATAAATGGTAATGTTACGCTCACCTGATACAAATGTCACTGGAGCTGTGCGTTGTTCTGACGGTTGAAAACAAGAGGTGTTCGCAATGACTTCTGGAAGGTCAAACACCGTGACCTTCATATTTGGGTATATGTGCATTAATTCATGAGCCAGAGCTCCAGTACAACCTGTTGGAAGTTTAAAAAAACTCAAATAAAATCTTCTCTCCCGCCATTTGCATTAATTTTTAGGGACAAGTCTGTATGTAACATTAAGAGATAAACATCAATTCAGAAGTAGAGGTAGCTGACAGGTAATATTTCAGTATTAATATCCACAGTTAATATGATCAAGAGCACTTTCCAGTGGACAGAACAACACCTCAAAGTTTGGGCAGTATAGTTATTATTCTCTACTCTATCATATAGACTTATTAGTCTGGCCTTTGATAGCACTACTTCAGGGTTTTGGGATTTTTTTTTTTTTGGAACATTAATGGACTTGTAGTTTGTGTTCTTCATTCACAAATTTACTACACACAGAGCACCAGAAATTTCACAGATAGTCTCCAGCACAGCGAAGAATATGGATGATAAGCTCTTGAAGTCTCTGCACAAGTGGCAAAGGTTGTCATCAGTATTTTATTACTCTGACATGCTATCCACCTCCTCAGACCTTAAGCAATGCCTTCTTCTCACACAGGATATTCTCCCTAAATATTTCATTTTTGCCACTCCAAGTACAGGGTAAAAAAAACAAAACCAAATGAAAAAAACACTAACAATGAGAGTTCCTTCACCTCTATCACTGGTCTTCAACATTTTGGTGGTCGTCTTAGATGTTAATTGGGAAAAAACACAAAAAGCACCATAACCACAGGAGTCTTCAAGCCCATCCTAAAAGAATCCAAAATTTTTCTTATAGCAGCAGTTCTAAGGCTGACATACCAGCACTGAAAGATTCTACCAGCTAAGCCACAAACTTTGTTTTCTGTGCTGAGCTGTGTGTCACTGCGTAACTAGTTCACTGTGACATTCTCTTACTTCAAATTATTCAAGTACCATGAAGTCACTCAGCTACCACTTAAATAACTCTGCTTTCAGTTAACTGCACTCAGTCCTTTTATTTTGACATTACAATACCAGAAAAGTAACAGTAGTCAATTTTACCCAAATCAAGTGGAAAAATGTGCATGTTTTAAGTAATAAAATATGGATCTGAAAGCAAGCTTTTTCCCTTTAATTTGCACACAGGCTCAATTACAGACCATACCTCCTAAATCGCAAGCAGTCTTAAACTCTGAAAGATCGAATGCTGTAGCCACATCTCTTGCTGTAAGGTGGGCAATGCTGTGCATGGCAGCCATAAAACACTGCTTCACCTCCTGGCTCTGATAATAGTCCTAAAAAGAAAAAAGAAATTTAAAAAACAAGTAATGTAAGCAAATTACAATTACTATAACTAAAGTTATGTTCAATCAAGGCAGTTGGTGCACTAGTATAGTAATATGAGAATTCTGAAATTAAAAATAGATCAGTGTCATTGCCTGATTGCTCATACAAGTTCTTTGCTGGTTACAACTGCTTCAGTGTAGTGATAAGCACATTTTTGCACCCTCTAACTGTTCATATAGACTTCTTTCACAGTATGTCTCAAAGAACACACACTTGCTAGCTTGGTCACAGTCTTGGTTAGCCCAAGGGCTATTAAATTCAAGCCTTGTAAATGTCTATATGAGCTGAGGCAGCATAGCAGGAGGAAGAGATAATCTGAAGTGTTTTTAATGCAATTCTATACCCTAGATATACATTTAAGGAGTTTGCTCCACTGCAGTATGTCTTCCAATTTTAAAATGCTTGAGCAAACAGACTGAATTTTCACCTATGATCCTTCTTCTCGATATACTCACAAACTGATTTCATGTAATTCTGGCATTTATTCTCATGTGATGGGAAAATAATTAGATTATTGAGCTATAATTTCAAAACAGCAATGTTAAAGATCATACTGTTTGTTTTAGATTAGTTAGGAAAGTATGAAGAACCAGAGCCTTGTGCCTCAAGCTTCTAAGTGATGCATAAAGCACATCTCACTTCCATACTAACCTCATTAGTTATACACTGCTTTAAAGCTACCATTAAGTGGAATATCTACGGGCTACGGTACATATAATACCACAGGCAGTGCATCTATCCTGCCTGAACACATACTGAACTGCAGAAAGTGCAGATCTGAACTAGTAGTGACTCCTGCCTAGCATTATCCGCTAAAACGCAAGTCGATAATTCAGGTTAACACAAAGTAGTTCACCTACACTGAAGTAGGTAATTCACACAGATTTAACCATCTACTGCAGCAGTTATCCTAAAGAATCTAAGCCCCCTTTAAAACAGTCTCTAAAGTTAGATTCCTAAAGGAGCTTCTGTCCATCAGTAATATAGACACACTGTTAGGCTAAAAGGACTCCCTAAAATCTCCGAAGACTGTTACTTCATTCATTAACTACACTGGGAGAATATAGACATTTTCTTTAGAAAACTGACTTCCTCAACATTTAGAAGTTAAATACAAATCAAGAACCTCAAGATGTAGCCTGAAGTACTGCAGTTGAAGATGAAATCCTTATATAATCTCTTCCACACTCTCCTTAAACAGGCACAAATACTTATGTCCCTAGACTGCTACACAGTGTAGAACTGCTAAGTTAGGAATCACCTTAAGTGATACCCCAGTCTGAAGAGACCCACCTGGGCTAGCATTAGGAAAGGAATGCTATGGAGATGGAAACAGATTAAGGAAAGGATTACAATTCTTAATGGCAACATATGCCAGCTTGAAGTATATACAAAACTACAAACTTAGATAAAACAAAGGCTGCACCAAAAGTAAATACCCCTTATTTTATTTGGTTGGCCTACAACATCAGAGGTGGATGTTGGTAGTATGGTAGCAGAGGCTGAACTTTCCTGCCAATATTCTGTTAAATGTTGTTGCCACGTGCCAGATGTCAGCAGATGGGCAGTCTGACAAAATGGTGTTGACACCAATGGCATCATCGACACTTGCTGAATTTTTATAGAGACCAAACTGTGGATATGAGCACAGTGAGGCAGTGGGTGGTGCATTTCAGCAGTAATGAAAGCGATGTGAAAGACAAGCAGCGTTCTAGACAGCCACACAGACTTATGAGTGCAGCATACAGGCTTATGTTCATCACAGACAAAAATGCATAGCTAAAGGAGGTGACTTCAAAAATAGTGTTCTGTAGCTGAGAATTTGCTCTATCAAATAGTGTTATTGTGCTCTTTGTATCTGTTGTGGTTTCCACAGAAATAAAGAGAAGGCATTACTTTCAGAGTGACCTATGTAAACTGGATCATTCCTCTCCTGCATTAACAGAATGATACTTCAAAAACAACTTTGAATGTACATAACATGCCTCAACAGATTGCGCTGGATGCACATCAGTAACAAGCAATTAACACCTAAAATTGAAGGAAAACATATATAAAGTATGCCTAGTATAATAAAAAGGCCACACAGTAGTCAATCAAACACACTGAGAGGTTGTTCTAGGGCATGTTAACAGGATGGGCAGAAATTCCATCTGAATTTTATCAGCACTGAAGTTTTCCAGTATATTCTGTGATTGCTCCCGAACTTCCAGAGCCTTAAGGCTGCACTGTTAAAGTTGAAGGGAACAGAAATCTGACTAGCAAGTTACAGTGTATTTCTAACATTTGAGAATCATAAACTCTCTTCAACAGCTTGGTTTCTACTTCCCTCTAGATAAGTTATGGGCTCATGAGTTTTGAAACAAATAAGAGTCTACATTACATCGAATAATTCTTCTGTTTTCTTTCCAAAGGCTCGATGGTTCTGCCTGCTTCCCTCTTTAACAGCAGACTCCAAGTGTGTAAAGAGAGGCCAAAGATGGTCATTAGAGTGGATAATGTAGCCATGAAGCGAGTATTCACCATCAGATGCCAGATAAGTATTTGCTGAATCCGTATTACTATAACCTTAAGGGAAAAGCACAATTGTAACCAGTTTTGCTCCAGCACTTTATAGATGTCAGCTAATATTTCAAGGCACATTACCTTGTAATGCCATTAAAGAGCCACTAAATCCTGATCTTGGCATCACAAGGTGTTTTACTGTACAAAGATTTCTATGAAATACTTCTAAAGGTCTCCTCATTCTTCAAGAATGAAAATCACTTTAGGAATTTCTTTTTAAAATGAACGTAGGTGCTGAAGGATGATGTCGAGAACCTTTTCATTGTTTATTTATAATCCAGAGAATCTTAACTACGCATCTGACATTCAAGGAAGATCATTAGAAGTTCCTCATTCTTGACTGCATTTTTCTGTTTTACATGAAGCCTTTTCTTCCCCTTAAATTCAAACATTCCCCAGTACATTCCGCCTTTAGGGCTTTCTCCTTCATGTTGTCCTTTAACAGAGTTGAAAGCATCCTTTATTTCTTTTTCTTGGCATTTAAACTTCTCAAGTATTACAAAGTAAATGATACATATGAAAATTTATAATTATACAGTGCAGATTGAAAAAGTGAATCCTATTACTGACTGTCACCTACGTATACTTCCAAGTACTGTGCAAGTTAGGCACCAGCTTAAGTGTTAGCGCACCTATGAAGGACACATTCCAGAGCCCTCCTCATAAAATCTGCAATTCTCCATTCAAGTTTGTGATTCTGCACTGCTGCAGAGGAGAACGGACTTGGTCCTTATTTTGATGGTACATCTGAGCTTTTATGCTGCTCCCTGGGACTTGCCCATGAAAGTTATTAGAATTTGGAGATGATTGCTTTTGCTCTCTGAGTACAACATCAATCTAAGGTTTCCTCAAAGGATACCTGTTGTGTTCATTAAATAACGCCTGCTCCCAAACAGAACAATTCCAGCTATTAATGATAAAGCAACGATCTCTTCACCTCAAATCCAAGTTACTGACAATATGGGAGGGATGAGAAAAGTCACCTTGTGGTGTTTTCTCCAGCAACCCAAGAGCAGCACAGGCATCAAGAAGTCTTTCAGTTCCACACGCAGAAGCTCCAACCTCATTTGCAATATCCGCAGCCTTTCGAGGACTTTTCAGATGATCAAACATCTTCAGCTTAGAGGCTACAAACAGAGCCTGCATGTAAGAAAAAAAAAGTTGCATTTGAAAGACTGCAATCAAGAAACAAAGGACCTACACCTTTTGCCACAGACATTCCAGAAGTATTAGTCTACATAATTACTGTTATTTAAGTGCAACACAGTAACAACTCCCAAGAATTGTTACAACAGGTTTCTTTTCCTCTAAGTGTTTTAATAGCTTTGCTAAGTAACATTAATTGGGACAGAGGTATATGAGAGAGAAGGGAACTCAAAATACATAGGCATGCAGCCTCCACAGTTTGTATTAAGAGAACCTCTTTATTCAGATATTTAGCATATAGCTAGCTATATGCATGTTCCATTAAGCCAAATATGTTTAAACATCTGAACTAATGCCTAAGAAAATGTGTAACAGATCAATTTAAATTTGATTTACCTAAAAAGTAAGGAACTGTAAAGTTCCACTAAGGCAATGTAGCAGCTTCAATTACAGAAAGATTGGTCTTCGTGTAGTAAAAACTATGGTCAAAAAAAGGAATAAGACTTCAAAGCACAACTCTACTACATGCACACCTTAGTAAGACACACATGGAACAAAGAAAAAACACTAGTTTCAGTGCTCAAAAGCATGTTAAAATTCCTAAAACAACGATATTCATATAGAGCACAGGGGAAGCACACACAGCAATCACTGAGACACTTCACTGCAACTGCAAGCAACTATGATGTACTTGAAAAATCAGTCAGTCAAGAAGGAAGGATACACATTCTATTTAATAAAAAAATAACTTAGAAAAAGGTATGCTAGTGTGTAAACATTTTATTATCTTCATCCCTTCTCTCATTTCCTCTGTTGTTCTAATAAGAACATACACTTGGAATTTATTAGAATCCAGGCTTTCACAATACTGATCCAACTGCATCTATACTACAGAGTTTTGACTTCCAAGATCTGCCCAACCTTTGAACTAATTAATGTGACCTGGAAATTACAAGAGAAAAAAGAAGAGAGTCAAAAAAATTAACAATATAAATCGTTCTACTGTTCTGTAATGCCCAGTTCACAAACAAAGCAAACAAATATCCTAACAGCGAGTAAAGATCAGAATATGCAATTTCAAAACATGCTGGAGAATTGGAGAATGTATCACTTAAACCTGATCTCCTGTTCTGCAGAGTTCTACTTCATAGAAAAGTAGGTAGCAATGCCTCTTTCCTCTGCAGGAGATTTCAGCCTGCTTTATGAAGCAACAACACTCAAGAAACAAAATGAAACAGATCTTAAGAGCTTCTATGAAGCTAAATGCTTTTGTGCTCTTATCCATATTCCAGAAGTACAAAGAGAGGAGGTAAGATTTGTCAATCTACAGAAATACTCCACAACCAGTAATGAATTGTACAGATATCTTCAGGCCTCAGGAAAAGAAATCCCCACTAGCTCATCACGAAACTTCAGCATTCCGTGCTGATTCTACACTGGTTATTAGGAAAGGAAAGCTCCTGCTTCTATTTACAGTTGCCATCAACTTTCATTGCACAGAACTGAATTTGCCATCTGATCAGAACAATCAGCATACATAATATTCAGTTACAGAATGCTGGTAATTCTCCATATTTTGCACTTGAAGATGTGCTAAGCATTATCTCATCCATCCAAGTACTGCAAACTTGCTCTGCAGATTCACCTTACTTGACAAGCCTACCATTAGCCCCTCCTATACTGCAGAAAAAACCTACTGCTACTGCCCAGCTACATAAGATCATCTGATTTTATTAATTATCATTCCATAACTTAACTGCACTGTGTCCAGAACTACAATAAAGGTAGCCACCAATTTACAGGCTTAACTGTGACTTTCTGCTGTTTCTACAGAACCACTGTTCACTGTTTTGTGTATTTTCCTCCACTATTTTTAATTATGTTTAGGTTTTGTCATTTCACTGCCACTTGAGTAGTTTTTTCATCTCTTCCTGAAACATCATCAACTTGATATCAGTAACCTATTCAGAATGACTAGTGCTAAATTTCTCCTTCACCTTCTTCACTACAGCGGAGCTCTGAGTAGAAAACTTGGTCGCACTTAAAACACCCAATTACTCATTCTCCATTACACTTGCTGCTCCACAGAGCATGTGACCTTCAGTTTGTAGCCTGTGTTATGTGCATGTCTCTCCAGCTGATAATCTCCAGGCAATATCTGATAAACAACTAGAACACGAAACAGGGTATAAAAAAAGTTACTTCCTTAACAGGAAATAAAAAAGGTTAAGATCTCCCCCAGAAAATTCTAGGACTAAGCATTACAAGTTCAAAAGGGAAAAAAAAACTATGACAAGCATTGCATATATTTAAAATAAGTTTGGTAATTAAACCACATAAAAAACCTTCCCAGCAGTGTAGATAAAAGGTTATTTTCTATTTGATTGCACTTAGCACAAAAAACCTCAGTGATAAATTCATATTCAAAAGCATTTTGAATTTCCCAGCAACATTCCACTTTCACTGTGGAATGCATTTTTGCATGATACATTTCTGAAATTACTGTTATTTTGGAGTCTCTTAATTACAACATACACTGGAGTCAGACTCACTGATGTAGCTAATGAAAGATAAGTCAATCTTCCATAAGTTACATTTAATTAGACAACATGACAAAAGGAACATATGGGAAGCAAGCACATAGGTACTGTTTCCAGACACCCTAGAAGCACAGTTTAACCATTTATACCCAAGACCCAACATGCAAAGGCAAAAGGAA